>CM072932.1:58267206-58407206 GCA_036971965.1 Nyctalus aviator
AGGTGTGTGCAGGCACATGCCCCTGACCGGAACCGAACCCGGGACCTTTCAGTCCGCAGGCCGGCGCTCCATACACTGAGCCACACCGGCCAGGGTGTGCTTTGGATCCTGGAAGGCGCTGAAGGCCGAGGTCCAGGCCCCTCACCGGCCCTGGCGCCCGCAGGCACCCTGGGGAGGCCGGGCGCTCAGCCCGGTGGGCACACGCCCCGGACGCACAGCTCCGGCACAGGCCCCGCCGTGGAGCGGGGACGGACAGGGGACGGGAGGCCGCTATCGGGCGCCCTGCGTCCGCGGGAAGCGGGCGTCACAGGGAGCCGGGAGAGGCGTGGCCGCCGCGGGGCTGACGTCCGGCCGAGAAAAGCCCAGTTAGAGCCACATTCCACCGGCAGACCGGAGGCCGCGGGAGCGCCCGGCGCTGAGCCGGAGCCAGGGCACAATACTGACCAGGTCGTTCCGTAAAGAAGCACAGCGCTGCAGTTAGACGCGGATTAGGGAGGCTTTCCGGGGATGAGAGACGGGCTATTTGTGGACTTTCTGACAAGACAGCCGGGCCCGGCCGGGGGCCCAGGAACCAGGAGTTCGAGTCCCCGGTCAGGGCACAGGCCCTGGGTGTGGGCTCCGTCCCCAGCGGGGGGGCGTGCAGGAGGCAGCCGGTCCATGGTTCTCTCTCATCACTCCCCCTCTCCCTTCCTCTCTGAAATCAATTAAAAAAATATTTATTTATTTATTTATTTATTTATTTATTTATTTTTAATGAACAGGGACGGAGGGAAGCAGGGCCGTGGCTCTGAGGGCGGAGGTCCGGGTCGAGATGACACTTCCGTGCGTTCCAGCGCGGGGTCTGCGGATGCCCTGAGCCGAAGGCAAGGCCCTGCCAGGTCCCCTCAGACCCTCCGCCCCAGGGGAGCTGGGTGCAGCAGGAGGCTCCAGAGAAAGGCGAGGTCCCCAGCTGGTCTCCCTGGGTCCCGGTCCGGGGTCCGAGGCCAGCGCTGCCGGAGGAGGAGGCGCTGCGGGCTCGCCCAGGCCGGGCCATCGCCGGGAGCAGCCCCGCGCGGGGCTCAGCTGTCCGGTCTCTACGGCCGCCGGCCTGCCGAGTGCTTCCTGCTCTCCCGCGAGCTGGCAGGGAGCCTCTGACGTGACCGCCACGCGCAGGACACGGGTTCGGGGCGAGGACGGAGACAGCACGGCCTGGGACGCGGGAGATGCCGCCGCCAGCCGGCTCCCGGCCTGTGTCCCCGTCGCCCGGGGGGCCCGCAGCCCCGCGGCCGGGAGCCGGACCGGGAGGTGAGCCGGCAGTGTCGGCCGCGGGGGAGCCGTGCTCTCACGTGGGCGTCCACTCCTCCTCTCCGTTCCCCCGGACAAACCCGGGCAGGCGGAGCGCGGAGGGCCACAGGATGGCCTGGCCTGCTCTCTCCGGGTTTTTTCTCATCCTCACGCAAGAAGGATATGTGTTCCCTGGATACTTATTTATTTTAAAAGTGTTTTCATCGCTTTCAGAGAGGCAGGGAGAAGCAGAGAGAGTCAGAAGCATCCGTGATGAGAGAGAATCACGGACCAGCTGCCTCCTGCACGCACGCCCCTCACTGGGGATGGAGCCTGCACCCCAGGCCTGAGCCCCGACCGGGAATCGAACCCTGACCTCCTGGTTCCTAGGTTGATGCTCAGCCCCTGAGCCCCGCCGCCGGTGGATTAGAATGATCAGAGGGTTGCATGGGTGTGTGTGTGGGGGGGGGGGGTCTCACGAGGCCGTGGGAAGCAGCTGCTCTCAGCCCCCGGGAGGCGGGGGGGATGGCTGTGTGTGTGCCAGATCCCCCGGTTCCCCAAGTCCCGCTTCCCCCGACCCGCTGGGAGGAGGGCGGCCGTGGCCCAGAGCGAGGAGCGAGGCCGGTGTCCGAGTGTGTGCGGAGCGGAGCTGGCAGGGCGCCGGCTGGCCCGGTCCATGAGCTGGTGGTGTGGGGTCCACGGCCGGGAGCACCTGGGCGGATGTGGGCAGCGTCCCTGCCCGGGAGAGCCGGGTACGCGCCCTTCGCTCCGGAGCTGAACCGTGAAGACGCCCCTCCCAGTGCAGGAGGAGAGCAGCGCCCGCCTCCCCCAGGCCTCTGGGCGCGGCCCCTGCTCGCTTCCTTCCCGTCCACCGGCGGGGGCAGCTGGAGGAGGGGACCCGCTCCCGGGCGGGCCTCCCTCTCTGCCTCACCTTTGCCCCTTGGGGTGAATGAGTAACCGGGAGGTTACAGCCTATCGGACTGACTCAGCGTCTCTGAGCCAGGGCGTCCCCGGGAGGTCTGACAGCGGCCCCTTTTCCTCCTCCCCGCCCCTTCTCTCTGTCCCTCCTTCTCCGGCCGCTGTTCTGAAAGGCACACAGACAAGGCAGTGCCCACCTTCTCCACAAAACCCCGTGGCCCTGTACACCGGCCGGCGTGCGTTCTGCTGGACGCTACTGTTTTTCTAGATGGATGTCAGAGAGGAAGGGAGAGGGAGGGAGGGAAACATCCGTGATGAGAGAGGATCGTGGATCGGCTGCCTCCTGCGCGCGCACACACACACACGCACACACACACACGCACACACACACGCACAAACACGCACACACATAGACACACACGCACACACAGACACACACACATAGACACGCACACACACAGACACACACACAAGCACACACACACGCACACACACAGACACACAGACACACACACACACAGAGACACACACGCACACACACAGACACACACACAGAGACACATACGCACACACACACAGACACACACACAGAGACACATACGCACGCACACACAGACACACACACATAGACACACACGCACACACAGACACACACAAGCACACACACACGCACACACACAGACACACAGACACAGACACACACACAGACACACACGCACACACACAGAGACACATACGCACACACACAGACACACATGCACACACACACATAGACACATGCGCATGCACACGCGCGCGCACGCACATGCATGGACACACACACAGACACACACACAGACACGCACACGCACACACTGGGGATCCAGCCCGCCACAGGGCACGTGCCCTTGACCGGGCACTGAACCCGGACTTCAGTCCGCCGGCCGATGCTCTCTGCTGAGTCCCGCCGGTGAGGCGGTTTACCCGCCCCCTGATTAAGCGAGCGCGCTCCCCTCTGGCCGTGAAGATAGGGAAGCCCTGCCTTCGGCAGAGAGGACAGCGCCGTGCTGGCTCCGGCTCAGCGGAGGAGGGACGTGAACCTCGGCAGCCGGCGAGGCCGGGGCCGCGGACCGGGGGGAGCCGGGAGGAGCCGCGAGGTGGGGACCGGACAGCAAACGCGTTTGAGGTCACCGGGTCCAAAGGCCTCCGTGTCTCCTTCCTCCCGGGACGGAGGAGCCCCGGGCACAGGGGCGTCCAGGGGCGGCGCGCCATCGACGCCGGACCACGCACTTGGCACGTGCCGCCCTCGGGGGCATTGGCCTCGGGGTGTCCTGGGCGTGCTCCCCCCGGTGTTCTCTCTGCCGGATCGCGCTGTTCCGAGCCGACACTCCCCTCACTGTCCTGTCCCCTCGGCACCGAGTCATGGCTCTCCATCGCTCTGCCCGGAGGGGAGCTGCTCCTCTCACCGGAGTCAGCTGACCGCCCGCCGGTGTGACCGCGGACAGAGCGCCGGCGACTGAGGGGTCCGGGGTCCGTTCCCGGCCCAGGGCACGTGCCCGCAGCAACGCTTAGACCCGCGGTCGGCAAACCACGGCTCTGAGCCACAGGCGGCGCTCTAGCCCCTGGAGTGTGGCTCTTCCACAAAACACCACGGCCCGGGCGAAGAAGCGGCGTTAGGAAGAAGTTTACGTTTAAAGAACGCGGCTCTCCGAAGACATGCCCGTCGCTGTGCTGTTGGTATTGGGCTCTGCGGACGGAGGAGTATGCCGACCGCTGGCCTAGAACAGATGACCCCTGACATCTAGGCAGGGCGCTGACCTCTGTCCCTGAGCTGGCCACGGGAAACCGTGCCAGCAGCCAGCACAGCGATAGCCATTCGGTGCCAATTAAAACAAAAAAATCAGACCTATTTTTTTTTTTGGCCAGATTGACACACAGACATATTTTCATGTGCCACAGCCTTTTGGAGCCCGTTTATGTGCCACCGGATGGCGTGGCTCTTCCCCGGGGCTCCTCCTCCTCTTCTTCCTCCCCTCCACCTTCCCCTCCCCTCTCCCCCTCCCCTCCCCCCTCCCTCTTCCCTTCCCCCTCCCCCTCTCCCCCTCCCCTCCCCCTCCTCTCCTCCTCCTCTTTCTCCTCTTCCTCCTCCCCTCCACCTTCCCCTCCTCCCCCCTCCCCCTCCCCCCTCCCCCATCCCCTCCCCCTCCTCTCCTCCTCCTCCTTTCTTCCTCCTCTTCCTCCTCCTCCTCCTACTCCTCCTCCTCCTCCTCCTCCCCCCTTCCTCCTCCTCCAGCTCATTTAGGAGGCAGGCTGAGCAGTAGCAGGATTATTAATGTTGCCATTTGTGCGATGTTAGTCATTTTTAAAAATATATATATTTTATTGATTTTTTTACAGAGAGGAAGAGAGAGAAATAGAGACCTAGAAACGTCGATGAGAGAGAAACATCGACCAGCTGCCTCTTGCACACCCGCTACTGGGGATGTGGCCCCAACCAATGTACATGCCCTTGACCGGAATCGAACCCCGGACCATTCAGTCCGCAGATCGACACTCTATCCACTGAGCCAAACCGGCTTCGGCTGATGTTAGTCATTTTGAGCGTGGTGTCTGAAAGTCTGCTTTTATCGAAGCAATGCAGGTGCATAGTTTAAAATTTCCCCACCTTCCACCAAGGTTCCTCACCGAGACCATCCCTCGCCTGTCCTCCCCCCTCAGCCCGTGTTCCAGAAGCAATCCCGTGTGCCTGGCCAGCTCGGCCAGGTTCGGTGACCCTGAGGCGGTGAAGGATGGAGAAAAGACAGAGGAGAAGGAAGCTGGGTCTGGGTGGGACGCTGTCCTCTCTGACGGAGTCTCTCTCTGACGGAGAGCGAGCGACAGCGCCAGGGACCACAAGCCGTGTCGTTACTTTACAGCCGATGCCACGAGGCAAAGTGAGGGCGTGGTCAGGTGTTTACAACGTTCTCGTGGGTTTCGATCCTACTCAACTACGCGCACCTGAGCTCTATCAAGCCCGCGTCCCTCAGGCACGTGGGCCCGAGCTCAGGCAGACAGCTCCTGCTGTCGCCGTCACGGTGCCGTGAGGGCTGGCCCGGGGCCACGAGAGTGCTGGGCCTCCCTCCGGTCCGATGCCTGGGCCTGTCCCAGCGCTGGGCCTCCCTTCAGTCCAATGCCTGGGCCTGTCCCAGCGCTGGGCCTCCCTTCAGTCCAATGCCTGGGCCTGTCCCAGCGCTGGGCCTCCCTCCGGCCCGATGCCTGGGCCTGTCCCAGCGCTGGGCCTCCCTCCGGTCCAATGCCTGGGCCTGTCCCAGCGCCGTGGCCGCCCTCCGGTCCCATACCTGGGCCTGTCCCAGCGCCGTGGCCGCCCTCCGGTCCAATGCCTGGGCCTGTCCCAGCGCCGGGCCTCCCTCCGGTCCAATGCCTGGGCCTGTCCCAGCGCTGGGCCTCCCTCCGGTCCAATGCCTGGGCCTGTCCCAGCGCTGGGCCTCCCTCCGGTCCAATGCCTGGGCCTGTCCCAGCGCTGGGCCTCCCTCCGGTCCAATGCCTGGGCCTGTCCCAGCGCTGGGCCTCCCTCCGGTCCAATGCCTGGGCCTGTCCCAGCGCCGTGGCCGCCCTCCGGTCCAATGCCTGGGCCTGTCCCAGCGCTGGGCCTCCCTCCGGTCCAATGCCTGGGCCTGTCCCAGCGCTGGGCCTCCCTCCGGTCCAATGCCTGGGCCTGTCCCAGCGCCGGGGCCTCCCTCCGGTCCAATGCCTGGGCCTGTCCCAGCGCCGTGGCCTCCCTCCGGTCCAATGCCTGGGCCTGTCCCAGCGCCGGGCCTCCCTCCGGCCCGATGCCTGGGCCTGTCCCAGCGCCGGGCCTCCCTCCGGCCCGATGCCTGGGCCTGTCCCAGCGCCGGGCCTCCCTCCGGCCCGATGCCTGGGCCTGTCCCAGCGCTGGGCCTCCCTTCAGTCCAATGCCTGGGCCTGTCCCAGCGCCGTGGCCGCCCTCCGGCCCGATGCCTGGGCCTGTCCCAGCTCCGGGCCTCCCTCCGGCCCGATGCCTGGGCCTGTCCCAGCGCTGGGCCTCCCTCGGCCAGCCTGGGCCTCCCTCCTGGCCCGGTCCAATGCCTGGGCCTGTCCCAGCGCTGGGCCTCCCTTCAGTCCAATGCCTGGGCCTGTCCCAGCGCTGGGCCGCCCTCCGGTCCAATGCCTGGGCCTGTCCCAGCGCCGTGGCCGCCCTCCGTCGTGGCCCTCTCCCGGCGGGTCTTCCAGAACATTCCTCTGCATCTCACAGTGCGTTGCAGGTCAGTGATCTGGTGATGCGGGCTTCCAGGCCCTGTCATCGGTGCGGCGGGGAAGTCAGGGTCCAGCTGGGGGTCTGTCCCTCCTCTTCCTCGTGAGCGTCTGTGGAAGAGCTCTGCTGAGGCAGCGCCCGCACCCCAGCTCCCCCCGGAGTGCTCCCCCCGGAGTGCTCCCCACAACGCCTCCGCTCTGCTCGCAGGGTGTGCCTCCCCCACTCCAGTTTTAGACCATTTTCATCTAAAAGGAGGAAGTTTACCCCGGCGGGCGTGGCTCAGGGGCTGAACTTCGACCTCTGAGCCAGCAGGTCAGGGTTCCATTCCCAGTCAGGGCACAGGCCCGCACTGCGGGCTCCATCCAATCCGTGACTCTCTCTCACCATGGGTGTTCCTCTTCCTCTCTCCCTCTCCCTTCCTCTCTGAAATAAAACACACACACACACACACACACACACGCACTGAGCGGCCAGATTATTATGATCTCTGAATGTGTAATAATCTGGCTACTCAGTATATATATATGAATGTGTAATAATCTGGCTACTCAGTATATATATATGAATGTGTAATAATCTGGCTACTCAGTATATATATATGAATGTGTAATAATCTGGCTACTCAGTATATATATATATATATATATATATATATATATATGAGGCCCGATGCATGAATTGGTGCATGCATTCGTGCATGGGTGAGGTCCGGCCAGCCTGGCCAGGGGGAGGGAACATGGGCGGTTTGCCGGCCTGCCTGCTGGTGGAACTCCTGGTCGAGGGGACAATTTGCATATTAGCCTTTTATTCTGTAGGCTACACACTGAGTGGCCAGATTATTCTGTGTTCAGAGATCATCATCATCATCTGGCCACTCCGTGTGTGTGTGTGTGTGTGTGTGTGTGTGAGAGAGAGTGTGTGTGTTTTGTGGGTGCTTGTATGGATATATATAGGAAATTAAAAATGAAAAGATGCTCCATTTTGGCCAGATTGTGGAGCCCGTTTATGTGCCTCGGGATGGGGTGTGGGCTGCCTGTGGCCGTTTCCCGCCGACCCCGGCAGGGCTGTGGTGAGGGAGGGGCCCTGCCCCCGCACGGAGGGCGCTTTTCGGCAGTTAGGGTGGTTTTGTGCCAATCTCTCCCCGCCACACCCCCGGCCGCCCTGTGGCTGAGGAAACTCGTTCCCAGGAGGCATGGGGGGAGGCGATAAGCTTGCCGGGGCCTCAGCCGTTTGCTGTCCACTCAGTCGTCTTCATTTCGTTCTTTATTAAGTAAAAAAAGTATATATATATATATATATTGATTTCAGAAAGGAAGGGAGAGAGAGAGAGAAAGAAATATCAGTGATGAGAGAGAATCATCGATCAGCTGCCTCCGGCACACCCCCGACCGGGATGTACATTCAACCACAATGTACATGCCTTTGACTGGAATCGAACCCGGGACCTTTCAGTCCGCAGGCCGACGCTCTGTCCACTGAGCCGGTTTCAGCTACAGTGTCGTTTCTTGAGGTCTGAGCGTCGGGTGACCTCGGGGGCATTTAACTCCATTAGAACCCGGCCCCTGTCCTGCTCTGCTGTGCGTGGCTCCCCTCGGAGCGCTGTGTGCCCCGTGCTCCCTGTGACGGCGCTGCTTTCCTGTCTCTGTGACTCAGGCTCTCCGGTGAGAACAGGAGCGAGCCTGCCGGGCCGGCTCGGGGTGGTTTGCCTTTTTACTCCGGAAACACCGGGCGATCAGGGTGGCCGGGCCGGGGATTGCGAAAAGCAGGAGCGGAGGTGGGCCTCGCATCGCTCCGCGCTCTCCCGTGCGTTTCACAGGGGCCCGTGGGGCGGTGGAGCCGGTGCGCCCGGAGCTGCAGTGGGCGCGGTGCCTGGGCGCACCCCGTGTGGGCGGCGAGCTCCGAGCCGCACCTCTGCGGCGGCACACGCCCTGGCTCGCAGCCCGGCGCGTTCACACGGGGACGAGACACGCGTCGCTTTATGTTGTGCCCTTTCAGAGAGGAAACGGATGTAATCGCTGTGCGTGAATGATTGGGTGGAAAATAATTGAAGGAAAGAAAAATCAGTAAATCCGGAGAAGGTCGGGAGATGAAGTTGAGAAAGTCTCACATGAGAAAAGACAGCTGGAGCATAGGGAAAAAAATCAAATTAGAGGCTCCACCCAGGAAGCCGGCACCTTACAAATGAGAATTCCGTACAGAGGGAACAGAGGTGGCGAAGGCGGGACCTTTATCCAGGAAACGAGACCATTTCCCTGTTGGGAGGCTTGTGCTTCGGAGCAAAGGGGCCACAGGGTGTGAGAGAGGACATTCGCCGTTAGCATTTCAGGGCATCAGCGATGGAAAGAACGCCCCAGGCACTTTCAGAGGAGGGAGGAAAAACCCCTAACAGATCCACACAAAGAACCAGGAATTAGAGTGGCCTTTCTTAACAGCCTCACGGGAATTACAATAAGACCAGAGGCCCGGTGCACGACAGTCGAGCACTGTGTGGGGGTGTCTCTCAGCCCAGCCTGTGCCCTCTCAGTCCGGACCCCTCGGGGATGTCCGCCTGCCAGCTGAGGTCTGTTTCCGGCCGGCAGGCGGACACCCCCTGTGGGTCCTTAGCACTGTCATTGGACAGTCTGTTCGATGCGTCACTGCCTCTCTATCTTTTTATTCATCGGCTAGAATGTTCTTTAAAACGATGTTCTTAACGAAGCGAGAGCCTGGAGTATCGGCTCCCGAGCTTCCGTGTGTCCCCAGGGACGTGGGCAAAATGCAGATTCCCGGGCCCGCCTAAAAATAACCTTCTTCCTCTTTCATTATTTGTTTATGTATTTATTTTTTAGGATTTTGAGGTGTTTGAGCAGGGATGAGAAAAATAGCCACAGGCAATGCCCAAGTTCCTTCTTCTTATTCAAATTTTGATTATTTTTTAAAAATATATTTTTACTGATTTCAGAGAGGAAGGGGGGAGAGAGAGAGGGAGACATCAATGATGAGAATCATGGGTCAGCTGCCTCCTGCACCGCCATCCTGGGGATCAAGCCTTCAACCCAGGCCTGTGCTCTGACCGGGAATTGACCCGTGACCTCTGGGTTCATAGGTTGACGCTCACCACTGGGCTGCACCGGCCAGGCTAACTTCTCTGTGTGTTTGGTGTTGCTGGAATCGGGGTTTTAAGCAGGTGTGCTGGGCGAGACGTGCCGGCCAGGGGCTCCGGGGGTGGCCACGGAGGCAGGGACTGGCTGGCTCGTGTCAGACAGACCTGAGCTCATTTTCCTCTCCCTTCAGCTTATTTCTCAGCGGCTCGCCGGCAGCCCGGAGGGACCAGGGCTCCGCGCCCTCCGAGGAGCAGCGGGGTCAGCGGCTGATGGGTCTGACCCGGAGGCGGGCGGCGGCACTTTGTGCAATGAGATCCCGTTCCTGGCTCCGGGCCTGGAATAACATGAACTCGATTCACTGTCCACCAGCTGGACACGGGCCAGAAATTAAGAGAGAGAGAAAGACAAATACATGTGGATTCGGAGATGGCATTTAAAGAAATACCACACCGAAAGAGGAATTTCCAAAATCACCCATCAGAGGGATAATTATTTTTTTTTTTTAAATATATGTTATTGATTTTTTTTTTTTTTACAGAGAGAAAGGGAGAGTGAAAGGGACAGAGAGTTAGAAACATCGATGAGAGAGAAACATCCATCAGCCGCCTCCTGCACACCCCCTGCTGGGGATGTGCCCGCAACCAAGATACACCCCCTTTGCCAGAATCGAACCCGAGACCTTTCAGTCCACAGACCGATGCTCTATCCACTGAGCCACACCGGTTTCGGTGATAATTCTTTAATGTGTCACAGAGTCACGCTCCAGACGATGAATTGGGCATCCCTCCGCTGGGTGCTTCCCCATCACAGCCCTGTATAAACGACCGTCTGTCTTCCCGTCCCCCTGTGTCCTTCCTCTGAGCGGGCGGGGAGGGCTCACAACGGAAGCGGACAGTTACAAACACACAGGACGCGCCCGGCCAGGAGTGTAGGGAGCTGCCGTCCGCCCCGTGGCCAGACGCCGGCCAATGCCTCAGGCCTGCCTCCCGCCCGGCCCCGCTCCGCTGCCTCTCCCCCTCCACGGGGGGCCCCTCCTCCTGCCCGTCCCGGGCACGGCTGCCCGGTGGGCGGTGCCGTGGGAAGTGTGCCCGTGCACTCTGAGACCCGCCATGTCTCTAGAAATAACGGTGAGCTGGAGGGGTAAGGGTGGCTAACAGTCACCGGGAGCTCACCGTTCGCCGGGGACGTTACGTCGTAGGAGTGGCACCGGCCATCATTAGCCCCTTTACCGTTCCCATTTTACAGGCAAGAAGACTGAGGCCCAAAGAGTTCAGTACCGTGTCCAAACGCCAATAAGTAACAGCTGCCTTCAGGCTCAGGCAATCTGGTCCCAGGGCCCAGCTCTTTACATGGTACTTTAAAAAAATATGTTTTTATTGATTTCAGAGAGGAAGGGAGCACGGGGGACAGAAAAAAATTTTTTTAAAAAAATCAGTGATGAGCGAGAATTGCCTCCTGCACGCCCCACACTGGGGACGGAGCCCGCAACCCGGGCCTGTGCCCTGACTGGCCATCAGACCCTGACCTCCTGGTTCCTAGGCTGATGCTCAGCCACTTGGTGTTACCTGGTTCATTTGATGACCACCCCTCCCCCTCCCCCTCCCCCAACCCAACCCCTAGCCTCAGCAAAGCCAGGTCATGGTTCACATGAAGAGTCCGAGAAAGGGCTCCTCTGGGTGTTTCCGCCTCTTCTGGAAGCAGCAGCCATTGTTTGCGAATCCAATGACGCGGACACACACACACACACACACACACACACACACACGGGGACCGTGGCTGTCCCCCCTCAGCTGTCCCTGTGCGAAGCAGCGCGTAAGCCCGGGTCAGGACTGACACGCAGAAACCCGCATCCGGGAGAGCAGCTGTCTGCTCCCCGCGGAATGGAATTAAGAGGTAATTTGATGAAATCGAAACCCAGCCATTATCTGATGAGGGCACTTCTTGGCAGGCCGCTCAGGTGCAGCCAGGAGTCACCTGTCCGGGACGGCAGGTCTTGGCGGGGACCTGGGGGATGTGGCCGCCCCGGGCCTGGCACGTGAGGGCGGAGGGTCCCCCCCCCCGCCTGGTCCAGCCGCCTCGGGCTCAGGCACAGGCCCGCCTCGGAGCCCGGAGCCCGGAGCCCGGAGCCCGGAGCCCAGAGCGGGCGGCCGGGAGGGCGGGCTGGGCAGCAGACACCTGCCCCACGCGTGCTTTCTGACACGTTTACCCACAGATGGGAGATCCGCCGACGGCGACCGGCTCGGGCACCCCACGGGACTCCGGGGGCCGGAACCCCAGTCCTCCCTGCCGCAGAGCCGGCTTCGGGAGGGGGTGACTCCCAACTCGCCAGACCGGACGGTCAGCAGCGCGTGGCAGGCGGCCCGTGGACGGGAGGGGGCCGCTCTGTAATCACAGGGAACGGACGGGCGGGGCGTGGAGGCAGGACCGGGAGCCGGGGCCGCGGGCAGCCGAGGCGGGCGGACCCAGCGCCCCGGGTGCGGGCGGCCGCTTACATTCCAGATGCTTCATAGCTGGAACACAAATGCCTTCATGCAAACGTGTTGACGCACAGGAGTTGGTGCTTTCCTTTTATTTCCTTTTAAATGCATTTTTATTGGTGTCAGAGAGGAAGGGAGAGGCAGAGGGAGATAGAAACATCCATGGTGAGAGAGAATCATGGATCGGCTGTCTCCTGCACACCCCATCCTGTGGATGATTGAGCCTGCAATCCCGGCAAGTGCTCTGACCCGGGATCGAACTGTGACCTCCTGGTTCATAAGTCAACACTGATCCCACTGAGCCATCCCAGCCAGGCTGCCCTTTGTTTTTCTCTACCTACAGGCCAGAGGGGTTCGCATGGCTCCCTTAGACTCCGTAAGCACTAAGGGACAGAGACTGGCCCTGGCGCTATAAAGGTGAAAAAAGCTCAGTGAGCCCCCGAGCCAGAACCCCGGCTCCTGCAATGACAGGCCTTCTTAAGAGGCACCACGTCAGAGGCCTCGAAGCTGGTGGAGCAATCGGAAGACCAGGCAGTTCTATCAATGAGTCCGCATCCGTTCTGTTTGCATCCCTCTGACAAATGAGCCTAGACCGAAGGTGGGTTCGGGAAGAGAGGAAAGTTCTAGACATTTTGGGGAATCGAAATTTTAGGAAGACCAAATCGCTGCTGCCCGTCGCCTCCCTCTTGGGGGGGCAGACGCTCAATGGTTGGGGGCAGCTCCCGCGTTAAGCGTCTGCCCCCTGGTGGCCAGTGTGCGTCATAGCGACAGGTGATTCGGCGGACGGTTCCACCGGTCGGTCTGTGTGCATATTAGGGTTTTATTACACAGGCCCTTCATCGCCAAAGTCATCCCAGGACACAGGCGCATACAGTAGGCAAAATCATTGGCGGAGAGCACTGACTTCATGACACACATCACCTTAGGAGACAAAAGCAACGTGGCAGGGTATCCATCCCTTCCGAGTGGCGACTCGAAGGTACAGATAAGTTGGGAGACGTTGCAGTGTGCCCCGAATCTCACAGAGGACGAGTCAGAGCATGGAGTCATTTATTCAAAGGCCGGGGCTACGCGGGGAGCAGCGCTCAAATCCCGCAGCCCGAGAGGCTCGCCACACCGGGCTTATGTGCAGAATACCTCAAAGGTATCGACTCCATCCCGGGGTTTGGAATGAGGAAGCTGGTTTGCACAGAGCAGTGGCAGGAGCGAAACTGAACAAATTAGTTATCTACCAAGATTAAATGTGGTTTTGGGTCTTGGGACCACTGAGTCAACGAAAACACATTGGAGCCACCGGGGCAATTTAGAATAAGTGTGGTGTCCAGATTCCCGGGCTACTGAGTCACCTGGGATGCGTTACCTGTAGTCATTGAGGCAATTTAGGGTAATTGCGCTGTCCTGGTCCCCAGGTGCAGAAGACTGTGCTCTGATAACCAGGGAGATCACCGTCAATGGGATATTCAAACCACCATCCATGGAGTAGCCCATCGATGGGGCAGCATATGCAAGTTCAGAAAATCAAACTAACTTTTCTATGGTTTTAGCAAGCACATGAGTACAGAACCCCAGACAGCAGGGTCACCGGGAAAGCTAAAACTGCCGTTTCTGTCTGAGATGGAGGCCGCCATCCTTCAGAGGGACATTTTCACGGCGGCGGCTTCAGTGACCACAGCCCCGCTAGGAGGGGAGAGCCGAGGGGACGAGAACGTGGGCGGACAGCCCTTTTAGACTTGTGCGCGCGGCTCAGTGCTCTTAGGATTTGCCCCACGTGAGTAACTCATTAAAACGTGGTTGTATGTCAGAATCCCTCTTCTAGTGGCTATTTCTAACACTAATATTACTAACACACTTTAAAGCATCTTAGATATTATTAATGTCATGCTTGTAATCAGTTCTTCTGTGAAGCTGGGCAGTGACCTTGGGGGGTTAGTTTACTGGTTATTACAATAGAGACCCTGTGCACAGATTTGTGTGTGTGTGTGTGTGTGCGTGTGTAATCCTTCAAGTTAAGCAGATTTCTCAAGCTCACAGCTATCCAGTGGAAAAGTCAGGGCTTAAATGCAGGCCTTTTGACTTTCTCCTGGATTGTCCTTTCGATTTTAACATTTAACAAAAGACCTCATTCCGTGCTTTCCTTTGTTCAAACATTCATTTTCCAATTACAGGGGACATACGATGTCCTGTTAGTTCCAGGTGTACAACACACTGATTTATATACCTTCTGAAGTGATCACCCCGGTAGGTATATTTCTTTAAAAAACATCTTTATTGACTTGAGAGAGAGAGAGAGAGAGAGATATCCATGAGGAGAGAGAATCATGGATTGGCCGGCGCCTGCACGCCCCACACTGGGAATCAAGCCCACAGCCCGGGGACCTGACCCGACCAGGAATGGAACCGTGACCTCCTGGTTCATAGGTGGACGCTCAGCCGCCGAGCCACGCTGCACAGGCCCGCCAGGTACTAGTCTGGTCACCCTTTCCTTTCTCTGTCTTGTTTGTGTTTCTTCTTTGGGTGAAGAACATCCTTCGCTCTTTATAGAACCCCGTCCAGTTCCTTGAACGTACCAAGTGCTTACGTTTGCTTTTAAAGAACTCGGCCTGTGAGAGTCACTTTTATGGGCGGATGCCTCTGATGCAGCACGGGAGGCAGTCTGTGTAATTAGCGCAATTCTTTCTCCCTCCGTCACAGCGTAAGGCTTCCGATCTAATCAGCAGATACTAAACTGACGGCCTGCCTCGCGATTACGCCATCGCCCCTGAGTGATTGCCCTAAAATATGGGCCTCCATTTCCTCACTGAAAACGCGACGTCGTGTTTTCAATGTGAGAAAAGCAGTTCCCGATCTCAGAATCACATGATATTTCTTGGGTGGTAATTGATAGAGTTTAAGTCTCACCACGCTCGGTTCTGAGCTCTCTTTTGAGTTATAGTTTATGAAACATAATTTATGCCGTGATTGTGCTCCAATAGTAACATCAACCACAGCTCGGACCGCCGGAGCACCAGGCTCTGGTTTGCGGATTTGCCTTCTGCCCTTCGCCCAGCGAGGGCCCATCCGAGGCGATAAGTTAAGCAACAGATCAGAGACGGAGAGGCAGGGGGCGGCTGAGCCGATCCATTCACGGCCTCCTCTGCAGAGGGCTGACCCGGCCCAGAGGTGCGGGCTGGGGCTCCCGAATGCCCCCTGTGCTGGCCCGCCCCCAGGCCTGGGGAGACGCCATGAGGGTTTCTGGCGGGGGATTTGGTTGGAGGGAGAAGAGGGGAACGGGAGGTGGGTTCCTCGGCTGTCATCCTCTCTCCTGTTCCTCAGCCGGGCTGTTCTGGGCGAGTTCCTAGCCCCGCGGTCGGCAAACCCCTCAGCCCACAGAGCCAACACCAGCAGGACAACGATGGGCCTGCCTTCGGAGAGCCACATTTTTTCATCTTAAAACTTCTTCTAACGCCGCTTCTTCAACACAGACGCACGCAGGCCGTGGTGTTTTGTGGGAGAGCCACACTCCAGGGGCCAAAGAGCCCGGTTTGCCCACCACGGGCCTAGCCTCCGTGGCTTTGTGGGGTCAGGGTGGTGCCGGCCCTGTCTCCCGGGCGGTGGGGGGGTGACCTGTTGGCACCTTGAACACAGCGTCCAAGCGTGGAGCTGTGGTTCAGCCTCCTCCACTGTCCCTGCCTCCTTCCCAAAGCTCAGGCCCTCAACCCCCCAAACCCTCAGCCCCCCAACCCCAGCCCCCCAAACCCCAGCCCCCCAAACCCTCAGCCCCCCCAAACCCCAGCCCCCCAAACCCTCAGCCCCCCAACCCCAACCCTCAGCCCCCCAACCCCAGCCCCCCAAACCCTCAGCCCCCCAAACCCCCCCTCAGCCCCCCAAACCCTCAGCCCCCCAAACCCCAGCCCCCAACCCTCAGCCCCCCAAACCCCAGCCCCCCAAACCCCAGCCCCCCAAACCCCAGCCCCCCAACCCTCAGCCCCCCAAACCCCAGCCCCCCAAACCCTCAGCCCCCCAACCCTCAGCCCCCCAAACCCTCAGCCCCCCAAACCCTCAGCCCCCCAAACCCTCAGCCCCCTAGCTGCCCCCTCCTCGGGGGGGCAGGACACGGCCTCTGCCAGGGGCTCAGGGGGGTGGGTCTGGGCAGGTGGATTGGACCAGGGACACCCTGCCCCACGCAGACAGGGTGCCCGGCGCAGGCAGACGGGCGCCCCGCGGACAGACAGGGTGCGCACCGCCCGCAGGACCTGGGTGGCCGTGGGGCGGACGGGGGCGCGGACAGCGATCCTCAGGGCGGCTCGCGGGTCCCCCCGCGGGAGGGGCGGCCGGGTCCCCGGAGGCCTGGGCGCGGGGCGGGGAGGGAGGCACCGCAGCCGGGCTGCTCCCCGGACAAAGGGCCCCTCCCGGCCCCGCGCCCGCGCCCCGCACGCCGGCCTTTGTGTGGCGGCCCCGCTCCTTTGTCTCCCCGCCGCCCCCCCCGCCCCAGAGGCGGCGCGGACCCGCGGGGGGGACACGGGGGGGACACACGGGGGGGGACACCCGGGGAGGAGACCCGGGGGACACACGGGGAGACACGGGGTGAGACCCGGGGTGGGGGGGTAGCGGCGGGCACCGCCCCCGCCCCGCCCCGCGGCCCCGGAGCCCCCGCCCCGCCGTGCGCCCCCCGCCCGGGCCCGACCGCGGGAGCGAGCGGCGGGCGGCGCCTCCGATTGGCCGCCGCTGTCGGGGCGCCGCTTCCCCATTGGGCGGCGGGCGGGGCGGGGGCGGGGCGGGAGCCGGATCGGAGCGCGGAGCCCGGAGGCCCGGCCGGTCCCGGCCCGCCCGCCCCGCCCCGCCCCCGCCTCCCTCCGGGCGGCCCGCGGCCCCGGCGCATCCCCATCCCCGGCGCCGGCAGCGGGCCGATCGGCCTCCCGGCATGGCCTCCAGCAGCGCCACCGGCTCCGCCCTGCTGCGGCCCCTCAGCGACGCCGTGCGGCTGCCGCTGGACCAGGTACCGGCCCGGCCCGGCCCCCGCGCCCGCGCCCGCCGCCCCCTCCGCGCCCGGACCCCGCGCGGCGGCGGAGGGCGGCTCCGGGCTTTGTCCCCGGGCCCGCCGCCCCCGGCGCCCACCGCCGTGCCCGGGGCCGGGCCGCGGGGAGGGGCGCCGTGCGCGCTGCTGCTCGGCCCGCGCTGCCCCGGCCGCCCGGACCCGGACCCGGACCCGGACCCGGACCCGGGCCCGCACCCGGACCCGGACCCGGGGAGGCGGACCCGGAGCCCCTGCCGGCGGGGGCGCGGCGTGGGGGGCGGGCACGGGTCCCCGGGGGGCGCGTGTGCCGGGAGGGCCGGGCGGGGCGCGGGGGGCGGCCGGGGGACGGGCCCGTTAGGAGCGCGGCGGCGGCGGGGGCGCAGGGGTCACGGAGAAGAGTCACGGCCAGTTCACCTCCGGGTTCTGGGCCGAAAGTTGCAACCTTGTAGCCACGGCGGCCGCCGCCCCCCTGCCCCTGCCCCTGCCCCGGGCCCGGGGGTCACGGCCGCCCCCGTGGGCACACAGGCCGGGGGCCGGGGCGGGCAGGCGCTGGGCTGGGCGGGCGCCCCGAAAGGCAGGCGGGGAGGCGGGGGCCGGTGGGGTGGCCCCAGCCCAAGGCGAGAAGCTGGAGCTGTGGCTGGAAGTTGTGTCCAGGGGACCTGCTCCCCCAGTGCTTGCGGTTCACGGGGAGCCTGGCCCCGTCCTCCTGGATGTGGGGTGTCAGGGGTGGCCTTGGGGATCCACTCACCACGCAGGACTCCGCTGTCCCCCGGCTCGGCTCATGGCGGGGATGGGGCCCCTCCTGTGCCCGGCAGGGTGCCACGGAGGCTTCGTGTGTGTGTGTGTGTGTGTGTGTGAGTGCGTGTAATGTGTGTGTAATGTGTGTGTAATGTGTGTGTAATGTGTGTGAGTGTGTGTAATGTGTGTGATATGTGTGTGTAATGTGCGTGAGTGTGTGTAATGTGTGTGTAATGTGTGTAGAGTGTGTGTAGAGTGTGTGTAATGTGTGTGAGTGTGTGTAATGTGTGTGTAATGTGTGTGTAATGTGTGTGTAATGTGTGTGAGTGTGTGTAATGTGTGTGATATGTGTGTGTAATGTGCGTGAGTGTGTGTAATGTGTGTGTTTGTGTGTAGAGTGTGTGTAGAGTGTGTGTAATGTGTGTAATGTGTGTGTAATGTGTGTGTAATGTGTGTGAGTGTGTGTAATGTGTGTGATATGTGTGTGTAACGTGTATGCAATGTGTGTGAGTGTGTGTAATGTGTGTGTGTTTGTGTGTAGAGTGTGTGTAATGTGTGTGTAATGTGTGTATAATGTGCGTGTGTAATGTGTGTGTAATGTGTGTGTAATGTGTGTGTAATGTGTGTGAGTGTGTGTAATGTGTGTGATATGTGTGTGTAATGTGTGTGAGTGTGTGTAATGTGTGTGTTTGTGTGTAGAGTGTGTGTAGAGTGTGTGTGTAATGTGTGTGTGGGTGCATGTGTGAGTGCGTGTGTGTAATGTGTGTGTGAGTGTATGTGTGTGTAATGTGTGTGTGTAATGTGTGTGTGTAATGTGCGTGTGTGTGAGTGTAATGTGTGTGTGAGTGTGCGTGTAATGTGTGTGTGTAATGTGTGTGTAATGTGTGCGTGTGTAATGTGCGTGTGTGTGTAATGTGCGTGTGTAATGTGTGTGTGTGTAATGTGCGTGCGTGTGTGTGTGTGTGTGTAATGTGCGTGTGTAATGTGTGTGTGTGTGCGCGCACGTGGCCCTCACCCGAAGACATCTCCCCATTCATTTTCAGGGGGAGCGGGAGGGAGAGGGAGAGAGAGAGAAACCTCAGTCTGAGAGGAGCACGTCGATGGGCTGCCTCCTGCACGTGCCCAGGGTCAGGGCCGGGGCCGGGGCCGGGAGGAGCCTGCAGCCGGGGGCGTGCCCTTTGCCGGAATCTAACCCGGGGCCCTTTGGTCTGCAGGCGGGCGCTCTGCCCACCGAGCCGAACCTGCCGGAGCTGTGTGTGTGTGTGTGCGTGTGTGTGTCTGTGTGCTTGCTTGTTTGCTTTTTAAACACACTCAGTGTGTCTGAGCATCAAAAACTCGACCTCAGCTCCAAACCCGAATGCTCTACCGTACCCTTGTCAGTCCTGTCTGAGTGCTGGCATCGGGGCCGTCACTTTCGGTTCCGGTCAGCCCCCTGCCCCGCGCGCCCTGAGCGGTTACACTGTGGCTGCTGCCAGCTGATTAACGTGCCAGAAGTGAAAGCAACCCTGTGCCCTGACAGCCGCGGTCTGTGTGAGCACGCAGGGTTCCCGGGAGGAGCCCGCGCCCGAGCCCAGCACGGCCGTGACCTCTGCGTGCGCGCCGCGCCCGGCTCAGTGGGCCGCTGCGGGTGTCCGCGGAGGCAGGGCGGACACAGGTCACCGCTTTTTTCTTTGCTGACGAGGAGCAAGGTTTGTTCTGGGGGAAAGGTGCGCTCACCTCCCCGCTGTCTCCCTGTCCCCGAGACTGACAGGAGGGGATTTTTCCTTACTCGGCTAACACCTTTAAATTTATATGAAGCTTATCTTTGAAGGGCAGTTTAATATTGATGAGCGCCTTTGACCGTCTCAGCCACCCGGAGCGAGCGAGCGAGCGAGTTCCTTCGGTCCTGATGGAGGCGGGGGAGCCGGGGAGGCGGGGGACTGAGACGCTGACTTCCCTTCATCATCCACGGCCCCGATGGGGCCCTCCAGACACATGGGGAGCCGTTTGTGTAGGGTTTGAAGTGTTTTTTTCCTAGGCAAGTCCCCCCCATAAACACTCCCCCCCCTGCAATAGTAGGTTGTATTGGTTTCCGGGGTGCAGCCTAGTGGTTAGGTAGACACTCATGTACTTTACAAAGTGACCCCCTGCTATTTGCAGCACCCACCTGGCTCCATCTATAGTTATTACAACAGAGGCCGGTGCACGAATTCGTGCACCCGTGGGGTCCCTCGGCCTGGCAATCCGGGTCTCACAATCCAGGACCCCTCGGGGATGTCAGACTGCCGGTTTTGGCCTGATCCCCGCAGGCCAGGCCGAGGGACCCCACCCGTGCACACACCCATGTATCAGGCCAACAGAGTATGCATATGAGATCTTTGGTTAATCTCTTCCCACCCTCCCCCTCCCCCTCTTCCCTCTGAGATTTATCAGTCTGTTCCATGTTTCCATGCCTATTCATCCAGCGTCTGCCCCCTGGTGGTCAGTGTGCGTCACAGCTACTGGCTGACAGGTCGAAGGGCCGCTTAGGCTTTTATATAGATAGGTATTCCCTAGGCCGTACTTTGCATCCCCATCACTATTCCGTGGCTACCAGATGGCACCTCTAGACCCCTTCCCCCGCCCCCACGTCCCTCCGCTCTGGCAGCCTCCCCGTCTGTTTTCTGTGTCCAGGAGTCTTGTTTCTGTCTAGTTTGTTTGTTTGTTTTGTTTTTTTCAGGTTTCACATATAAGCGAAATCCTCATGGGCGTGTGTCTTTCTCTGACTGACCTATCTCACTCTCACTTAGCATCGTACTCTCTGGCCCCCCATCCTGTTGCCAATGGCAAGGTTCCGTTCCTTTTGTGGCCGAGCAGCATTCCGTGGGGCACGCGCACCACAGCGCGCTCACCCCTCGCCTCCCGGTGGGCACAGGGGCTGCTTCCCCATCGGGATCGCTGTACGTTCGCGACCACCGGGGCCCCTGTGTTCCCTGTGGCTGGGTGGGATCGGATCGCTGGGTCATGAGGCCGTGCCATTGTGACGTTCTGAGGAGGCCACACTGCTTTCCACCGGGGCTGCCCGCCTGCGCTCCCGCCTGCGGTGCCGAGGGCTCTCCTTCCTCTGTCCTCCTCCTCCTCGTCCGCACTTGTTGGGTGACTTGCTGGCGGTAGCCGTTCTGGGAGGCGGCATCTCTCTGCGGTTTTACCCTGCGTTTCTCTGGCGATGAGCGATGCTGAGTATCTTTTCCTGTCTCTTGGCACCTGCATGTCCTCTTTGGAGAAGTGTGTATGTAGGTCCTCTGCCCATTTTTTAAATTGCCTTTTTTTTTTTTTAAAGCAAGTCTTAATAGTATTGAATGAATGCCAACAAAGGCCTTAACCTTTTCTACAGTGATAATAAATTGTTGCCAGCACTGAAGAGTTGACTTTAAAAAAAAATAAATAAAATAAAGCTCTAGGAATAACTAAAAGCCTTATTGTAACATTGCAGGAATAAGTAGTCAGTTAGCCGTTATTTTAAAATGGAGCAAAGCAGAAAGTAACTTTTTGTGATGGGTGGATAACCGGGTCCAGGCTAGAGAAAGCTTACGAAGTGGTGGTAATCAGACCATGTGATTTAACAGGAAAAAGGGCTAAATCGGGAAACGCCAAGTGTGAAAATAGAACTTGTTAGCACGTTAATTTGGTCTGAACTAATTAACAGTGTTTTGGAAATGCGGGGACGATAGAAGCGGTGGCTTGGTCTCAGAGAAAGGAAGGACCGCCGGCCAGAATAGCTTAGCCTTTTTACTGGAGCGCCCAGTGTATGGAAAGGTG
The DNA here is from genome assembly GCA_036971965.1 of Nyctalus aviator. Classification (NCBI taxonomy): domain Eukaryota; kingdom Metazoa; phylum Chordata; class Mammalia; order Chiroptera; family Vespertilionidae; genus Nyctalus; species Nyctalus aviator. The sequence continues at coordinate 58,288,708 of CM072932.1, forward strand.
AGGTTACTGGTTGGCCTAGAATGCAGGGCGGGGCCCAAGCAGGTTAACCGTGGTTCACCGTGAAGAAAGCAGCGATTAATTAGTAACAATTCAGGCGTAAGCTCTGGGCTTTGCCTGCTCCCAGCTGTCACTTACCTCTGCCCCACCCTGGGTGAGGACAGACCGGGCAGGCGAGGACGGAGGGGAAGGAGGAAATAAGTGTTTGATGTTTGATAAAAAGGTCAGGAAAGGAGAAGGAGCGAGCGAAGGATCGGCGGACCCTGGATGAGTAATGCTGGGTGTCCTTGGGCAGCCATCGTGCGTGCTCAGCCGCCTGGCGTTTAAATAAGGAGCTGGTGTCCAGGGAGGCCTCTGACGCTTTAAAATAGGGCATTCTGCCCTGCCCGGTGCGGCTCAGTGGATAGAGCGTTGGCCTGCGGACTGAAAGGTCCCGGGTTCGATTCCGGTCAAGGGCATGTACCTTGGTTGTGGGCACATCCCCAGTGGGGGGTGTGCAAGAGGCAGCTGATCCATGTTTCTAATTCCCTCTCCCTCTCCCTTCCTCCCTGTAAAAAATCAACAAAATATGTGTTTTTTAAATAAAATAAAATAGGACATTTCTGTCTCGAGGCCTTGCTGTCCCCAGGGCTTTACTTCTAGGGCCGTTAGCACTGGAGGGCGGCGGTCAGACTGGAGGGCGGCGGGTCAGCAGTGACGGGCAACGGGCGGCGGGTCAGACTGGAGGGCGGCGGGCCGGAGGGGGGGGTGGTGGGTCGGAGTGGGGGGCGGTGGGTCGGAGTGGGGGTCGGAGTGGGGGGCGGGGGTTCAGTGGGGGCGGGGGGTCGGAGTGGGGGGCGGGGGTCAGTGGGGGCGGGGGGTCGGAGTGGGGGGCGGGGGTCAGTGGGGGCGGTGGGTCGGAATGGGTGGGTCGGAGTGGAGGGCGGTGGGTCGGTAGGTCGGACTGGGTCGGAGTGGGGGGCCAGTGGAGGGTGCCTTGGGAAGGTTCGGGCTGAGGAGAGCCGTCTCAGAGGCAGAAGGTGCCGGAGGAGACATCTGATCCCAGCAGACCGAACTGGCTCCTCTTTAGTTGCTGATGTGGCCACTTTTCAAAGACCCCTGAGGGCGGGCAGAGCGCAGAAGGATGCTGACCGCCCGGATCAGCCTAGTTTCCCCGGTTTCCCTGACCTCAGCACATCGTCCTGTCGCATCCGATGGACCCACATCGCCGAGCGCCTGAGCCTCCAGCCCCTCCTTCCTCCTTCTCTCCCTCCCTGTCTCCCTCCATCCTCCCATCCCTGCCTTCCCCTCGCTCCCTTTTCTGGGGGAGGGCAGGGTTTGAGAGACGGATGTACCAGCTCTTCTCCCATTGCAAAGCCCACAGTGAAGACACCCCCGTGAGGACCACGCAGGACGTGGCAGGCTGCCTTCACGCAAGAACACGCGTTTGGAGCGCCCGCTGACAGACCCCCGTGTGTGTGTGTGTGTGTGTGTGTGTGTGCGTGTGTGTGTGTGCGCGTGTGTGTGTGTGTGTGTGAGTGTGTGTGTGTGTGTGAGTGTGAGTGTGTGTGTGAGTGCGAGTGTGTGTGTGTGTGTGTATATGTGTGTGTGTGTGTGTGTGTGTGCGCGCGTGCGTGTGGTGACCCGGAACACCGAGGACACGTGGCAGGACACTGGTTTCAGACACTCAGCCCACTGACCTGTCACTTGTACGATGTGTGCGATGGTGGCACACTCGTCCAGTTCACACCCTTTAGGGAACACCTGTCCTCAGACACGGCTTCCTCCTCTTTAACCGCGTGGCTCCCTCGCTTCCCGTGATGCTGTCGTCACGGAGACACGGGAGTCCATTTCCCCGGTGCCTGGTGGGGAGCAGTGCGGGGTGAGACGGCGGGGACAGCCTGTGGGGGACAGGTCACTGTGTCCGGGACGAGGGCGATGGGAGACCCCGTGCTCGGGGAGGCTGGGGGGAGGGGCGGCGGGGACAGCCTGTGTGCGGCCCGGCCCCCCGGCTCAGGCAGCGAGTCCCACCGTCACTCCTCCCGGCGGACACGTTCTCACCTGCATACGTCACCGCCTGGAGCCCTCCCAGCACCTTTGAATCAGATAAGACTCAAGGCTGGACATACTTAGCTTCAAGGGAAAAAGAAAGTATATATATTTGACCTTGAGTGAAAGGTCAATTTTGTTTTTATTATTTTTAAAAAATATATTTTATTGGTTTTTTACAGAGAGGAAAGGAGAGAGATAGAGAGTTAGAAACATCGATGAGAGAGAATCATTGATCAGCTGCCTCCTGCACACCCCCTACCAAGGTACACGCCCTTGACCGGAACTGAACGCGGACCCTTCAGTCCGAAGGCCGACGCTCTGTCCTCTGAACCACACCCGCCAGGGCAATTTTAATTTTAATTTATGGCCTTAACGTGTGGCAAGTGGACCTTCGAAGGAGAAGGTGGGGGGTAGGACTTCCCGCACACGGACCGGTCGCTGTGTTTGGGATGGAATGGCGTGCGCGTGTTGGAGGCGTGTGCATGTCAGAGGCGCATGCATATCAGAGGCACGTGCATGTCAGAGGTGTGTGCATGTCAGAGGCACGTGCGTGTCGGAGGCGTGCGTGTCGGAGGCGTGTGTGCATGTCGGAGGCACGTGCATGTCGGAGGCGTGTGCGTGTCAGGCGTGTGCATGTCGGGCATGCAGAGGCCTCTGAAGAACCCCGTTTCCTGTCGGGTCCCGTTGCCGACGGGCTTCTCCGTGCGTGTTCCCTGCGCCCCGGGAGACGGCCCGTGAGGGCCAGGAGGAGGAGCTGGTGTGAAGCAGGGGCGTCGGGCCCTCCCCGGCGGTGCTGGGGCGCACGGGCTACGGCGGAGGCCGGCAGCGCTCTCCGCACGCCAGAGGGGACCCCGGCCTGCGGGGGCTGGAGGGAGGGAGGGAGGGAGGCGGACACCCCTCCCCCCTCCTCCGGGCCGCAGGGGGGCTCCTCTCTGCCCGCTGCTGCAGGGACCGCGTCCTGTGCGGCCTCCGCTTCCTCCCCGGCCCCCACCCCCACCCCCCCGTCCCCCGGGCCGGAACCGCGATGCCCGGGCCTGTCCGTCCCCTCCTTCCCCAGCGCGGCAGCCGGCCCGCTGACAGCCGCCGACCAGTCCCCGCGTCCCCAAAGGCGTGTCTGCGGCCCCCTGTCCCCAAATCACCGGATTGTTGTTAGAAATACCTGTTCTCGCCCTGGCCGGCGTGGCTCAGTGGATAGAGCATCGGCCTGTGGATTGAAGGGTCCCAGGTTCGATCCCGATCAAGGGCATGTGCCTTGGTTGCGGGAACGTCCCCAGTGGGTGTGCGGGAGGCGGCTGGCCAATGCGGGGTGTGGCTGACGATCCACAGGAAGCGGAGACGCAGAGGCCGTGTTCTCCGGGTGGCTGTTACGGCGGCCGGCGAAGGGCACTGGCGAGAAGCTCTGCCGGCCGCTTATCAGACCCTCACAAAGGAACCGCCTTTATCCGCAGAGACAGGCCTGTCCGCTCTGCCCTCCCCCCGAGGGCCTCCAGAGGGCACCTTGGGCTCTGCCCCCTACGCCGCCACGGCCCTCCCGCCACGGCCCTGCCTCCGCAGTCCGGGGCCTGGCCTCGGCCTCAGTGGGTGCCCTCAGCGGGTGGCCTCAGCGGGTGGCCTCAGCGGGTGGCCTCAGCGGGTGCCCTCAGCGGGTGCCCTCAGCGGGTGGCCTCAGCGGGTGCCCTCAGCGGGTGCCCTCAGCGGGTGCCCTCAGCGGGTGGCCTCAGCGGGTGCCCTCAGCGGGTCCTCTGTGGGCACCAGTGTCCTGCAGATGGACGGCACTTCACACAGGCGGGCTTGCCTGGCTCCTGTCTGGCTTCGCACGACCATGAACCCCCTCTGTCTAACTTGTTACCCCACGGAGACCGTCTCCTGCTGTGCGAGGTCAGAGCTGCTGCTAACAGGCGTTAGGCGTGTGCAGGTCCCTCGGTGCATGCGTGTTCACACAGGCGCTTGTTCGCCCGGCCTGCGGAGCTCAGTGATGATTGAGTGTCGATCTATGGACCAGAAGGTCAGGGTTCGATTCCTTGCACAGGCCTGGGTTTGGGTTCCATTCCCAGTGTGGGGCGTGCAGGAGGCAGCCGATCCATTTCTCTCTCATCATGGATGTTTCTGTCTCTCTCTCCCTCTCTGACATCAATAAAGTATATATATATTTTTTAAAAATAGCTCTCGCCAAAACCGACGGGGCCCAGTGGATAGAACGTTGGCCTGAGGACTGAAAGGTCCCGGGTTCGATTCCGGTCAAGGGCGTGCACCTTGGTTGCGGGCACATCCCCAGTGTGGGGTGTGCAGGAGGCGGCTGATCGATGTCTCTCTCTCATCGACGTTTCTAGCTCCCTATCCCTCTCCCTTCCCCTCCGTAAAAAATCAATAAAATATATATTTTTAAAAATAGCCCTCTGCACAGACACACGAGCCACGAAGCCTGACCCTGCGTTTTCTCTGGGAAGCGCTGCAGGTCTGGTCACACTCGGGAGAGCCGCCGGGGGGATGGGCGGGCCCGCCGTCCGCGAAGCCGCCGGTTCCAGCGCCGTGGCCGGGTTGCCCGGAGACGGGTTGCCTTGAATGCATCTCGGTGAACAATAGCGTGTTTCACAGGTGCATGCCCGGGCCCGCCGTGGAGTTCGGAAACGAACGGCCGGACGACAACGGCCGAATGAATCGCCCCGGGAGCGGTGTTTACGTGAGGTGTGTGGCTGAGCAGGTGACACCGCTGCCCAGCGCCGAGCCACGCCTGCCGGGCCGGCCCCTCTGCCTCCGCGCGGCTGGCTTCTGCCCGCGGCCCGGTGGTAACTGGGGTCACATGCCCCTTCGTCGCCCGGTGTGGGGTTCGAGGGCCGTGCGTGAGCGCTCGCGTCGCAGTGCGCCCTCTGAGTCCGGCACTGCGGGCGGGGCGAGCTGCCTGCGGGCGGCTGCCTTCGCCTCCATCGCGTCCTCCTCTCACACAGAGTGCGTCACCGCAGGGCGGGCAGCCTCCGGGCAGGCCCCCGAGCCGCGTCTTTGGACTCCGGGACTGGCCGTCCCCCGCCGGCTGGTGGCGTGTCCGTGCGAGAGAGCGTGTCTGAGCACACGGGACGCTGGAGGGGTGTGGCCCGAGGGGTGGACACGGGGGTCCCCCAAACCCGGCCTCGGGCTGGGGTCTGAAGGGGGGGGTTTGACATCGGCATTGCGTGAGAGCTGAACGGCACCCAGCAGACCTCAGCCGCGGCCACGGCGTCCCGCTCCGTCCTCAGGCGGGTCTCCCTCCGGGGATTCGGAGCGAGCGGAGCTTCTCTTACACCGACGGCGACGGAGGCTCCGGCTGCGGAGTGAGGGCCGGCGAGCTGGGACGCCGTTCTCTCCGCCCTCGGCGTCCTTCCTGCTATTTCTTCTGCGTTTCTATCGTGAACCAGAGGCCCGCCGCACGGAATCCTATCACCGTGGGGGGTGCGGGCGCCGTTCCCCGGGGCGTGGAGACGCGGCGCTAATTAGAGACGTGGGATCCCCACGCGGAGCCGTTCGTGGAAAGGTCATTCCTCAGGCCCGCCTGGCACGCGGTGAAAATCGAGTGCGGCTCTGAAAGGCACGCCTTCTCAAAGGTTAGGCGAGTGCACGGAGCCGTTTTACGAGGAATAGAATTACAACAGGACCTGGCCCCTTTCTGACCTCGACCAACGGCTGAGCATTTGGCTCGAAGGCTGTAGGGCGCTCCCTGCGGTTGTCATGGGAACGGACCCCTTTCCCCGTGCCCAGCTCAGCTCGGCGGCTCTCCTCCTCAGACTTCTCGTGAGTTTTAGTCTCTTGCGGTGACAACCACATACGTATGTTTTTCCTGGTAATTATAGAAGCGTTTAGGCTGCTTCACTCCGAGTTCTCTGTGGAGGCTTACCTATGCCTGCTTGACAGCGAACAGTCACCTGTGGACGGTAACGGGTGACAGCATGGCTGCAGTGCTGGGGTCACTGTGCTCACCAGAAATGGGGGGCTGGCTATCACGTGTGCCCCGGTCCCCACAAACCCAAGGCTGGGGGAGATGACTGGGAATAGGGGTCCGGCTCTTTGGCTTTTTACAGGCCAAGGCCCAAACCCAGGGCAAGATGGCGCGCAGGCCCGAGCAACGGCGCTGAGGCACCGGGAGGGGTGGAGCGAGGGATCCCTGCGTGCGTCACTCGTATTTCACCCTCAGCGTGCGGGGTGCGGGGGAGCCGGCAGAGCGGTGACGGGGAAACGCAGCCGCCGAAATAAAATGCTCGCACGCAGGGCGGGCGCGGGGCTGTGCGGGGTCCCCGCGGGGGTGTGTGTGGTGTGTGTGTGTGTGTGGTGTGTGTGTGGTGTGTGTGTGTGGTGTGTGCTGTGTGTGTGGATGGGTGTGTGTGTGTGGTGTGTGTGCTGTGTGGTGTGTGGTATGTGTGTGTGTGTGGTATGTGTGTGTGTGATGTGTGGTGTGTGTGTGTGTGATGTGTGGTGTGTGGTGTGTGGTGTGTGTGGATGGGTGTGTGTGTGAGTATGTGTGTGATGTGTGGTGTGTGTGATGTGTGGTGTGTGGTATGTGTTGTGTGTTGTGTGGTGTGTGGTGTGTGTGTGGTATGTGTGGTGTGTGGTGTGTGGTATGTGTGGTGTGTGGTGTGTGTGTGTGTGGTGTGTGATGTGTGGTATGTGTGTGTGTGGTGTGTGTGTGTGGTGTGTGGTGTGTGTGTGGTATGTGGTGTGTGTGGTGTGTGTGTGTGGTGTGTGCTGTGTGTGTGGTGTGTGTGTGTGCTGTGTGTGTGGTGTGTGAGTGTGTGTGTGTGGTGTGTGGTGTGTGGTGTGTGTGTGTGTGTGTGATGTGTGGTGTGTGATGTGTGGTGTGTGGTGTGTGTGTGTGTGGTGTGTGGTGTGTGTGTGTGTGGTATGTGTGGTGTGTGGTGTGTGTGTGTGTGTGGTATGTGGTGTGTGGTGTGTGTGGTGTGTGTGGTGTGTGCTGTGTGCTGTGTGTGTGTGTGAGTGTGTGTGTGTGGTGTGTGTGTGTTTGAGTCGGGCTCATTCTGAATGTAAGATTATTGTAACCGCTGCCTTTACTTCTGGAGAGTGATTCCCATTCTGCTGTGTTGCTTTCCAAAACCTGAGGGCTGGTCCCGTCGGGATGCAGGTTGTTAGGCATTCCTCAGTCGTGGGGAATGTTTTGTTCTATGAATTCCAGTAAGTTTTCCCATCTGTACGCTTGGTGCATATGCCTGCTGTGTCCTTGGGGAAAGAGGTGTTTGTTTTTTTTTTTAAATATATTTTATTGATTTTTTACAGAGAGGAAGAGAGAGAGATAGAGAGTTGGAAACATCGATGAGAGAGAGTCATCGACCAGCTGCCTCTTGCACACCCCCTACTGGGGATGTGCCTGCAACCAAGGCACATGCCCTTGACCGGAATCGAACCCGGGACCTTTCAGTCCGCAGACCGACACTCTACCACTGAGCCACACCGGTTTTGGCGAGAAGAGGTCTCTTGCCTCTGAAACAATACAGGGAATCACTGGGCTTTTAATATATTTATATATATATATATAAGTAAATACATTTTATTGATTTCTTTTTGGCAGCAGTGTCTTAAACCTTCCCAAATTCTTTTTTTTTAAATATATTTTTATTGATTTTGTATAGAGAAGAAGGGCGAGAGATAGAGAGTTAGAAACATCCATGAGAGAGAGTCATCGACCAGCTGCCTCCTGCACACCCACTACTGGGGATGTGCCCGCCACCAAGGTACATGCCCTTGACCGGAATCGAACCCGGGACCCTTCAGTCCCCAAGCCGACGCTCTATCCATTGAGCCACACCGGTCTCGGCATTAAACCTTCCCAAATTCTTTAAAAAGCGGGAAATTAAAGGCCTCCATTCGCACCGGGTGCTCTTTGGTGCTGCGGGCAGTGTTTCAGAGGCCGGGCCTCCCGTCCCAGCGGGTCGCTGACACGAGCACGCTTTATGTCGGCGCGGTCTTCATGGCAGAGGCACTGTGTTGTGGAGGCAGAGTAGCTCCAAACCAGTCGCCGTGCTGGCAGTGGTGCCGCCTCGGGCTGAGCCCGATGTGCTGAGGCAGCCGGAGCGATGCGTTTCCCATGAGGGAGCCCGTCCGTTCACGGGGCCGGAGCGGCCTGGTGGGGTTTTGTTGTTTGTTTGGGGGCGGGTGCTTCCCCCGATCACGTGCGGGGGAGGTCTGCTCTCACGTTCAGTTCGGACAGGACCGCTGTGCTCACTGGGGCTGATGCTTCCGATCGCCTTCGCAGAAATGAGTGAGTGAGTGAGTGAATGAGTGAGTGAGTGAATCTGTGGGATTATTTCAGATCCTGCCCCTCCCTCCCCGCGTCCCCAGGTGACCCCGGGCCTGCCTGTTTGCCTGTTCAGCGTTTGTGGGCAGCGGGCGCAGCGGGTGCAGCGGGCACAGCGGGCGCCATCCCCCCGAGGCCTCCCTCGCCGGGGGCTGGGGTGCGGCGGCGTCTGTGCGACCCGGCCCTCCCTCCGTGCCACCCCGGGTCCTGGCGCGGACGTGAGCGCCTGTCCGCCCGGCGTGGAGAATTAGACTGCCCTCTGCCCTCCGCAGGCCTTCCGGGGTATTGAGTGTCCCCACGGAGAGACAGATGAGGAGGGACACAGGCACACACACACAGGCACACACGTGAGAGCCTTACGCTCCCAACCCTCTTGGTAAAATGGGGCTCTGGCTCCTCTTTCCTGTTTATCCCCCTTGATCCTGTTTCGGGATGAGCTCGCTGCCAGTCACGTGTCGGAGTAAGCGAGCGGAGCGAGGCAACGGGCAGCAGACCAGCCCCCTCACCGGCGTCCCCCCGCCCCCGAATCTGTGCCCGGGGGCCAGTCAGAGCCTGGCTCACTGTCTCCTCCTGCTCGCCCTGCCCCGAGCTTCATCACGTGGCCATGTGGCTGGGTTAGCTGGGACCCCCTTCCCCCCCTCCCCCCACCCCCCCCCAGCCACAGCTGGCCCTCCGTGCCTCCTTCTGGGCCGAGGACTCTCCCCGCCGTTAGAGGAGCTGGCCGCGGGCAGCGGGTGGTACTGACCTCCATCCCTGCGAGCCTGCTTCCTGCCTCCGCCAGCTGTGGGCTGGCCGCATGTGACAGGCTCCTCTCCGTAAGGCCTGGCCGGCCCGCCACCTCAGGGGATGCAGCCCGCAGGGAGCTCAGGGTCCAGGGCAGTTATTACCTTAAGTCCTGGCGCTCAGGGGCTGGTCTGGCAGCTGGGAGACCGGCAGCATCCTGCAGGGTAGATGCTGGCGGCCCACCGAGCAGAACGCAGAGGGAGAGAGCATGCAGCGAAGGGGCCCCTGTCCCCTGTCCCCTGTCCTAACGGGCTGCCGCTCCCAGGTGACTGGGGTACGATGTCAGAGAGGAAGATGAGAGAGGGAGAGAGAGAAACATCAATGACGAGAGAGAAACCCGGAGAAGTCCAGTCCGCGTTGCTCACGGCGCCTTTCACCTTCTCTCCGCAGGTCAACTTCGTGGTGTGCCAGCTCTTCGCCTTGCTAGCGGCCGTGTGGTTTCGAATTTACCTTCACTCGAGCAAAACGAGCTCTTTTATCAGACATGTCGTGGCCACGCTCTTGGGCCTGTATCTCGCCGTTTTCTGCTTTGGATGGTGAGTATGTTGATCCTGTGGAATGAGGGTGGTGACGTCCTTGTGAATCGAGTGTGTAGAAAGATACACTCGGAGGTTTTGTGCTCATATCTGCACCAATAAAAGAGCAAGATGCAAATTGATCGTACCTTCACCAATCAGGAGTGTGTATGCAAAGTAACCCAACAAAGATGGCGGGTTAATTTGCATACACAGGCATCCTGCACCACCCCAGCTGCTCCGGGCCTCTGGGCAGCATGGGAAGGGGAAAGGCGGCTACATTTTTGCACAAATCTTCATGCATCGGGCCTCTATAAGTTTACTTATAACATTTCATAGTGCTTTTTTGGATGTTTTAAAAACTATATTTGTATTGACTTCAGAGAGGATAGGAGAGGGAGAGAGAGAGAAATACCAATGATGAGAACCATGGATCCACTGGGGATCCAGCCCGCATCCCGGGCCTGTGCCCTGACTGGGATTCGAACCTGCAACCTTTTTTTTTTTTTTTTTTTTAAATATATATTTTATTGATTTTGTACAGAGAGGAAGGGAGAGAGAGATAGAGTTAGAAACATCGATGAGAGAGAGTCATCGATCAGCTGCCTCTTGCACACCCCCCACTGAGGATATGCCCGCAACCAAGGTACATGCCCTTGACCGGAATCGAATCCGGGACCTTCCAGTCCCCAAGCCGACGCTCTATCCATTGAGCCAAACTGGATTCGGCAGAACCTGCAGCCTTTTGGTGCACAGCGTGATGCTGAGCCTGCTGAGCCACTCAGGCCACGACTAACACTTTGTGGTTTTTATGTCAATGAGTGGCGAGTGGGCCTGTCGCTCCCGTCTGGGCTGAGGGCATTGACGATGAATAATGTATGAAAAAGGACAGAGGAGGACAGAGACTCTTATCCCATCACGCATAGCTCTCTTCGCCTGTTTTACAAATCCCTTACACCAAGACAGACACGTCACTTAAAGCCGTGCGCGCGCGCGTGTGTTATAGCAGCACTCCAGGCCGTGTGTGTGTGTGTGTGTGTGTGTGTGTGTGTGTGTGTGTTCTGCCATGGAACCTACTTTAAAAACACACACACACACACACACACACATATATTTTATTGACTTTTTACAGAGAGGAAGGGAGAGGGATAGAGAGGAACATCGATGAAAGAGAGTGATCGATCAGCCGCCTCCTGCACACCTCCTACTGTGGATGTGCCCACAACCAAGGCACATGCCCTTGACCGGGATCGAACCTGGGACCTTTCAGTCCGCAGGCCGATGCTCTATCCACTGAGCCAAACTGGTTTTGGCGAACCTCCTTCTTATTTATGATATTTCTACGGAAAAACGTGGTAAAGAGTGTAGGCATCCTGTCCACGTTGGAGGTGCCTGTTACTCCATGACGCTGAGGCTGAAGGTAACTTTAACCGGAGGTTCGGACCCGCCTTAGTCCGTTAAAACCGTGTACAATGACCTGACAAAGTTCCCGTGAGTGGTCCGTCCGCCCGGGGAAAGGGGCGTGAACGTCTGCGCACGTGTGCGTCACCGGGGTGGGGGTAGATTTCACAGCCGGAGCCCCCGGGAGCTTTGCCTGAGGCGGGAGGGCAGGGCTCAGGGCGGGCCCCCAGCGCCCCGGGCTCCCGGGCCACCAGCGGAGGGTGTGTGGCTGGATCCTGCACACAGAGGCCCCCGGAAGCTCATTCCACCACCACCACCACCACCACACACACACACACACACCCCGTTTCAGAATAAGCAGGTTGGGCACCCATGCTCTCTAGTGGTCGGCAAACTCCTCCATCCACAGAGCCAAATATCAGCAGGACAACGACTGAAATGTCTTCGGAGAGCCGCATTTTTTAATCTTAAACGTCTTCTAACGCCACTTCTTCACCATAGACTCGCTCAGGCCGTGGTGTTTTGGGGAAGAGCCACACTCCAGGGGCCAGAGCGCCGCCTGTGGCTCCCGAGCCGCAGTTTGCCGACCACGGCACCAGTCAATGCAGATAGCTCGTGCTTTTGCTGCTCTGTGAGCGGCCCCCGAAGGGAGAGCACAGGCTGCCCTGGGAGGAGCTGGTTCGGGAAAACAAACAGCCGATCTCCCTTCCGGACTTTTCTGAAATCCTGCTCCCGTCCTGGGCCCTGAGTTCTGGCAGAGGCCGCGGCCCGGAGCCACGGCGCCGGCGCTGGCACGTGGCTGGGAGACGGGGCCTGAGGGCACCCGGTGCGGTCGGGTTGGCTCTTGTTTCCCCGGCTCGTCAGGGGCCGGCGGGCAGCCTCCCCTCCGGGCGGTCCGGGTTCTGGGCTTCTAGGTTTGAGTCTGCTTTTCATCTGGGGTGCTCTGTGTTATGCTTAGCACTTTAAGTGTGCACTCGTATGTAAATATACTGATAAAAGGGCGATATGCTAATTAGACCCGGAGACCGTCCTGGACAACGCCGTGGTGGTGGGGCCAGGCAGAGGCGGTTAGGGGCATCAGGCCAGCAGGGGGGGCAGTTGGGAGCAAGCAGGCTGGCCAGGGGGGGCAGTTGGAGGCGAGCAGGCTGGCATTCAGAGTGGTTAGGGGCAATCAAGTAGGCAGGCAGGTGAGTGGTTAGGATCCAGTGGTCCTGGATTGTGAAAGGGATGTCCGACTGCAGTTTAGGCTGATCCCTGAGCGGTCTCAGTTTGGAGAGAGTGCAGGCCGGGCTGAGGGACAACCCCCACCCACTCCTGTGCACGAATTTCGTGCACTGGGCCACTACCGTGTTTCCCTGAAAATAAGACATCCTCCGAAAATAAGACCTAGCGTAACTTTGGGAGAAAAAATTAATATAAGACACTGTCTTATTTTCGGGGAAACAGGGTAGTGTATATATATATATATATATTTATTGATCTCCAAGAGGAAGGGAGAGGAAGAGAGAGAAGCATCCATGATGAGAAAGAATCACAGACCGGCTGCCTCCCCTACGCCCCACACTGGGTGGAGCCCGCACCTGGGGCCTGTGCCCTGACCGGGATTTGAACCCTGGCCTCCTGGTTCCTGAGCCAGCCGGCCGGGCTAAGCGTGGCACTTTTCAGCCCAAGTTGTTCGAACCGGACGTGTGAGTGCCGCCCGGTCTCACCGCGCTCTCCCCTCCGCAGGTACGCCTTACACTTCCTGGTGCAGAGCGGGATCTCCTACTGCATCATGGTCCTCATCGGCATGGAGCACATGCACAGGTAAGTGTCCGCTTTGCTCGCACACGTGCGTGAACACACACACAGGCACACACACACATGCACACACACGTGCACTTGAGCACGTGCACACACATGCACGCGCGCACACACACATGCACACGTGTTTCCCACGAATACCACTGGTCAGGTAGAACCTCACTGCGTTAAAATTGCCCCGCACTGGGATCGCTGTGTCTAGACTTGTTGTGAGATCACCGCGTGTGCCCTCCGTGTACCCGTGCCCGGCTCTCGGCCTCGCCCTGTGGGGCCGGTGGGGGTCATTCGTTGGGGTGAGGCTCCCCGTCCCTGGGGGAGGTGCGGCTGCAGCCCGGCCCCGCCCACACACGCCAGGGGCTCCCCCACGTGAACGTGTCCAGATTCTTCCACGGCCCCGGGGCGCAGGCTGCCTCCGGGAGGGCCCGGGCTTAGGCAGGGCCAGGGTCCGCAGCACCCTGAGCGGGTGGGAGGACGGGCCTCCTCCTCCGGCTCTGACACCCGCCGGACCCGCCGCCCGTCCCGGAGGGAGGGTTTGTGTTAGGACCGCCCTCGGGGAACGCGGTGACGTATCGTTCTCGCTGAGATGCCCTCCCTGTGCCGGAGCCCAGGGTCTGGGAGCCGCTGCAGAGCCTGTGGGGGGCGCTGCCGGGAGGGAGGGACCGTCTGCAGGGCTCTCTCACTGTGGCTCCTCCAGGGACCGGAGCTCGCCGGCTCCCGGTCTGAGGTTCGCCCACCCAGTGCCCTTGTCCCGGGCCTGCCTTCCTGGCCGTCTGTCCCGGGCGATGGCTCCCTGTCCTGCCACTTCCTTGGCCTGGGCGCTGGGCGCTGGGCGCTGGGTGCCCGCTCGCAGGACACTGCCTCCAGGCGGAGGTCAGTCTGCTGCAGACGGGGGTGGGGGTCCAGGGCACTGTGTCCAGCGGGAGGGACCCCGGCGAGGCACTCAGGGGGGCCTTCCTGGAGGACACGGAGCAGGGTGTGTCCGGAGGGCGGGCATTGAGGCGGGGGGGCGGGGGGCTGGGGGAGCGGCCAGGGGAGGGGCGGGGCATTGGGGGGGAGCGTGGGGGAGCGGCTCGCTCGGCCCAGGCTGCTGGAGGTGGGGTGCAGGCTGCTCGGCAGCTCAGGACCATGGGGGCTGAAGGAGGAGTTAGGGGTACAGCCTGCTTTTCCCCCCGACCCCCACCCTCCTCCCTCCTCCCCCTCCGGATCCTGCGGTTTCCAGGCACCGCACACCCGGGGGCTTGTCTCGGCCTCTGACTAGGACAGGTTCTTCGTCACACACTCGCAGAGTCTCCCTTTGGAGACTTTTCTCCATTTTAATTCTGAATGTGTGAGGTTGTTGAGTAACCTGTCCTGCCTTCCCACTCTGCAGGCTCTGTGGCTGCCGCCTGGCCACGCCCACTTTTGTTTCCTGAGTGGGCGCAGGTCCCAGATCCCAGGAGACTATATTCTCAATGCATGTGATCGAACAAATGAATGAATGAATGAATGGATGGATGAACAAGTGAATGAATGACTGAATGAATGAATGGATGAACAAGGGAATGAATGAATGAATGAACGAATGAGTGAACAAATGAATGAATGAATGGATGAATGAGTGAACAAATGAATGAATGAGTGAACAAATGAATGAATGGATGGATGAATGAGTGAACAAATGAATGAATGAGTGGATGGAGAACCAAGTGAATGAATGAGTGAATGAATGGATGAACAAGGGAATGAATGAATGTATGAATGAGTGAATGAATGTATGAATGAGTGAATGAATGAATGGATGAATGAGTGAATGAATGAATGGATGAATGAATGGATGGATGAATGAGGGAATGAGTGAATGAATGGATAAACAAGTGAATGAATGAATGAATAGATGAACAAAGGAATGAATGAATGAGTGAATGAATGCGTGAATGAATGTATGAATGAGTGAATGAATGAATGGATGAATGAGTGAATGAATGAATGGATGAATGAATGGATGGATGAATGAGGGAATGAGTGAATGAATGGATAAACAAGTGAATGAATGAATGAATAGATGAACAAAGGAATGAATGAATGAGTGAATGAATGCGTGAATGAGTGAACAAATGAATGAATGGATGAATGGATGGATGAATGATAGCACGGTTCCTGCAGAACAGCAGCCCTTCCCCTGGCCTCCCAGACCTGCCTTCAGGCGGCCCTGCTTCCTCCCTCAGGCCCCCAGGCCTGGGCGGCTCCGGGGGAGCGGGGATGGGATGGGGGTGGAGAGGGTTGAAGGCGGGGAGGGCGGACCGGAAGCGGGAAGGCTCGGCCGGAGCGGGCCCCGTGGTGCCCGAGCCGTGCGCTTCGTGGCGGTGTGGGTATGGCAGCCTCTGTGCGCTCGTCTCTGACTCTCCGTGGGGAAGCGTGTCCTGGTTCCGAGAGGCTCGGACTGGCGGGCGCGGAGCCAGGCTGGGCCGTGAGCGGCGGAGGGGGGAAGGGCCCTGTCGCCCAGGTCAGGCGGTCGGGCTGCGGGCTTGGTAATTTAACCACCGCCCGGCTGGTGATGGCGACGGTACGCCTGCTTCTAAGGAACGGGAAGTAGAACGAGGCGTCCCCCGGCGGGCGCGTGGGAGCTAATCTCCCGGTGGCAGCAAGAGCCGCCTCCCCCGGAGCTGGGAGAAGGGGAGAAGCCACACAGCCGTCTGCCCGAGTGACAGGCAGGCAGCGCCGTGTCCGCACGCCGCCAGCTTCCGGACACGGGGAGTGCGCGGCCGTGTGCGAGGGGACGCTCGCCTGCCGGCTCCGCTTTTTATTTTTATTTTTTTAATTAAAAACACACAGCGTTTTTATTGATTTCAGAGAAGAAAGAAGGAGAGAGAGATAAACACCAAGGATGAGAGAGAATCACGGATCGGCTGCCTCCCGCACACCCCCCCCCCGCACCGGGAACTGAGCCACAGCCCGGCCTGTGTCCTGCCCGGGACTCGAGCCGCGACCCCCGGTTCCCAGGTGGACGCGAACCCCTGAGCCAAGCCGGCCAGCTCCTAACACACATCCCACCACGCTGGGGTCAGGCGCCACCACGGGCGGACGGGGAGTGTGGGTTCTGGGAGGCAGGCCGGGGACGAGGCCCGGACCCCGTTCCGGCCGCCGGGGTCTGTGAAGAGGGACCGTCCGCCTGCTCTGGGATCGCGTGTGGTCAGCTCATTCCTCAGCCAAGGTTCTTCCCGCGGCCTCTGTTTGCTTAAGTCAGAGGAACGAAGAGAGTGTCATCTGCTCACGGACGCCGTAAACATCCTGGCTTAGGCTCTGAAGGGATAGCAAGCACCGCGGAGACCCGGGTGGGGGCGGCTTTTCCGTTTTTCTTTCCATCCTCGTCCGAGGCTATCCGCCCCTCCCCGCCCCATTGACTGCTAGAGAGAACGGGGAGCGGGGAGGGGGAGACACACCACATCGATGGTCACCTCCTGCCGGGGCCCGGGCCTCCGACCAGGACTCGGACCTGAGGCCCTTCGGTCCGTGGCCGACGCCCTGGTCACGGAGCCGACCAGCCGGAGCCGGGCTGGCGTGCCCTGAGCTTCCGAGAACATAGCGGCGGCGCCTTGGCCCCCGTCCTGCCCACTCTGAGTGGCAGCTCTCACGCCTCCGCCGAGACGGTCCCAGCGGAATGAGCCGCTGTACTTCACATGTACCCGCACACACGCGCACACACACATGCACACGCACACACACATGCACGCACATATGCACACACGCACGCACAAGCTGTCCACACCCAGCTCCTGTGTTGGCATGGGCGCTGGGCCCCGGGCCCTGGCTCTGCTGGCCTCTGGCTGACGGCCTCCCCCCACCCGTCGGAATGAGTCACCTTCACCTTGGCGGCCGGCTCCTGTGCCTCTCGGGTGGCCTCTCGGGTTACGCTGCCCGTGGGGACCCGCTCAGGAGGAGGGCGCGCTGCATGCAGATCCTGGCTCCCGGAGCCGGCCGGAGCCGGCCGCGCTGTCTGAGCTGCTGTGCTCACGGCCTCCAGGCCTCCCTGTCAGTCAGGAGCCTGGCAGTGCCCGCTCGAGGGGTGGCCGGGAGGGAGCGGTGCCATCAGCTGGGTTTCATTACGTGTCAGCTCCACGGGCACTCACATGCTCCCTCCGCAGGGCTGCATGCCATTCATCGTGAGAGGACTCTGTTTTTTGTTTTTTATAATACATTTTATTGATTTTTTTTTTTTTTTAATAGAGAGGAAAGGAGAGGGGGTAGAGAGTTAGAAACATCAGTGGGGAGGAACATGGATCAGCTGCCTCCTGCACACCCCTACTGGGGATGTGCCCACAACCAAGGCACGTGCTCTGAACCGGAATCAAACCCGGGACCCTTCAGTCCGCAGGCCGACGCTCTATCCACTGAGCCACACCGGTTTTGACATGAGAAGGACTCTTGATCTAAAGATGTTCCATGTGCCCGGCCGGCGTGGCTCAGCGGCTGAGCATCGACTTAGGAACCAGGAGGTCAGGGTTCAGTTCCCGGTTGGGGCCCAGGCCCAGGTTGTGGGCTCGATCCCCAGTGTGGGGCGTGCGGGGGCAGCCGGCCCGCGATGCTCTCTCACCATTGTGTTTCTCTCTCTCTCCCTTCCCCTCTGACGTCAGTAGAAACGTATTAAAAGCAGAACAAACAGGCCTCACGGAGTGTCAGAGTCCACAGGGCTGGTGGGCGGCGAGCTGAGCTCCTTTGCCTCCTGGGACTTCGACCCCGAGGCCGGCCGGCCGGGCCTCACTCGGTTCTGTGGCCTCAGCTCCAAACGGACGGAGAAAGGATCGAATGTGCGCTTGACCCCGCTGAGCCGGTCTGCTCCCGAGCTGACCTTTTCTGTAACCCACGCCCCCTGCCCGGGGCCAACTGCAGAGGCGCCTCTGCCCCCAGCTCCCAGCTCACCGGCGTGGCTCGGTGGTGGAGTGTCGACCTAGGACCCCGAGAGGCCAGGGCTCAGCTCAGCTCGGCCCAGCGGCCGGGCCTTCCTCCCCTGCCTATGTGTTACCAGCCAAAGCGTGGGGCCGCCGCATCATCTGCCTTTTTGTTCTTATTGACGTCAGAGAGGCAGGGAGAGGGAGAGTGATAGAAACGTCAGTGATGAGAGAGAATCATGGATCAGCTGCCTCCTGCACGCCCCCTACTGGGGCTGGAGCCCACAACCCGGGCCTGTGCCCTGACCGGGAATGGAACCCTGGCCTCCGGGGTCCTAGGTCGACACTCCACCACCGAGCCACGCCGGCCGGGCCACGTTGTCTTTCTCGCTGCCCTTGCTTCCAAGACCTTCACAGATGAATGACTCACTGTTTCCCTTTCCTACGTCCCACCTAAAGCCCCCAATTCCTCCCTCCCACTGTAATGGGAGAAATTCCGCAGTCTTGTGAGCTGGGGGTGGGTGTCTGCTCAGAGACGGCCTCTGAAGGTTCTCGCCTCCTGCTGGTGTGGCCCACACCTCGGAGCTGGGGGCGAGGGGGTGCGGACCTCGTTCCCAGCACTGGTCTCCGGAGTCCAGGTTCCAGGGCAGCGCGAGGGGCTGAAGCCTCCTGGATGCCTGCAGTGTGTGTTTCTGTGCCGCGTGGGGGCTGTGAGCCGGAACCGGAACCACAGGCCTTAGCTGTCTCCCACCGGCGGGGAAACCTGCCCGGGCCCGGGGCGGCGGGCTCAGCGGCGGCTGCCTGCCGGCTGGGAGGTGGGGGGGCCTTGTGGGACCTCGGGGTGCAGGTGTGGGTGTGGCTGCGCCCCAGCCGGTCACAGCAGCCACAGCCGCTCCTCTGCGTGCGTGTGTATCGATGGGAACGGTCCTGGTGAGGACAGGGAAGTGAGTCCGGCCCGCATTGAGCCCGCGGCGGGCGGACGGTGGGTTTGGCCGAAAGGTGGCACTGGAGCCGGGCTCCGCCCACCCCGGGGAACAGAGGGCGGCCGGGCGGCCGGGCGACTCTGGGGTCCCAGGTCGGGGTCAGCGTCCCTGTGCGTGTCTGCTCTGGTGACCGCGGCGAAGCTCCCCCTCTCCCCGTGCCTGAGGCTCTGGGAGAGTGGATAACCCTCAGGGCGTCACCGTGTGTGTGCGTGACATCACGGGGGTCCCTGCGTGCCAGCCAGGGGCCTGGACAGAGGCCTCACCAACAGCGCGGCGTGTGTCGGACACGGGTCACCGGCAGGTCCCGGGGAAGAGCCGAGGTGTTCGGTCACCAGGCGGCCGGATCCGGTGTCTGTGTCCTGGAGGAGCCGGCGTGGGGACCCCGGAGGGGGCTCCTCCCCCCGCAGAGGACTGGGTTCCGGAGGCACGGGAGCCGCGCGGGGAGGGCTGTGGGGAAGCAGCCGAGAGGAACTGCCTCTGCACGGACCCCGAAACTGCCAAGCAGCTCTTGTACACATGCTCAGAGAACTAGAACAGGATCTGACGCCCGTGACTCAGCAAACAGGGAGCGGCAGGAGGCACAGAAGCTGCTGGAGAACCAAACGGAAGCCCTCGCGATGCTGAGAAAGTGACCGAATGGACAGGGGGCCGAGGGGCTGTGCGGAGTGGTTTGTGATGGCCGAGGAGGGAATCAGTGAGCTCACCGATCGGGAGACATTGGCCAGCCCACAGGACAGCCGTGAAAAATACCGAAGACGCCCGGCTGGCTGAGCGCCACCCTGGGGACCAGGAGGTCACGGTTCGACCCCCGGTCCAGGG
Source organism: Nyctalus aviator (assembly GCA_036971965.1). NCBI lineage: Eukaryota > Metazoa > Chordata > Mammalia > Chiroptera > Vespertilionidae > Nyctalus > Nyctalus aviator. The sequence continues at coordinate 58,308,179 of CM072932.1, forward strand.
CACGTGCCGTGGTTACAGGCTTGATCCCGGCGTGGGGCGTGCAGGAGGCAGCAGATACACGATTCTCTCTCTTCATGGATGTTTCTCCCTCCCTCTCCTTCCCCCTTTCTCTCTCTGAAATAAATACAAATATATTTTAAAACGGAAGAAGGACTGGCCCGCCAACAGGCAGTGGCCCATCATTTTGCTTAGGGTTCTGTGGGTCTGGGATTCAGGGAAAGTTGAACCGGACAGATCCCTCTTTTCATGTGGCGTCAGCTTCTTCACTCGCATATCTTAGGACGTGGCCCTGCTCGACGCCTCTCTCACACTCCTTCCTCCTTCCTTGTTTTTTTTAGAAAAATATTTTTTATTGTCGATAGTATTACAGATGTCTTCCATTTACCCCCTCCTCCCCCAATCTCCTCCTTTCAGTCCCTATCCGGTCCCCACCAGATCTTCACTACCCCATAGCCCTGTCCATGGGCTGTGCATATCTCTATCTCTATCTATTATCTATCTATCTATCTATCTATCTAATCTATCTATCATCATCTATTTATCTATATATCTATCTGTGATCTATCTATCAATCTATCTATCATCTATCTATCTATTTATCTATCTAGCAAGCTAATATGCTAAGTGTCTGACTGTCCAACCAGTCACCATGATGCGCACTGACCACCAGGGGGCAGACACTCAACGCAGGAGCTGCCATGACACACACAGAGATACCGCACCACAGACCTGGCGCCCACAAAGCAACACTCAGCTTTCCCCAGTGGGACACAGCCTGCCCCCCGCCCCCCCCTCCCCCCCGAGCGACAGCCACCAAATCGCAGCCAACGCCGCCGAGACCCCTGATGTGAAAAGCAGCCCACAGCCCAGCCCGGAAATGGTGGCTGTGGGCGCCAGGTAATGACGTCAGTAGCAGCACCGGCCTCCTCTCCCCAGCGATGAGCCTCCTTGTTTCTTCAGCCCAGAAACCCACTTGCTTTCCAGCCAGGTGCAAACATTCGCACTGTGACCAGATGTCTGTGAGCATTTCCCGTGCCTCCTCTCATTCGGTCCTGGAGCGGCAGAGAGGAGGCTCGATGGAATCCCATTTTCTTTTCATTAGCCAGAAAACAGAGATTTAGAAAGCTTAGAAACTTGACCCGACTGAAAAGAAGTAAGAAATGGTGGGCCTTGAACATGACTTCAGGTTTTCTCACTTCGCAGAATATAGTCAAACTCTGCTGCAGTTAAATATTTACCCTTTGTTCTCCCTGCCTGATCTACAATAATAATCTGCTTCGTGTTGATATTTCCTGCTATGCTGCTGACAATTACCTGGAAGAGAAGTTGGGGTGCTTCACCGGGCTGGAAAGAGTTTAGCTACATCAGAAAGCAGGTCTAATGAAGCAAATTCATCTATAAAAGGCTAAGTTGACTCACACATGGGAGAGACATATAAAGCTCTTGTGGGCGCCAATTACACGCGTGTGTTTCCATCTGTCGTTGCTGATCGTGAACTTGGCTGACACTTCTATAATAGAGAAAGGGCGCATAGCGATATTAAGATACTTCTTCTATTTAATTTCCTTTCAGTGTGCATGAATCCGTGCGCCGGCCGCTAGTGAGTATATAAGTTCTTACGTTTATCTCCTCAGCCCCACACGGAGGCCGGTCAGTCTGTCCCAGGCCTCCCAGCTTCCGGTCTTGTTTGGCTGGCCATTCATTTCGCATTAGCTTCCACAGCGAAGGGCGACCCTGTGCTCTTTGTCCACGTAGCACGGAATTCCCCCGTCCGCCCAGGCGGTTCCGCGGGGTGAGAGCCCCCTTCCTCACAGCTGCCCAGTTCTCCGCGGTGCAAGGTCCCGCAGGTCACGGGACCCTCCCTCCGTCTGCGTCCCGTCCTCCAGGGCCTCTGGGGCCTCAGGACGGTCACGCTCTCCGGCGGCCACCTTCTGCACGGCCGGAAGTGGGGACTGCCCGGCTCATCGTGAGCTCCCCGGGGAGCCGGGACCCCCCATAGCTCTGCCTGGCGCAGCTTCTCCTGGGGGGCGCTGGCCGGGCTGCGGAGGAGCCGGCGGACAGAGGTGCTGCAGCGGCTTTGGGAAACGCAGCTGCCCCCGAGCGCCGGACGTTGCTTTGTGTTGGATGTGTCTACGCCGTGTGCGTGTGTGTGTGTGTTCGCGTGTGCGTGTGTGCGTGCGTGTGTGCGTGTGTGTGTTCGCGTGTGCGTGTGTGTGTGTTCGCGTGTGCGTGTGTGTGTGCGTGTGTGTGTTCGCGTGTGCGTGTGTGTGCGTGTGTGTGTGTTCGCGTGTGCGTGTGCGTGTGTGTGTGTTCGCGTGTGCGTGTGTGTTCGCGTGTGCGTGTGCGTGTTCGTGTGTGTGCGTGTGCGTGTGTGTGTTCGCGCGTGTGTGTGTTCGCGTGTGTGTGTTCGCGCGTGTGTGTGTTCGTGTGTGTGTGTTCGTGTGTGTGTGTGTTCGCGTGTGCGTGTGCGTGTGTGTGTGTTCGTGTGTGTGTGTTCGTGTGTGTGTGTTCGTGTGTGTGTGTTCGCGTGTGCGTGTGTGTGTTTGTGTGTGTGTGTGTTTGTGTGTGTGTGTGTTCGCGCGCGCGTGTGTGTGTGTTCGCGCGTGCGTGTGTGTGTTCGCGTGTGCATGTGTGTGTGTGTGTGTTCGCGTGTGTGTGTGTGTGCGTGTGTGTGTGTGTGCGCGCGCGCACGTGCGGCTGCCCCACCAGGTGGCTGCTGGGAGCGTGCTCCCTGGGTAAAGTGTTCCCGTTAGGGCGCTGTCCCCTCTTCCCAGCCCAGGGATTGGGGTTGCCTATTTGTCTAGAGTTTGAAACTGTCTTTCATAAACCACCCGAACTGCCTCCGTGAAAAATGTAAGATTTTAACCTAGCCAAACGTGTATTTCCTGTTGATTTCTTCTATAACACGTATATACATTTAATGTTAGAGATGATGGGACAGTCCTTTCCCGCTTGAGCACATTGACTATGTACCCACAGCTCAGCGTGCGTAGCTTTCACCCGGTGAGAACCGTGTGGCCGCAGGGGCCACATGCCTTTCGCCCCCGGGCGTTCACTCCCGGGTGGTAACGCCCCCTCCCGCCACTTCCCGCCAGGCGGTGCCCTGCAGCCGGGATCTGCTTCCGGTCTGTGTCCTCGATGTGTAAACCCATCCCCCACCCCCTCAGTTATCACAGCTCGCTTCCAGGCGTTCTAAGGCGAAAACCCACACGCTGCATGCCTAACGGTGCGAGGACCTGCACGTCTGACGCCCCCGGAGGATGCATGCTCAGAGACCACGGAGGACACGTGTGTAAAAATCCCAGGAAGCGTTCATTGACTGTGCATTTCAGCCAGACAGTGTGGTGCTGAGCTTCTAGGAGGAAGGAGGAACACGTGGAGTGAGGCACGGCTTGGTGCTTGCGAGCACGACGGTCAGGCCCACGATGGAGTGCGAAGGCGCCATCGCCTGCATTTGCCGAGGGCCCCGCGCTCGGGCGCCCGGAGCGGGAGCTAACTGAGTTTTCAGAATTCCTCGGGGAAAGCCCCGGGAGAGGATCTGGCGATGCTGAAGCCCTGCCCCCTGCCCCTAGCTCGCGGGTGGCTGAAATGTGTTCTTGAGCGGAGTGCGCCTCTTCTGTTCACTAACCAGCCTGTTTTTGTTTTCCAGATGTTGTTTTGTGTTTGCTTCGGGATACCTCATAGTGTGCCAAATTACTAGAGTCTATATCTTTGATTATGGACAATATTCCGCTGATTTTTCAGGGTAAGACGAACATTTTGATTTAGTAGCCTTTTTTTTTCCTTTTCCTTTCTGCTCTAACGTGTGGGTTAAAGGGCGATACGTAGTTTCCCTTGTAGCTCCCGTGAAAAGCGGTTATGAACATGCCAGTCGAAAAGCCTGTTGTGAGTGTAAAAATGTCCTTGTCACGTGGTCTCCTGTCGTGTTACGGAAGTCACCACGCAGCCTCTCCTCTCCCACGGGCGTGAGCGAGTCCGGTGGTCGGCAGAGCGTGGCTCTCGAGTGTTCTAACGTCTGTTCCTCAAAATAGACGCCCGCCCAGGCCGAAAACCGACGTCTGCATGTGGGCCACGGAGTTCCCATCGCGCTGTCTGTGCGCGCCCACGCGTGGTGTTATGTGGCAGAGCCACACTCAAGGGGCCAACCAGCCGCATGTGGCTCGCGAGCCGGGGTTTGCCGACCACTGAGCGAGTCTCAACAGGCAGCCATCACGCTTGCCCCTTGGTGTCTGGCATTGAACCCTGCTCCCGATTCCGGGAGAAATGTCTGCGGTCCTTACCAGTCCTTGCCCACCAGCCCCCCCGCCAGCCCTCCCCCTGCACCCCCGCACCCCCTCTCTCTCCCTCGCCCCCTCTCCCTCTCTGTGCTCTCTGGCCCCTTCCTCCGGCCTCGGCAGCTTCTGCATGCGCTCTGGCGGCTGCCCTGCCTCTCGGCGTCCTTCCTTCAGGCCAGGGTGCTGGTCTCCCGAGACCCGCCCCCCCGGGGCACCGCCCCCGCGTCCCGCCTCTCCCTCTGCAGGAGAGTTCTCTCTCCTTCCTCCTGGCCCTCGGAAGGGCGGGGCGGACTCGGCTCTTTCCTCTGCGCTCCTCTCTGCCTGTCACGGACCCACCCGTGTCTGCGGGGAGACCAGCCCGGGCCACGTCCCCAGGACTGGCCTCCGGAGGGGCGGGAGCTGCCGGGAGCCTCCGGCGTCTCTGAGCCCGCGGCACGCTCTGGCACGGGACGCGACACCCAACCACCGGACAGGACACATGGCGGCCTGACCTCCGACCGTGCAGCAACTGCAGCGGAACCGGCTGTGGAAGAGACCGCCCAGCAGCCGCGCGGAGCGGGTGTGAGCAGCGGGCAGCCTGCGGGCCGGAGTGAGCGGGGAACGCGCTCTGCTCCTTACTGAGATGGAGGTGGATCTCTCTGCCATCAGACAGCTTCACACACAGGCCGGGCGCGAGGGGATCGCGTCCAAAGGACACACCGCCGCGCCAGGCCCGCTGACCTCACCCCGAGACCTCGGCCGGCCGTGAGCAGCGCCCACGGGGGCTGAGACGCGTGGGGGTCAGGCTGGTGCCCACAGGGACTGAGACGCGTGGGGGTCAGGCCGGCGCCCACGGGGACTGAGACGTGTGGGGGTCAGGCCGGCGCCCACGGGGACTGAGACGTGTGGGGGTCAGGCCGGTGCCCACGGGGGCTGAGACGCGTGGGGGTCAGGCCAGCGCCCACGGGGACTGAGACGTGTGGGGGTCAGGCCGGTGCCCACGGGGACTGAGACGCGTGGGGGTCAGACAGGCGCCCACGGGGGCTGAGACCCCGGGGGTCAGGCGGCGGCCAGAGATGAGCATGTGAGCGGACCCGGTAGATCGGGCCCCACGAGCGTCCTCGGGAGCCTGCAGAGGACACGCGGGAGGAGGACCAGTGAGTCTGTTTGGAGGGACCAGCGCCACGCGGGATCGCAGCTTCCCGGAACAGGGAGGCGCCCTGGACACCCGAGCATCCTGACCCAGAGACCCCGGCGAAGGAGCGCCCCTCGGGGAGCGGGCAGAGGGGCCTGGCCGGGCGCGGGGCCCCACGGCGGAGTCACCGCTTTGACAGGCACGTGTGTGACCAGAAACGCGCTGCGTCTGCGTTTGTGACGATCCTCACGAAGACACGTTCCGCACCGCCTTCAGAGAGCGAGGCCCACCTAGCGTGTAAACTCGCAGCATGTGTGTGACTGTCCGTCAGGAAAGAAACCGCCCAGTGTCGGGGCGCTGGTCTGAACCAGGCGGACAGATTGGCTGCAGGGACCATCCTGGCCGGACTCAGCTGAAGGGCCCTCCCCCTGCTCCCTCTCTCCCTCTCTCCCTCTCTCTCTCTCCCTCTCTCCTGCTCCCTCTTTCTCCCTCTCTCCCTCTCCCTCTCTCTCCCTCTCTCTCTCTCCCTCTCTCCTGCTCCCAGTGCTGTAGCAGAGAGGCCCCTGACTCGGTCCTAAAGCGGGCCAGCGGAGCAGCCTCTGTGTGGGCTGCAGCGGCGGTGGGACGGAGAGAGCGCCCCCTGGTGTAGGGGCTGTCGCCGGGAGCGGGAGCCCGGGAGCGAGGCCAGCTCTGCCGAGGGCCACCGGCAGCTTTCGCCGGCTGTCTCACGTGCACGCAGCAAGGGAGACTTCCTCTGTGTGCGTGGGTTGCGTGCACCGTGTGTGCGTGTGCGTGCGTGCGTGTGTGGTGTGTGTGTGTGTGTGTGTGGTGTGTGCGCGTGTGTGTGCGTGTGGTGTTTGTGTGTGTGTGGGGTGTGGTGTGTATGTGTGTATGGGTGTGGTGTGTGTGTATGGCTGTGTGTGTATGGGTGTGTGTGTATGGGTGTGAGTGTGTGTGTGTGTATGGGTGTGGTGTGTGTGTATGTGTGTGTGTATGGGTGTGTGTGTGTGTGTGTGTGTGTATGGGTGGTGTGTGTGTGTGTGTATGGGTGTGGTGTGTGGGGTGTGTGTGTGGTGTGTACGTGTGGTGTGTGGGGGGGTGTGTGTGGTGTGTATGTGTGGTGTGTGTGTGTGTATGGGTGTGGTGTGTGTGTATGTGTGTGTATGGGTGTGATGTGTGTATGGGTGTGTGTGTATGGGTGTGTGTGTGTGTGTGTATGGGTGTGGTGTGTGTGTATGTGTGTGTGTATGTGTGTGTGTGTGTGTATGGGTGGTGTGTGTATGTGTGTATGGGTGTGGTGTGTGTGTGTGTGGGTGTGTGGTGTGTATGTGTGGTGTGTGTGTGTGTATGGGTGTGGTGTGTGTGTATGTGTGTGAGTATGTGTGTGTGTGTGTGTATGGGTGGTGTGTGTGTGTGTGTATGGGTGTGGTGTGTGTGTGGGGGTGTGTGGTGTGTGTGTGGTGTGTGTGTGTGTGTGTATGGGTGTGATGTGTGTATGGGTGTGGTGTGTGTGTGTGTGTGTGTGTGTGTCAGTGGAGTCGTAAGGGCAATGACTGGGCAGTCACTCTGTCGCAGAAACGTGTTCACGACCAGGCGGCGTCAGGAGAAGCCAATCCACGTTCCGGCGCTTAGAAGCGCCCTCCGCACGGGGTCCTGTGCACGGGGTGGGCTTGTCCGCGGCCCCCGCGCTGTCCCTGGCCGTGCGGGCGGGCGGCCTCTCTGTCTGCTCCGCTGGGGACCTCCTGGCTCTCACTCGCTGCGCTCCCCTCGCTGCCTCCTCCTCCGCTTCTCCCTGTCTCAGCCGCCTGCTCCTCCAGCCTCTCCCCAGGCGATCTGCAGTTCTGTCCTCACGTCCCGCCCAGACGGCCGGACCGAGGCCGCTCGTGCACAGCCGCAGGGAGAGCTTAGGGCTGCAGGGCCCAGAGGAAAGAAAAGGGTGAGGTGGCTTTACCCCTCTTAGCCCCTCGAGCCCGGCCCGCTGTGAGGGCGCACAGTGTGGCCACAAGAGCCCGGCCCGCAGTGTGGGCGCACAGTGTGGCCACGAGAGCCCGGCCCGCAGTGAGGGGGCGCACAGTGTGGCCACGAGAGCCCGGCCCGCAGTGAGGGGGCACACAGTGTGGCCACGAGAGCCCGGCCCGCAGTGGGGGCGCACAGTGTGGCCACGAGAGCCCGGCCCGCAGTGGGGGCGCACAGTGTGGCCACGAGAGCCCGGCCCGCAGTGGGGGCGCACAGTGTGGCCACGAGAGCCCGGCCCGCAGTGGGGGCGCACAGTGTGGCCACGAGAGCCCGGCCTGCTGTGAGGGGCGCACAGTGTGGCCATGAGAACCCGGCCCGCAGTGAGGGGGCGCACAGTGTGGCCAGGAGAGCCAGGCCCGCAGTGAGGGGGCGCACAGTGTGGCCAGGAGAGCCAGGCCCGCAGTGAGGGGGCGCACAGTGTGGCCACGAGAGCCAGGCCCGCAGTGAGGGGGCGCATAGTGTGGCCACGAGAGCCCGGCCCGCAGTGAGGGGGCGCACAGCGTGGCGGCGGTTCCAGAGCGGAGGGGAGCGCGCTCAGGCCGGAGAGCTGCAGGAGGCAGTGTGGCGGCGCAGGGGGAGGGGCAGGGCCTGCCAAGGCGTCCTGGGTCCTGGTGTGGGAAGGTGTTATTTAGGGGCCGTGGTGCCGGCACGTGCTGGGCGCCAGCGATTCTGGGCAGAAAGGCTGTTCGCTCCGTCCCTCAGAGACGTCCTCACAGGAGCAGCAGGTCTTAGAGCAGCGGTGCGTCTGGTAGAGGAGACAGCGTTGAGGGGCACGTCCTGGGAAGGAGGTGCCTCGGCTGAGACCAGACAAGACGAGATGAGATGAGGTTCAGGCTTGTGCCCTGACCGGGAATCGAACCGGCGACCTCTTGGTTCCGGGGTAAACACCCAGCGGCTGAGCCGCAGGGCCGGGGTCTCCACGTGTTCACAGGGTTAGTGGTCTTTGGTCCCACCCACCCGGCCACACTAAGGATGCATTCTCGGGTCCAGACAGCCGTCACGTTTCTGTCTACTCCGGGTCTACACCAGCGGTCGGCAAACGCATTAGTCCACAGAGCCCAGAGCCAGATACCAACAGGTCAACGATTGGCATTTCTTTGGAGAGCCACATTTTTTAAACTTAAACGTCTCCTAACACACTTCTTCAACGTAGACTCGCCCGGGCCGTGGTGTTTTGTGGAAGAGCCACACTCAAAGGGCCAAAGAGCCGCCTGTGGCTTGTGAGCTACAGTTTGCCGACCACAGGTGTACAGGATTGACACCTAACCGAATCCCAACATGTTATTGGCCCAGCAGTTGTGCTGTGACTGCATTGCCATCATACCACCACCCCCCCCAGCCTGGCAGTCACGGCTCTGGTGTCAGGTGGCTGGGTCAGGTGGTGGGTCAGGTGGCTGGGTCAGGTGGCTGGGTCAGGTGATGGGTCAGGTGGTGGGTCAGGTGGCTGGGTCAGGTGATGGGTCAGGTGGCCGGGTCAGGTGGTGGGTCAGGTGGCTGGGTCAGGTGGTGGGTCAGGTGGCCAGGTCAGGTGGCCGGGTCAGATGGCTGGGTCAGTTGGCTGGGTCAGGTGGCTGGATCAGGTGGCTGGGTCAGGTGGTGGGTCAGGTGGCTGGGTCAGGTGGTGGGTCAGGTGGCTGGGTCAGGTGGGTGGGTCAGCGAGGGCCACATCTTCATGGATGCTGTGGGCAGAACCAAACATCAGGAGCCAAGTTTCCAGCACCTCCTGGCGGGGACCAAACGTCTTGGTGGAGGGGGGCCGAGCAGTCTCTGGTCTGAACAGGGGTAGGAAGAGGAAGGAGGGCGGACCCACCGGGCTGGGGTCTGAGGCCTCCTGCGGCTCCAGGCTGCAGTCCTTCCCTGGACCTGCAGGGGGTGGTCCACGTCCTACCTGCAGCCCAGACAGGGCTTCCTGGTTTGACTGAAGGCCCAGCGCGATGACTGCACCAGCTGGGCAGCAGTCCTCGGGCTTCTGTCCGGTGCCCGGGGACAGCTGAAGGGCAGACATGTGCCCTCCCGCTTCCCTCAGGATCTGGTTTTCCCTGTGACCCAGCCATGGGAGACGGGAAACAGGGAACCAGAGCCGCTGCCTCACCGGCGGGCGGCGTGATGCTCACTCTTCCTTCCCCAGGGAGCGCCGGGCAGCATCCTTCTCTCTCTCCTGTTTCCGTCCTGCTTACTCTGCATTTCTGACCACCGCCTTCCCTGTGGTGCCCACACCCCTTCCCCCAGCAGCTCCCTTCCCTCCTGGAGCCTAGCCTGAGCAGCGGGCAGCGGGGGTCAGTTCTGAGAAAGCGCTGGTCACAGGCAGGCAGTGGGGGGTCCTAGGCAGGCAGTGGGGGGGTCACAGGCAGGCAGTGGGGGGTCCCAGGCAGGCAGTGGGGGGGTCCCAGGCAGGCAGTGGGGGGTCCCAGGCAGGCAGTGGGAGGTCCCAGGCAGGCAGTGGGGGGTCCCAGGCAGGCAGTGGGGGATCCCAAGCAGGCAGTGGGGGGTCACAGGCAGTCAGTGGGGGGTCACAGGCAGCCCTGCTCCCATGCAACCTCGTTTCATGGACGAGCGCGTCCTGAGTGCTCTGTCCCAGGTCCCTTTCGCCTGCAACCCCCCCTCCCCCGCCGCCACACACACACAGCAGCCCCAGTTCTCTCTCTGACATCCCCTGCAGGTCTTTATTTATGTTAAAAACGGACGTTCACGGTTTGTAGTCGTATAAGCAGAATAAACGCTTTCCTGTGTCACAGCTACCGTTTTAAAGGTGCCCCTGTAACGCGTTCTGTTCTTTGTTTTGTCTCAGCCCCATGATGATAATCACCCAGAAGATCACCAGCCTGGCCTTCGAGGTTCGCGACGGTAAGAATTCAGAAGTTTCCTTTGTGTCCCCGGAAGAATTCCTGTTCAGTTCGTCCCTCGCTGGAGGCAGGAGCTGCTTCCTGCTCTCTGTGAGAAAGGCTGGGGGCGAGGGGGGGGGGTAGTGAGTCCTGAGCGCTGCCCGGGGTCCGTGAAACCGGCGTGTTTTCCTTCCGTATTTTTATCTCAGTGTTGCGTTCAGTTGAGTGACAGAAGCAAAGTAAAATGGTGTGACTCCGTCCTATGACCCTCATTAGAGGCGATTTAGAATATAAAGCAAGTAGGTGTTTGGTCTAAATAAGGTTTTATTCGTTTCTGCTTCCCCTCCGCGCTACATTTGTATTAAAATGTGAATGGTTACCAAAACCGGTTTGGCTCAGTGCTAGAGCGTCGGTCTGCGGACTTAAAGGTCCCGGGTTTGATTCCGGTCAAGGGCATGTACATTTCAGTTCTTTCCCCGAGGGAGCGCCGGGCTGTGTGCTGTCTGGGGCGTCTGGGTCAGAAATGCAGAGTAAGCAGCACGGAAACAGGAGAGAGAGATAAAAATAAAAAATAAAATAAAATGTGAATCGTTTCCCCCTGCCCTCTCTCCCTTATACGCACACGCACGTGTTTTTATTTTTATTTATTTATTTATTTAAAATATATTTTATTGATTTTTTACAGAGAGGAAGGGAGAGGGATAGAGAGCTAGAAACACTGATGAGAGAGAAACATCAACCAGCTGCCTCCTGCACACCCCCTACTGAGGACGTGCCCACAACCAAGATACATGCCCTTGACCGGAATCGAACCTGGGACCTTTCACTCCACAGGCCGACGTTCTGTCCACTGAGCCAAACCCGTTTCGGCTGTTGCTAGCCTCTTAACGTGGTCCTCCTTTGGCCTTTACGTTGGGTTTCGGATCTAGTGGGTTGACGTGCAGTCGTAACAGCATCCTTCAGCTTGGGGGCAGGTGAGCGGGAGAAGGTGGTGGAGACTCGTTCCCATTTGTCCGAGTCGTGTGGGGGTGAGGAGCCGGCCCTCCCGCGGCCCTGCTGTTGGCCCCATAGCCATCCGGCTTCAGAAACACGTTCACGCCCCTCTGACACGTCACAGCATGTACGGCGACATACGTGGGCTGTGGGGGGTTCCCTAACTCGGAAGGAATTCCCCTGAAGGAGCCACGTTAGTCCCCGAGGCGTGCGCTCCCCTCACACCGTCCCAGACACGCTGGCCTCCGCCGAGGGCCGGGGACGGGACGGGGCTCGTGCTGTTGCGGCGAGCGAGAAGGGAGCCAGCTGTGCCTCCGGTGGACGGTGTGTGACTCCAGACGGGAAAGGGGATGGGCGTGCGAGCGGGGAATGCGCCGCTGACGGCAGTGCCTGTCTGTGTCCCAGGGATGTTCCGGAAGGACGAGGACCTGTCTCCGTCGCAGAGGGACCTGGCTGTCAGGTGCGTGCCCCTTAGTCCTGTCCCACCTGCCCCGCGCTGTCTCTGCCCGGGACACGCACCTCTCACCAGCCCCGGCTGGCTTGTCCTGCGGGAGGTACTTCCTCCGTGAAAACCCAGCGTCCTCCCCACACACAGCCCGGCCCCGGGCCCCGCCCGCCTCGGCGAGCCAGCCCTCCTCGGGCTCCATGGGCCCGTGGCTGTGTCGCCGCCCAGCACGCGCCTCCTGGTACATGAGGCCGTCTGCCCGATCTCCTCGTCCGCCCCCCCCCAGACCCCGAAGCCGGTGAGCGCGGGCCCCCGTGCCACCCGGCGTGAGGATGAGTCGGGCTGAGCCGCCCTGTGCCGGCCGCCAGCGTGGTGCAGGACGGGAGGAGGCGCTGTGTCCACGGCGGGCGCGTGGAGGCTGCTTTCCTGGAACGAAGGCCCGGCCCCATAGTCCCGCTTCCTCTGGGGACCGGGGGGATCGGCTTCTGCATCGTTTGTGATCGGCGCTCTGTCGACGAGGTCAAGGCCGTGGTCGGCAAACCGCGGCTCCTGAGCCACATGCGGGTCTGTGGCCCCTTGAGTGCGGCTCTCCCACAAAACACCACGCGAGGGCGCGCACGTGCAGTGCGATGGGAACTCCTGGCCCACGCGCAGGCCTCCCTGTTCGGCCTGGGCCAGTCTGTTTTGGACAGGTGGCGTTAGAACCCTCAAGGGGCCGAAGCGCCGCATGTGGCTCGCGAGCCGCGGTTTGCCGACCGCTGGGCTGAGGAAGCGCTCACTGCTGGGAAGGCCGGGAAGACGCACGTAGCCGCCGCCCTCCCCGGCTCCGCGCGGTGCATGCACGGCCCGGGCCTCGCTCTCCCTCAGGAGCCGCCTCCCTCCCTGCACCCCCGGGCCCGGCTGCCTCGTCTGGGGGCGGATGTTTGCTGTGTCTGCTCCCCTCCCGACCCAAGCGCGAGCCGGTGAGGAGGAGCTGGTGAGGAGGAGCTGGTGAGGAGGAGCTGGTGAGGAGCTGGTCATGTTCTCACTGGGTCCTTGTCCCCTGCTGAGCAGCCGTCCCTGGGGCGGTGGTGGCCCAGGAGGCGCATGAGGACGTCTGAGACATGGCTGTTGTCTCCGTGGAGGGGGTGCTGCTGGCACCGGGTGGGAGGAGGGAGAGGCTGGAGCACCCTGCGGGCACAGGTCAGCCCTGCGGGCACAGGACAGCCCTGCGGGCACAGGACCGCCCTGCGGGCACAGGTCAGCCCTGCGGGCAGAGGACCGCCCTGTGGGCACAGGACCGCCCTGCGGGCACAGGACCGCCCTGCGGGCACAGGTCAGCCCTGCGGGCACAGGACCGCCCTGCGGGCACAGGACCGCCCTGCGGGCACAGGACAGCCCTGCGGGCACAGGACAGCCCTGCGGGCAGAGGACCGCCCTCCGGGCACAGGTCAGCCCTGCGGGCACAGGATCGCCCTGCGGGCACAGGTCAGCCCTGCGGGCACAGGACACAGGATTCCTGTCCGGCCCTCAGGAACGCGGGCAGAGAGGCCTGGCCGGGACGCACAGGTCACGTCCAGGAAGGACTCTCGGAAGGAGGGGAGGACACATGTAGTGTCAGCCGTGGGGAGAACAGAGCCGCGCGTGGCTCTCATTTTAACGCAGATGACGGGGACGCGCTGCGGTCCGGGAGGCGGCCAGTTTGGGAGGACAGCGGAGCCGGAGAGGATTTCAGCGAGTCCCATGGCTCGGCGTGGCCGCCGTCCCGGCGCAGAGCGAGGCCGTGTGGGGGCGGGGGGGTGTTGAGGCGGGGCCAGCGGGCCCTGAAACGCTGGGGCCACATGGGCTGCTGTGGACGCACAGGCTGTGCCGGCTGGGGCGGGCCAGCGGGCGGCGGCGGGCCGGTGGCCGCGCGGAGAGTTAGAAACGCTTTGCAGTGTAGGCGATGCTGAGAGACCCGGCAGGCCCCCCGGGAAGTGGCGGCCCCGTGGGTGTCAGGTGGGCGGGGACCACTGTCTTCTCTCTGCCTGTTTTTTGTTGTTGTTTATTTAAAAACAGTTTTTAATGATGTCAGAGAGGAAGGGAGAGGGTGAGAGAGAGAGAGAAACATCAGTGAGGAGAGAGAATCATGGACCGGCTGCCTTCTGCACGCCCCCAGGGGGATCGAGCCTGCACCCCGGCCTGGGCCCTCTCTGGGAATCGAACTGTGACCTCCTGGCTCACCTACTGAGCCACCCGGCCGGCCACACACGTCTCCCAGGAGCAGATGACAGGCTGGTCGGGGCGGTTCTCTCTGCCGGGCCTGTCCGTTGATTGGGAGGTTTGAGTTCCTGTGAAGGATCTGTAGAGACCCTGCGCCATTGCCGTAAAGATCCGTGTGCAAACTCTGTGTTCAGAACCGCTGAGTGCGAGCGAGCACAGCGGCCTGCCCAGTCCTCGCCGCGCGGGCGCGTGCGTGGGAGCCCGCTCTGTGCTGGAGGTGGCGGGCGGGCGGGCGGTTCCCGCAGAGCCTCCGGTGCTCTGTCCGTCCGTCTGTGTGTCTGCCCGTCTGTCTCACGGCCTCTCTGCCCGCAGGCGCATGCCCAGCCTCCTGGAGTACCTGAGCTACAACTGCAATTTCATGGGCATCCTGGCCGGCCCGCTCTGCTCCTACAAGGACTACATCTCCTTCATCGAGGGCCGCGCCCACCGGACGCCGCGGCCCGGCGAGGACGGAGGGGCGGGGCCTCCCGGCCCGGGCGCTGAGCCGTCCCCGAACGTGAGAGCCCGACCCTGGGGCCTTTGGAGATACGGATGTTCGCGAGTTTGGTTTCGTAAAAATACGTGTTTATTGATGTCAGAGAGGAAAAGAGATAGAGGCAGAAACATCTGTGTTGAGAGAGAATCACGGATTGGCTGCCTCCCGCACGCCCCCTCCTGGGAATGGAACCTGCAACCCAGGCATGATGCCCTTGACCGGATCGAACCCGGGACCCTTCAGTCTGCAGGCCGAGGCTCTATCCCTGGAGCCAGACCGGCAAGGGCCGAATGTTGTCAAGTTTTGGATTGGCCCATCTGTGTCTTTAAAAATACTTTGCCAGGTAGCTCAGTTGGTTGGAGCCGTGGTGGGCAAACTGCAGCTCGGGAGCCACAGGCGGCTCTCTGGCCCCTTGAGTATGGCTCTTCCACAAAACACCACGGCCGGGGCGAGTCTGTGGTGAAGACGTGGCGTTAGAAGAAGTTTAAGTTTTAAAAATCTGGCTCTCCAAAGAAATGTCAGTCGTTGTCCTGTTGATATTTGGCTCTGTGGGCTGATGGGTTTGCGGACTGCGGGGCTAGGGGGTGGTGCCCTGCTGAGGGGATGGGCTAGGCCGCGACGCCCTCAGGGGGTGAGTCGGGTGGGGTGGGGATGATGCCCCTCAGATGGGCTGGGTTGGCCGTGACCCGTCTCCCTCACACGCAGGCGGCCGTGGTGCAGAAGCTGGCGGTGTGTGGCCTCTCGCTGCTGGCCCACCTGACGGTCTCGAACGCGCTGCCCGTGGAGCACAACATCGACGAGCAGTTCCGAGCCACGGCCTCGTGGCCGGCCAGGGCCCTGTACCTGTACGCCTCGCTCCTGGCGGCCAGGCCCAAGTACTACTTCGCCTGGACGCTGGGTGAGCAGCGTGGGGACGTGGTCCGGTCAGTGTGCGGCGTGTCCCGCGGGCAGCGGGGGGGAGACCGACGGCAGCACCGCCTCAGGCTCCCGCCCGCCCCAGGGGACACGGCCCGGGACGGCCCGGAGACCCTCCCACGGCCGCGGTGTCAGACAGACACGGAATACACTAAGGGGACCAGACGTCCCGCTTTGGGCGGGACAGCCACGATTTTTAACGATCTGTCCCGCGTCCTGCGGAGTTTTATAAAAGTCCCCATTCTTTCCAGAAATCGCAACTTTTTTAAAGTGCTGCGGGACGCGGGACAGATTGTTAAAAATCGGAACAGTCCCGCCAAACGTGGGACGTCTGGTCACCGTAGGATACATGCGTTCTCCCTGGCGGAGGCGGAGCTGATGCGGGAGGACACGGTGGGCGGGGACGCGGCTCTTCACCCCCCTCTGCTCCCTCCCTGCAGCCGACGCCATTAACAACGCCGCCGGCTTCGGGTTCCGGGGCTTTGACAGGCACGGGGCGGCCCGCTGGGACCTGGTCTCCAACCTGCGGATTCGGCAGATAGAGGTGGGTGTGCTGGGAAGGCGGCCGCAGGCGGCACTCGGAGAGCCACGATTGGCTTTCAGGGCTCTGAGGTGCTGGCCAAGGGGGTGCAGAAGGGTTTTAAAAAATATATTTGTATTGATTTCAGAGAGGACGGGAGAGAAAGAGAGACACACATATGAATGATGAGAGACTCATTGATCAGCTGCCTCCCGCACGCCCCCTACTGGGGATGAACCACAACCCGGACTGGTGCCCTTCGCCGGAATTGAACCTGGGACCCTTCAGTCCGCAGGCGGATGCTCTGTCCACTGAGCCACACGGGCCAGGGCGTGTTGGAGGATCTTTAATATAATTCACTTTCCTCCACTGAGCCAGGACCGAGGCGGAGCCCAGCGGGGGCTGCAGGCGGAGGAGGGCGGCGGAGGCGCCAGGCGGGAGGTGCCGGGGGCTCGGCAGGTGGCTTCGCGCACGTCCCTCCTCGTGGGGAGCCGGTCCTTTGCTCCTGCCATGGCGTTTTTCTTCGGGATAATTCCCGCCCCCCCAACCCCCTCACCCCCGGGACTACTCACTCACAGGAGAGGAGGGTGAGGGCCTGAGCTGGCGGGTGTGCCCTGAGGCACGTGCTCCCCGATGGCCCCTCACCGCGTCAGAAGGGCCATGTGCGGGCACGGAGCCACGGCCACGGCCCTTATTTTTAACGCCGTGGGGCCTGTTGCTCCTGTTCAATCGCCATCGTTCTGTCCGGCCACGAAAAACCTTGTCTGCTTCTCAGGGGTCCACGAGCTTCAAGATGTTTCTGGACAACTGGAACATCCAGACGGCTCTCTGGCTCAAAAGGTGCGCCCTCCCTTCCGAGCCCTCCCCCAGGCCAGCAAGGTGGCGGGTGCATTTCTCTCCCTAGACCTGACCCCGCGCAGCCGTGAGGCCCCTGAGGTCACCGGACATGACCCGTGGCCTGAGGGGGATGTGTGGCTGCGTCCGGGCCTGGAACCCGCGGGCCTGGCCGCGCTGACCTCGCTCCTGGCCGTGCCTCCCGCCCCCCAGGGTGTGCTACGAACGGACCACGTGGAACCCCACCGTCCAGACCTTCGTGCTGTCCGCCGTCTGGCACGGCGTGTACCCCGGCTACTACCTGACCTTCCTCACCGCGGTGCTGGTGACGCTGGCAGCGAGAGCCGTAAGTGCGGGGTTACCCCCCCACGCCGCCCCCCAACACACACACATACATACCTACACACACACACATACCTACACACACACATACATACACACACACATACCTACAGACACACACATGCATACCTACACACATACACACCTACACACACATACACACCTACACACACATACATACCCACACAGGCGCACATATACCCACACACATACACACCCACACACATACATATACACACATGCACACACATGCACACATGCCTACGCACATGCACACCTACACATATACATACCTACACACATCCATACACACACACACACATCCATACACACACACACACACACATCCATACACACACACACACATCCATACACACACACAGGCACCGGGGACGGCCCGCGGGAGGAGCAGGGGCGTGAGAGAAAAGAGAAAACAATGCTTACATTTCACATTTCAAACCTGGAATGTTCTAGAAGCTACAAACATGAAGACAGTGGTTATTAGGAAACGGCTTTGTTCCCAGGGAGGTTTCTTAATCCTCACCCACGGATATGTTTTGTTTTGTTTTATTAAATATATTTCTTTATTGACGTCAGAGAGGAAGGAAGAGAGGGAGAGAGAAACATCCATGATGGGAGAATCAGTGATCAGCCACCTCCTGCACGCCCCCTGTTGGGGACCGAGCCCACAGCCCAGGCCTGTGGCCTGACCGGGAATCGGACTGGAACTCCTCAGTCCACGGGCCAGGGCACGTGGCCCGGGGACGAAGGGGCAGCGGTGACGGGCGGTTGGTGGTCACGTGGTTCATCGTCTATCCACTGAGCCAAACTGGCAAGGGCTGTTGTTGGTTTTTTTTTGTTTTTTTTTTTTAATTGATTTGAGAGAGAGAGAGAGAGAGAGAGAGAGAGAGAGACATCCGTGTGAAAGAGAAGCACTGGTTGGCTGCCTCCTGCGTCCCGACGGGAACCGAACCCGAACCTGAGAGGTGGGGGGGCGCCCGGGACGGCCTCCTGCTGCGCAGCCGCCGGCCGCAGGCGCTGCCTCTTGGGAAGCGCTCAGCTCCGCCGCAGACACGTCCTGTCGAGCTGCGTTCCCTCCGGGCGCTCCGCGGCCAGCACTGCGCCGAGGGGAAGGAGCGGCCGGCTGGGTTCAGCGTTACCATGGTGACCGTGTTCCCGCGATGGAAAGACGGAGAATAGATTCCACTTCATTTAGACGCTGCCCTTTACCAGGACGACTGAAAGAGCTCTGGGCAATGGGTGTTTGTGTGTGTGTGTGTGTGTGTTTTAAATATATTTTTATTGATTTCAGAGGTAGAAAGAGATAGAAACACCAGTAATGAGGGAATCGTTGCTTGGCTGCCTCCTGCACGTCCCCCACATGGGATGGAGCCCGAAGCCCGGCCTGAGCCCTGACCAGGAATCGAACCCTGAGCTCTTGGTTCACAGGTTGATGCTCAACCACTGAGCCACGCCGGCCGGGCTGGGCAATGTTATTTTTAACTTAAAAACATTTTAAGCTTTAACACAGCTAAAGCCTGCAGAAACATGGCAGGAGCTCCTCCTTGGGGATGCCCTTTGCCCACACTTGCACACGGCCGCCTGCTTCTGCTCCCCCCTGCGTTTCTCTGCATGCGTGTCCCCGTTAGACGCTGCCCACGGTGTGAGGGCGGCGTCCCGCCCCCGAGAGGCTGGGGGGGGGCATCCCGCCCCCCAGAGGCTGGCGGAGGGGGTATCCCATCCCCTGAGCAGTGGGGGGGTATCCTGCCCCCTGAGAGGCTGGCGGGGGGGTGGGGGGGCGTCGGCGGTGACCCAGGCGCCCTGTCCCGCTCCAGGTGCGGAGTAACCTCAGGCACCACTTCCTGGCCCCGCCGCCGCTGAAGCTGCTGTACGACGTCCTCACCTGGGCGGCCACCCAGCTGGCCGTGAGCTACACGGTGGCGCCCTTCGTGCTGCTGTCCGTGCGACCCTCCTTCGCCTTCTACAGGTGAGCGCCCGGGCGGCTGGCGGTGCCCGGAGGGAGCCCGCGCCTGGGGATGGTGGGGAGATGGCGCCTGGCCGCTCCCCGCGCTGCTCGCACCCCCGGCTCCTCTGTGGTCTAAAGCCAGGGTGCCGGGGACCTGGCCGAGCGACCTCACCACCAACCCTGGACCAGGGTCTTCTGGGAGCACGGTCAGCGGGCAGCCGCTGCCTGCAGCCTCTCCGAGGGTGAGCCTGGTCTTTGCAGGGAGTCATCCCCTCTCTCACTTCCTTTCATGGAAATGACATGAATTAGTCATGTACCCGGTTCTGCTCCCCTCTGTCTGCCCTGTGTCCTCGGCCCCCGGCCCCCTCTGTGATACAGGAATTACTGTCTTGAATTTCATGGTTTATTTCTCTAACTCCTCCCCTTCCCCCATTAGTGTTATCTTTGCAATCAAAACCTTTCTTCTTTCATACATTTTTCATTACCTTGGCATTTGGAAGGACAGCAGAGAACCCGGGGTCGGAAATGAGATTTCTAATATTTTTAATCATGTGGCATTTTTTTTATTTATAAATAATGTATTTTATTGAGTTTTCACAGAGAGCAAGGAGAGGGATAGAGAGTTAGAAACGTCGATCAGCTGCCTCCTGCACACCGCCCACTGGGGATGTGCCCGCAACCAAGGCACATGCCCTTGACCGGAATCGAACCCAGGACCCTTCAGTCCACAGGCCGACGCTGTGTCCACCGGGCCACACCGGGCAGGGCCATGTGGCATTTCTTTATTTTGTGACAGTGACATCCACACCGCATGTCTGTCACGTCATTAGAACACGCGTGGCTTGATGGGACAGCACCCAGCGGGGCAGGCTGCGTGGCAGCCATCCCTGAGGGCCCTACCCCTCTGCCTGCTGGGCCTCGGCCCTCTGGGGCTGAGGCTCCTCGCGTGTTGGGTCTGTGCAGCCACGGCCTTCGGACCCTCACGAAGGAATGTAATATGGCGACGAGGCTCACGCTTATAGTCCTCGAGCTTGGTACACATACACACACACACACACACTCACCCACACAGAGATACACACACATGCACTCTCACACACACACACGCACACACACACACTCACACACACTCACACACACAGATACACACACATGCACTCACACACACACACACGCACACACACGCACATACACACACACATACATACAAGCACACACACCCCGCATGCCCGGCGGGGTGTCCCTCCGGGGGCGGGAGACGCAGGTGGGGGCGTGCGGCCCTCGGACGAAGGTGTGGCTGTGACTGGGGGTCGCTGGTCCCATGGTCCGCCATCGCGTCCCCCTCTCTTCCAGCTCCTGGTACTACTGCCTTCACATCGCCTGCATCCTGGTCCTGCTGCTGCTCCCCGTGAAAAAGACTCAGAGGGGGCAGGAGCCCCCCGGACACAGGCCGCTGGCACCGTCCACCAAGCCCGACGAGAGCTCCTGGGGACAGAACAGCTTTCCCACGACAAACCACGTGTGCAGCCAGGGTCCGGCCGGCGCCGACAGACGCTCATCGGGAAAGGAGTGACAGAAGCCCTCGAGGGCTGCTGTGTGTGTTGACAGCCGCCGGCCGAGCGTAGCACCTTCTCCGGGGGTCTGGGTTCGTTGGGAAGGAGAGTGGAGTTGGGGGCGGGGGTGGGGAATCGGACGGCAGCTGTAGGGTGTTCCCGGTGTCCTCGGTTGGAAATGGGGTGATTGTCCCCCTCCCTTGCCATGTTCCCGGGGGCCACGCCTTATCGAAGATATTCCAGGGTCTCAGAGGGTGCCCCGGGCCTCGGCGGGGGGCCGGGGGCCGGCGGGGCGCCCGGTGGCTGAATGGACATGTGCAGCCCAGGGCGGCGGCCAGGCGGGGGAATCGTGCGGACGACGGAGAGAAATTAGCTTTCCCAAATGAATGTCTTGCCTTAAACCCTCTCTTTCCTAAGACGTCCTTCCTCAATGGTCTTTTCAACTGTCACCTTGTGAGAACTGGATCTCGATACTGGATGTGCAATGAGCTGTGAAGGGATTCTGGGGAAATTCGGATCAGGAGCTGAAGATGGTGGATATTTAAAAAAAAAACACAAAAAATGCAATAAACGCCTCGGTGTTTGAAGGGTCTTCCTCGGGCATCGCCGGTGACCGGAGGGCACAGGGGCTTTGCCGACAGCCGAAGGCCCAGGTACAGGAAGCTCCTTTTCCCTGGAGTTTCGTTCCCGTTGTCCGTCAGCAGGGCCTGCGAGGAGGGTTTCTTGAGCCTAATTAAAGATCGGCATCGCGATACCTAAGCTTATCTTCTGGGGAAAGAGAGAGGAGATGACGGAGGAGGGCAGGCGTGGGCGAAGAAAGCACTGAGCCGAAACTGGTGTGGGTCAGTGGATAGAGCGTTGGCCGGCGGACTGAGGGGTCGCGGGTTCGATTCCCATCAAGAGCATGGACCTTGGTTGCGGGCACATTCCCGGTGGGGGGTGTGCAGGAGGCAGCTGGTCGATGTTTCTCTCTCGTCGATGTTTCTCTCTATCCCTCTCTCTTCCTCTCTGTGAAAAATCAATGAAAATATATATATTTTTAAAAAGCACTGGGTGGCGGGGCGGAACCCGGGTGGAGGCAGAGGCCGGGGCGCGGCGGGGACCACGCTCACAGAGGGCTTTTCCTCTCCCCTTGAGGCCCCTGTGATGGGCAGGCACGTCATCGCCTCTCAGCGCGTTGGGCTCTCCGATGAAACTGACCACACCCGCACCCACGATGAAACTGACCACACCCGCACCCACGGGCCCGGGAAAGGGTGGTGGGGATGAGGGCGGTGGAGTGCTCCCAGTGTTTGATGGGAAATCACTGCGTGAGGCTCCTCCCTGGCTCCTCCCTCCCTCCGCCCTGGCAGTTTCATTCCTATTCGGGGAAGTTTCAGGGAAATGAAAACTTAATGCCTGTGGTCGGCTAACTGCGGCTCGCGAGCCACAGGCGGCTCTTTGGCCCCTGGAGTGTGGCTCTCCCACAAAACACCACGGCCCGGGCGAGTCTGTGTTGAAGAAGCGGCGTTAGGAGAAGTTGAAGTCTAAAAAATGTGGCTCTCCGAAGACATGTCAGTCGCTGTGCTGTTGGTATTGGGCTCTGCGGACGGATGGGTTTGCTGACCTCTGCTTAATGCCGTTGGGTCTGAGCCACCTGATTTTCAGAGGATAACATAAATGCTTCCCCAAACCCCTGGCTTCTCCCGTTAAATGTTAGCGAGTTTTCCGTTCTGTCAGCGGGCAGGTGGGCTCTCAGCTCCTTCGTCCGGAGTCTCTCCCCGAACCCCAGCCTTGTGATTCGAAAGGGGAAGGAGGGACAGGGCGCCAGCCCGGCTCGGGGCCTCGGCGTGGGCCCCTCCCCGGGGCCGGGCGCCAGGCGGGCAGGCGGGACCCTCACCCGGCCCCTCGGGCCCATGTCTCATGGAATTTCCTTTTTCTTTTTGCCTCCAATTATGTCATGAAGCGCAGGCTGTCTGTGGTGAGTCTCTCTGGTTTACTTTTGTCATTAGCAACTTTGCATGAGGCTGAGGACAGGAGGACCCTGAGGCTACGGCAACAGCATTTCCCCCGGAAGAAGATGGGGCCTGTGGGGTCTTCGTCAGCAAAGGCTCCTCCCTGGCTCCTCCCTCCCTCCGCCCTGGCAGTTTCATTCCTATTTGGGGAAGTTTCAGGGAAATGAAAACTTAATGCCCGTGGTTGGCTAACTGCGGCTCGAGAGCCACAGGCGGCTCTTTGGCCCCTGGAGTGTGGCTCTTCCACAAAACACCACGGCCTGGGCGAGTCTGTGTTGAAGACGTGGCGTATGTCAGAGCAGCAGACACAGCCGAGTGCTGGTGTGCCAGGCGCTGGTGTGCCAGGCGCTGGTGTCTGTGGAGGTAACTGGTCCCGGCTGAGGAGGTGAGCCGGCCGGTTACCTCCAGGGGAGGGCAGGGCGGAGTGAGCTCTGTTTCCCCGCTCGGCACGGCGCCGCCGTGTGCCGGGAAAGGAGAGACGTGAACGCCACGGGAAGTGCCTGCCCCCGCGCCTCTCCGTGGCTTAGAGACGCTGCGCTGGGAGCCGGTGTAGTGAACACGCTGAGGCTCTCACTT
Organism: Nyctalus aviator; assembly: GCA_036971965.1. Classification (NCBI taxonomy): domain Eukaryota; kingdom Metazoa; phylum Chordata; class Mammalia; order Chiroptera; family Vespertilionidae; genus Nyctalus; species Nyctalus aviator. Next base: position 58,331,259 of record CM072932.1, read on the forward strand.
CACGAGCGGCTTCTTCTCGGGGGTGGCCAGTGTGGGCACGCCCTCGGCAGAGCGCCTTTGGGCAGGCCGCTGGCCGCTGAGGGCAGCCCCGGTGCGGAGTCTCCTCTCCTCGGGCGGTGGCCGGGGCCTGGTCCTCCCGCCCGACAGTGGCCGGAGCGGTGGCCGGGGCCTGGTCCTCCCGCCCGAGAGTGGCCAGAGTGCCGCCCGCGGAAGCCGGGGCGGACGAGGGCCCCTATGGAGAGACGCCGACCGATTCCCACCCCAGGCCCCTCGCTGTGGCTCTTTGCTCTGAAATGGCGAGTTGGGCGGCTTCTCTCCCGTTTTGCAGCCGGGTGTTCAGTCTGTTCTTTTCCCGTCGCGTAGACTGGGGCTCGTTTCGGAGGAATTAGAACCACAGCTATGTGATCCGGAGGAAGCAGACCGTTCTGGCTCCCCAGGAGCAGCTACCTGCCTGCGCGGGGAGTGTGCGGGGACCAGCCCCCCTCCCGGGAGGAGCCGGCGCCGGGTGTCCCCGCAGGGAGCCCCCGGGGGCGTGGGAGCCATCCCAGGTGTGGGGCCGGCTCCCCGGGAGTCACCGGCTCGGACTCGGAGCGCGTGCCCATCTCTCCCCGTTCCCGGGATGGGACCACTCCGAGGGGACCCGCAGGGTTGTGTTTCTGCCTTTGGCTGGTTATTACGCTGCTCGGGAACATGAGCACAGGGGAGTCTCCTCTCTCCTTTCCTGGGGACGGTTAGTTATCGCAGCCGGATGCGTCTCCGCTTTATGAGCGGCTTCTCCTCAGGGGTTACCGCGAGCATTCTCTCTGGGATGTGGGGGCGTTGGGGAGGGAAACCCATTTCACTCCTAACCTGTCCCGCAGCGCAGAGGCTTATGGGTGTCCAACCCGCCCCGCCGCCCCCCGGCCACCGCCACACCTGGGGCGGGGGGAGCGTTGTCTCTGACCCCCGCCTCGTGTGGCTCTCACTAAGGGTCCCCCAGACGGGAGCTTTGACAAGAATCTGCAGTGAGAAGGAAGGTTCTGGAAGCGAAGGCGGCTCCCGCCCACCGTCTTGGGAGAGCCGGGCCTTCCCAGGCTCAGGGGGAGTGGGCCCGGGCTCGGAGGAGTCGCCTGCGGGAGACAGAGCGGCCCAGCCCAGGCCGGCCCTGGCTGCGGCCGGTGTGCGGTGAGAACGGGCGAGCAGACCTGGCGGCCTCGCCCTCGGCCGGGGGCTCCTGCCGGCAGCGCCTCGGTCCTGCGCTCGCGATGGCTCAAAGCCCGGCTCCCCGGCTGGCCGGCAGCGGGGGAAAGCCGCTCTGCGTTCAGCAGGCCGCACGCGTTTTCACCGAGCCAGCCCCGACCGCAGCCCTCCCCGCGGGAGGGTCTCACCGGCGGAGCCGTTTCCCTGCCACTGCCTCTGCGGTCCGTCCGTCCGTCCTGCGTGCGCCGTGGAGATGGATGCTAACACGATTGTATGCTCCTCACCCACGTCTCGGGGCTCACCGCTCTGCAGCTTCTCAGATACTAGCTCACTCAGGGGCATTGAAAACACTTAGTGTGGGCTCTACCTTATTTTCAACGACGGAGACGTGAGGGTTTTTAAAATAACTACAAAATCCAGCCGAAACCAGTTTGGCTCAATGGATAGAGCATCGGCCTGCAGACGAAGGATCCCAGGTTCAATTCCAGTCAAGGGCACGTACCTTGGTTGCGGGCACATCCCCAGTAGGGGGCGTGCAAGAGGCAGCTGATCGATGATGACTCTCTCATCGAAAGTTTCTAACTCTATCTCTCTCCCTTCCTCTCTGTAAAAAATTAATAAAATATATTTTTTAAAAATAACTACAAAATCCATACTTCTAACTCGAGGGCTGGCCTGCACGTAGGACGTCCATTCTTGCTGTTTAAATTGTTGAATGTGCGTGAACCACTCGGGGTATGTGTGCCTTGTTGTGTGTTTCTTTAGTACAAACTGTTCATAACTGTCATTGCAAACCGTTCCTCCGCTGGTCTGGAGAGTCACACGTTTTAACGGGGAGAAAGCCGTCGCCTGAGGGGATGCTGGTGCCCGTGGCGCTGCTGGTGCTGCCAGCGGCCTTTGTCCGGGGCGTTGGGTGTGAACCAGGATGCTGTGGGATTTCCCCAACCACAGCCCGCCCATCGGAGGGGGAGGACTTCAGCGTCGGAGGCTTCCCACCCTCTGTCCCCAACGCAAGCAGGCCTGATCCCGCGGCTGGGCTGGCCGGTGGCACCCGCAGGGTCCTGATGCTGAGGGGAAAGGTTTGCCTTTAAAAGAAGAGATCCCGCCGAGACCGGTGTGGCTCAGTGGATAGAGCCTCGGCCTGCGGACTGAAGGGTCCCAGGTTCGATTCCGGTCAAGGGCATGTACCTTGGTTGTCGGCACATCCCCAGTGAGGGGTGTGCAAGAGGCAGCTGATAATGACTCTCTCTCCTTGATGTTTCTAACTCTCTATCCCTCTCCCTTCCGCTCTGTAAAAAATCAACAAAATATATTTTTTTCAAATTAAAAAAAAAATTAAAAATAAATAAAAGAAGAGATCCCCTGGGGTGGATTGGAAGCCGAGGATGAGGGCTGTCCCAGCGCTGTCTGCAGCTCCGGCACTCCGGCCCCCTGTGGTCCTCCCCTTGGGGAGGGATGTCCAGGGCACCATCCCAGTCGGGTTGGTGGGAACGCCCCCTCTTCCCCCCCCCGCCCCCATTGGCGAGGAGCTGCCCTGGGAGCAGCCGGCAGAGGGGCAGGCTCCATGGGGAGGGCAGGGCTGCGGGCGGGGCCGCCGCTGCTTTACCGTGCTCCTGGTTCTGACAGGCTGCTCCTGGTTCTGACAGGCTGGTCCCCGCACGCAGCCCCCACCCCGGGGAGAGCCGAGGCGCTGGGCCAGGCTTCCTCACGCAGAGCCTGGGGCGCGTGTTCACGCCGATGGGCCGTGCTGCCTTCGGCAGGCCTCCTTCCCACACGCTTTCCGTGAAGCCCGGGAGCAGGCAACACGCCTGAGCCGGAGCTATAAATACCATTGGCGGCCCAGACACAGCCACGTCTGGAGCTCCCCGGGCCGCGAGGCCGCCCCCCCGCCCCCGTGTCTGCTGCTGCGGGGGGAGCGGGCGGGGATGAGAGGCCCAAAGCCGCGGGCGGCGGCGGCGGGGTGACTCAGGGCTCCCGAGGCGCCTGGGAAGGTGCCGGGACGGAGGGACGGAAAAAGCCCGCGGCCCTCCCCGGGCCCGTGACCGTCCTGCCGCTCTATCCGGGCTCACTCCTGTGAGGAGCCGGCGTGTGGGTGGTCCTGTGGTCCCTTCCCAGAAAGGACACACATGCAGAGTTCCACGGACCCATGCCTCTGTCCCGGGTTCCGTGTTTCTGGTTCTGTGCACACGGACGTGCCAGCAGCATGCGTTCGCTCCTGGCGTGGTCACGGGGAGAAAGGGATCCGGCATCCGACAGGGACACGGCCCACGGGAGGCTGCGCGGGCTGCCCCGGTGTGTGCGGCCTCCGGGCCAGAGGGACGGACACGGGCCCGGGACGGAGCCTGAGTGCGGGATGGGGGGGACGGGAGAGGCCGGGGCGCAGCGGGAGATGCAGGACTTCCTCCCTGCCTTCCCGGGCCGGTCTATCCTTCGCCAGGACCACCTGACCTTGACTCCTGGCTCCCGGACAAGAGGCCATCGGCAGATTGTTAATTAAAATGTTCTTTTTAAAAATATATATTTTATTGATTTTTTTACAGAGAGGAAGGGAGAGGGAGAGAGTCCCAGAAACATCAATGAGAGAGAGACATCGACCAGCTGCCTCCTGCACACCCCCACTGGGGATGTGCCCGCAACCAATGTACATGCCCTTGACCGGAATCGAACCTGGGACCTTTCGGTCCGCAGGCCGATGCTCTATCCACTGAGCCAAACCGGTTTCGGCTTAAAATGCTCTTAAGTTCCCCGAGAACGACAGCAGAGCAGACCGCGGCCGGAGGAGGAGGATGTGGCCGGAGGAGGAAGCCGTCGTGACCAGCGCCTGCCTCTCCGAGTCACCGGCGCGGGAGGCGCTGACTCAGAAGGGAGGACAAGGGGGGTTGCCTCCGCGATCCCGTGCTCCCGGCATGTGATCCCCCGAGGACTGGCCGGGAGCACGCGTGTCCTGTGTTCACAGCCGTGTTGCTCTTCGGCAGCACCGAGGGCATCTCCCTTCGGCGGCTGCCGCCGAGCGTGCGGCTACGAACCCCGGCGTCCTGTTCCTAGAGCGGATGGGAGGTCCGTGTAATGCTCTCCCCAGCCCTCTGCTCTCTCTCTGCCCGGGCCCCACCTTTTCTTCCCCGGTGCCTCTCCGTCTGTCCGCTGTGCTGCCGTGTGCTCCTCTCCCGCTGCCCTCCCGGGACACGGAGGGTCCCTCCGCGTGTTTCGTGTAGAAGGAACACGCCGACCACACGGGGCAGCGACGAGACTGGCAAAGGCCTCGTGGGAAGTGACAGGGACAAACATCACCAGCGAAAGCATCCTGGGTCCCCTTCAATAAGGACTTCCGTTAATAACATTTTAAAAATATGTTTTTATTGATTTCAGAGAGGAGGGGAGAGGGGGAGAGAGAAACATCCATGAGGAGAGGGAGCCATCGACCTGCCGGCTGCCTCCGGCACTGGGGATGGAGCCCACAACCCGGGCTTGTGCCCGGACCGGGAATCGATCCACCGTGTCCTGGTTCACAGGTCAACGCTCAGCCCCTGGGCCACACTGAGCTGGCCGGTTAATACAATTTTTGTTTCAAGTGTCAGATTAAGAAGCCAGGGGACTCTGAGCGGTGAGAGTAAGAGAGACATCTCCTCCTCAGACATCTCTGAATTCCCAGGGACTCTGCGTGTGTGCTTTACAACATGCCCTCTATAATCAGAGGAAAAACATTTTCTAAAGCTAAATAGTGTTCAAATCATCTTAAGGTTTCTACGGGAAATGTGCAGGCAATGACATGGAATCCAGATAAGCAGACTGGCCTGCTGACATCACCCCCTGCTCCACCCCCCCCACCCCCCCACATCGCGCTGGCGCCGCTGGGAGCGGTGAGTGGGCGATTAAATGCCGTCTGGATGGCGCGCTGGGAGGATAACTCAGAGTTTTCCGTCCACGCCCCACCGCGCGGCAAGTGCAAGAGCCACACTCGCGAGGTGACCTCCGTGGTTCTGCTGAAGCGAGACACCCTTAGGTGCGTTCGCCAGGAAAGCTTAGGCGAGCTGCCCCGACTGCAGACAGATGGACGGACGGATGGACGGACGCAGGTGCAGGGAGTCGCATCCGAGTCCGAACCAGGAGAAAGCGTTTACATCATCGCAGGCCAGAAGCCTGGGCGTCCGAAAGGACGGAAGGAATGGCATTTGGTGTGAGTTAGGAACTCTTTGTCATCAAAAACAGATACCACTCACTAAACGTAACTTTAAAAAATACATATTTTTATTAATTTCGGAGAGGGAGGGAGAGGGAGAAAGAGAGAAGCATCAGTGATGAGAGAGGATTTGGAGAGGAAGGGAGAGGGGAGAGAGAGAAGCATCAGTGATGAGAGAGGATTTGGAGAGGAAGGGAGAGGGGAGAGAGAGAAGCATCAGTGATGAGAGAGGATTTCAGAGAGGAAGGGAGAGGGGAGAGAGAAGCATCAGTGATGAGAGAGGATTTGGAGAGGAAGGGAGAAGGGAGAGAGAGAAGCATCAGTGATGAGAGAGGATTTGGAGAGGAAGGGAGAAGGGAGAGAGAGAAGCATCAGTGATGAGGGAGGATTTCAGAAAGGAAGGGAGAGGGGAGAGAGAGAAGCACAATGAGGAGAGAGGATTTGGAGAGGAAGGGAGAGGGGAGAGAGAGAAGCACAATGAGGAGAGAGGATTTCAGAGAGGAAGGGAGAGGGGAGAGAAGCACAATGAGGAGAGAGGATTTGGAGAGGAAGGGAGAGGGGAGAGAGAGAAGCATCAATGAGGAGAGAGGATTTGGAGAGGAAGGGAGAGGGGAGAGAGAGAAGCACAATGAGGAGAGAGGATTTGGAGAGGAAGGGAGAGGGGAGGGAGAGAAGCACAATGAGGAGAGGATTTGGAGAGGAAGGGAGAGGGGAGGGAGAGAAGCACAATGAGGAGAGAGGATTTGGAGAGGAAGGGAGAGGGGAGGGGGAGAGAAGCACAATGAGGAGAGAGGATTTGGAGAGGAAGGGAGAGGGGAGGGAGAGAAGCACAATGAGGAGAGAGGATTTGGAGAGGAAGGGAGAGGGGAGAGAGAGAAGCACAATGAGGAGAGAGAACCAGTGTACGGCAGGTGTGCCAGGTGAGGGACCAGAACTCGGGAAGAGGATGGAGAGGAGCAGAGCCCTGCGATGGGGCAGTCAGAGGTCCGCTCTGCAGAGATGGGGCGGGAGCCAGACCTGGGGAGCTTCGGAGGGGGGAGTGAGGGAGCGGGGGAGCAGGTGGGCCTCAGGACCAGGGGTGGGGCTCCCACCTGTGTGGGGGAAGACAGAGACCTCGCTTCGGGGTTCCGAGGAAGGGGCTGGAGCTGGCCTGCCTTTGCAGTATTTTGTGAAGTGACGGTGCGGGTGAGGGCTCTGCATCAGCTGGGAGGGTGATGCTGAATGATAAGTGAACCATAGCGCCCGGCCAGGGCGGCTCAGTGGTTGAGTGCCGACCTCGGAACCAGGAGGTCCTTGTTGGACTCCCCAGTGCGGGGGCCTCTCTCATCATCGATGTTTCTATCTCTGTCCCTCTCCCTTCCTCTCTGAAATCAATTAAAATACCGGTATTTAAAAAAAAAACCAGTAAATTAACCATAGCAAGAAAAAAAAAAAAACATAGCAAGAAGACAGGCATTGACCGTGGGGAGAATATTGCCCCGGCACTTGTCAAAACACACCTATTGCCCTGACCGGTGTGGCTCAGTGGTAGAGCGTTGGTCTGCGGACTGAAAGGTCCCAGGTTCGATTCAGGTCAAGGGTACATACCTTGGTTGTGGGCACATCCCCGATGGGGGGTGTGCAAGAGGCAGCTGGTTGATGTTTCTCTCTCATCAACAACGTTTCTAGCTCTCTATCTCTCTCCCTTCCTCTCTGTAAAAAATCAATAAAATATATTTTATAAAAATAAATTTAAAAAAAGCCACGGCTATTCCGAGGCCAGAGGAAGGGGCGAGGGCGGCGGGGCCAGGACACACCCAGGCCCCCAGCAGCCGGCTCTCGCGCACGCGCACTGCCGCCTCCTCGCCGTCGGCCCGCCCCGGGGCGTGGCCACCGGAAGCCCCGCCCTCCGCGGTCACGTGGCCTGTCAGTTCGGGCGGACGGGGAAGATGGCCGCCGGGCTGTGAAGGGCGCCGCGCTCCCGCCGCCTCCCGTCCGCTGACCGCGCCGCGGGCCGCCTCCCCGGGGCCGCCTCCCCGGAGCCGCTGGGCCCGGCGCCATTCGGTCAGTGAGGCGGGCGGGCGGCCTCGGGTGCGGGGCGGGAGGGCCGCGGGGAGCCGGGCGGCGGAGGAGCCCCCCTGCGCCTCCGGCCGTCGGTTGGGACGCGGCGCGGCTCGTTCCCGGGGACGGAGCCGGCGTTCCTGCCGGCGGCGCTGTCAGCCCCCGGGCCCCGAGCCCAGGCCCCCGGACCCAGGTCCGCCGAACCGCCCCGGAACCGCCTCGGAACCGCCTCGGAGCGCCGCCGGCCCCGGGCGCCCTGCAGCCCTCCCCGCGGCCGCCAGGGGCGCCGGCTCCGGTGCCGCCCGCCCGCCGCGCCCCCCGCGCCCGCCCCGGGGGCCGGTGCCTTCGTCCGCCCGCCCCGGGGGCCGGTGCCTTCGTCCGCCCGCCCCGGGGCGGAGGCCGGTGCCTTTGTCCGCTCGCCCCGGGGCGGAGGCCGGGGCTGTGTCGCAGGCGCCGCGGGGCCGGGAGCGGAGGCCGGGGCGCCCTTTGTTCTCCGGCCCGGCGCCGGGTCTGAAACAAAGGCCGGGCCGCCCTGACGGCCGGGGGCGGGGCCGGGCCGCGGGGACCGGGCGGATGCCGGGCTGGGCGGTGCGGGAGGGAGCGGAGAGGCCTGTGCGGGCACCTGGACCCAATCGGGGACAGGGCAGGAATCAGTGCTGCGGGCGGTAGCGGATGGCGCCCGTGTGCACATGTGCCAGGCACCGCGCCAGCCCCTTTGGGCACCGCACTGTGCCGTTATTTAAAGACGGGGATCCCTGGACACCCCGCAAGAACCCAGCCCCGGGTAACAGACAGCACCGCAGGCGGTGAGCCCGGGGCGGCGGCTGGGCCGGGGCCTGGCTCTGGGCTTTGGAGGAGAGAGCATTGCGGCAGGTGGGCCCGGGCCCTGTTTCTGTCCGCTCAGGCTTTTGTCCCGCATGGCGGTCAGAGCCGCCGCCTCTGGTGCTGGCGTCCTGGGAGGGCATGTTCACGCAGGGCGGGCCGTCCCGCGGGGGCCCGTGCTCCTGCTCAGCCCTGTGGGCAGGCACCCGATGCCGGGCAAGGCGGCCCTCCCTCGGAAGCTGTGGCCGAGGGGAGTGTGGACGTGGGTGAGGAGGATGGAGGGAGGGGTGGTGTGAGCGTCCCGGCCGAGTGTGGGTGAGTGGGGCCACCGCAGGCTCCGGCGGGGGGCGGGGGGTGGGCGGCCTGGGGCCTGCCGTCCAGGCTGCGCTGCGCTGGGCTGTGGAGGAGGCGGGCAGTAAGCAGAGGGCAGTAAGCAGAGGCCTGGACCGAGCAGGCGCGGGGAGATGGGTGTGGCTGGAGCGGGTGGTGGCTGTGGGTGGGGAAGCGGGTTTGGGTGGAGGGGAGAGGAGGTGGAGGGAAGGTGAGGGGCCAGACTGGGAAGGACCTGCGTGCCCTCCCTCTCCGCTCTGCGCGGAGCGAAGCCTCTACGGCGGCTTTGGAAGGCCTCGGGTTCGGGTCCGAGAGGCACGGTGAGAGCACAGCCCGGTCTCTGCTCCCGGCGGGAATGACGGGCCGACGGCAGGGTTTTCCATGCCTCAGGCCCAGTGGGGCACTGGACTGGAGGGCAGGACAGGAGGGGGGACTCTCATGCTGACTCAGGTGACCGGTGTCGCAGGACAGGCGCCTCGACCACAGCAGTCTCCGCCTTGCTGGAAGCAGTGCCCGCACCATGTGACCTGTGATGCCTTCCAGCCTGTGGCCGTGACTGTGACTGTGACTGTGACTGTGACTGTGTGACTGTGACTGTGTGACTGTGTGACTGTGTGACTGTGTGACTGTGACTGTGTGACTGTGACTGTGTGACTGACTGTGGCCGTGACTGACTGTGTGACGGTGACTGTGACCCTGGCCGTGACCGTGTGACTGTGTGACTGTGACTGTGTGACGGTGACTGTGACCCTGGCCGTGACCGTGTGACTGTGTGACTGTGGCTGGGACTGTGGTGGATTGGTTGCGGGCTGGCACCTGACCCCATCTGAGTGGCCAGACCTTTTCTGGGACGTGGAGTTGGGAACAAAGCTCACTCCCTCTGGTTGTGGGGAGCGGTTGACTCGGGCTGGGTAGCTGCTGGCAGCCATAGCCCGTTTGTGTAGACGCTGGTCTGTGTGAAAGGGGGTTCGGCCGATAGAGGGAGATTCTGTGGGCGTGTGCGTGGTGATGGGAAGGGAGCAGTTCCTGCTCGCTGAAGTCTGCGCCTTGCACGGCCAGGGGTGCTAGTTAAGTGAAGATGGAAGGCCGGCGCCGAGGCGCTGAGGGGTGGCTGGCTGATGGCGGACACAGGAGGCCATGGCAGAGCGATGGCACCTGCTGGGCCCCGAGAGGAGGTGCTACGTGGAGCGCCGTGTGCGGAGTGAGCCTGCCACGCGGAGGAGGGGTGCAGCCGGGCCGAGGGGCCGCTGGGCATCAGCCTGGCAGGCTTCGGGGGGGGGGGGGGCCCTGGTAGAAGGGAGAGGGAGGGAGAGCCAGGCCCCGGGAGCCTGACGGGTTAGATGCGATCCTGTAAGAATGGAATAAATGGAGGCGTTGGATGTGGTGATGACTGTTAACAAAGTCTCTTACTGGCTTCCAACTAGGAGATTAGGAATTAAAGGTTCTAAAGAAAGTAAAACTTACATTGATGTCATTTCTGTATTTAAAAATAATTTTTAAAAATGTAAATCTACATAATTGAGATGCTGTATAGTTTTCTTAGTTAATTTTTTCTCCTAGTTAATGTATCACAAGCATTTTTCTGTCAGGACATACTTTGGGACCGTTTTGATGACTGTATTTTTTTCACTGTGCGGATATATCATAATTTATGGAATCCCCATCTCTAAGATTTTTGTACTCACGACTAAAATTGTGATGTATTTAAAATCTTTCTTCATGTGTCTGTGTTTCTAGAATTGATTCTTACTGGATCAAATAACATAACCTTTATTGATGATTATTTAAAAGTAAGGTATCGCTCAGGTATAATTTACATAGACTATAATTCACTTTTTAGTGTCAAGCTTTGAATTTTGGCAAAGCCATAGAGTTGTGTTATTACCACCCCAGTGAGGACATCCGACAGTCTGTCCCCAGATTCTCCTAGACCCATGGTATCACCCCCTCCCCCCTTTAAGCCAACAACTTCGGATCCGGTTTTGTCTGTCTCGTGTTCCCTTTCTAGAATGTCATAGAAATGGAATCATGCAGTGCAGGACCTCCTGTCTTCTGGCCCCAGAGAGAGGCTTCCACCCCACACGCACCCCACGTTCACCCCATCCCAAGGCCCCCAAAGTCTCGGCGCACTGCAGGCTCAACTCAGCGTCCAAAGCCTCCTGTTCAGCTTAGACGTTCCAGTTCCCACCCCCTAGCGCAGGCGGGGTGAGGCGCGGGGTGTGCGGTCTGTCCCGCGGCTGCTGCCTGTCCGCCTGTGACTGACCCTCGAGGGAAAGCGTGTGCTGTGAGGCTCGGGGCGGGGCGGGCTGGGAGCCGGCGCAGACCCCGTCCGGGCGGGACAGTTGTCACCGGTGCCGAACAGGTCTCTTCTCTGGGCGAGCAAACGCTTTCGTTTTGGCGAGCTCTGATTTCTCAATTTTCTTTCTTTTTTTTTTAATATCGAAAAAAATCTTTGCTTAATCCAAAGTAGCCTGTTTTCTCCTGGACGTTTGTGCTTTGGTGTGATGTGTAGGTCCAGTTTGCGTCAGTGTGTGTCTTCGGTGTGAGGCACGGATGAGCTGTTTGTTTGTTTATTCGCCTTTGAGTGTCGGGTTGAACAAAGGGAAGTTCCTGCACTGGGCTTGTGCTCTGTGGTGCTGAGTGGCAGTGAGCCACCCTGTTGTGGTGATGGTGTGAGTGCCACGGAGAACAGTGGGCGGGCGGGGGCCGGGGCCGCTGAGCAGGAAGCGTGAGCTCCTGTTTTACGGACATGGGCGGCCGTCCTGGTGAGGGCCCGGGGCTGGGGGCGGCCGTGGGGGTCTGGGCAGTGCTGTCCGCCCACGGGGTGAGATGGCGGGGACACACACACACACACACACACACACACACGAGGTCAGAGTGGAGCTCCAGGCCCCGCGGGCCGAAGTGAACGGGCGGGGCCGCCTTGTTGCTCTGAGGGCCGCTGGAGGGCTGGGAGCGAGGAGGGGGTCGTCGGGCTCAGCGCCGCTCCAGGTGGCTCTTCAGCAGCGGCTCCGGCTCCGCAGCGCGGCAGGGAGCTGGCTCCGCTGGTTACAGACCCAGGGCTCCCCAGACCTGTGCCGGCTCAGCGACGGCAGGCCTGCTGCTTCCGGGCCGGGCCCGTGGTGGGCTGTGGGCAGGCGAAGCGGATGGGGGGGGCCGGGGGATGTGGGCGCAGGTCGTGGCTGCTGGGCCCAGGGGTTGGGATGGTGGTGAGGAAGGAGCCATCGGGTCTGAGATCTGTGCTCGCTGGGACCAGGAGGGTGTGCTCGGAGAGGCTGGGGGAGGCCTCGGCAGGCCCGGGCCTGGGAGAAGGAGCTGGAGCTGCCTGGGCTGAGGTGGGAGGACGGCGGGGAGCCAGGGAGAGCTTCCTTCGCTGGGGAGACGGGGGTGTGTGTGTGTGTGTGTGTGTGTCTGGAGTTGGGAGCGGGGTGAGCTGGATTGAGGGGAGCGTGAGCCTTGGAAAGCCAGGGCGGGCATTTCGCCAGCTGAGCAGGCGCTCTGCCGTCCATCCTTCCGTCCGGCCGGTGAGGGGATCTGCACAGGCCGAGGCGCTGCTTTTCTGATCACAGGTTCTGTGTGTATCTGTCTGCTCACACAGGTACTGGGATAGACACCGCACTTCCTGCCAACATGTCGGTTCTGATATCGCAGAGTGTGATCAATTACGTGGAGGAGGAAAACATCCCCGCCCTGAAAGCTCTCCTGGAGAAATGCAAAGACGTGGACGAGAGAAACGAGGTGAGGCCGCGGCCGCCCCCCTTCTGAGGGTGCGGGTGCCGTGTGCAGGCTGTGTGCCCGGTCACGCGAGCTAGTACGCAAGATGGCTTCCTCCCTCGGTGACACTGACTTCAAAGAATGACCATTTCTGGTAGTTAACGTACTTCCAACCCCATGTTTCTGGAATGCATTTGAACTCACATACATTATTGTGCATTGAATTGAGATTTATGATTGCCTTTTTTTGCAGACGGAATAATCAATATTCAGGAAGTTTGATTACTGAAATCTAAAGGGCTTCTAGGACGCTTCAGAAAGCTTCTATAAATAGATGAGCCAAACAGAATTAGGACTCTGAAATGGAGCCCCAGTTACCTTTCTGAGTTGTCCATGCCGTACGCCTTGGGATTTTAAAGGCCCTGTATCTTAAAGAGAGAGTTAAGTTCTCTTTAAGAAGACAGGGAAGTATACACTTACCATTTCATTAATGTATAGTAGATATTTCTAGTCAACAGTAGACTAGGGAATATAAATAAAGTGTTGATCTTAGCTCATCATGAACAGCTGCAACTCTTTATGGGCTCATAGACTTTCTGTATGAATTTTTAATGGACAAGTATGTACTCATTTTATAAAACATAGTAATAAAAATAATTCTGCTTCTTAAAACTGTATTTTCCATGTAGCATAATTTTTTTTTTTTTGCCAGTGGATCAGATCAAAGTTATTGTAGTTTTCACGTATACATGTATGTGTGTATGTGTGAGCCTTTCTCCCTTTAGTCCTGACAGTACACCTAACATGTGTTATTAGAGCCACAATGTGTATCATAATGTAACTTAGTGTTAGAGTTTGGCTCATTGATGTCCTGAGATTTTTGTGACATTGTGGCAGTTACTTTCAGAGGCTAGCACTAACCATATTTACAGATTCTGAGTGACATTGCAGGACTGCTAACAGGCTAGTCATGCTGTGGTAAAGAAAAGCTTTGTCCTCTCTCTGACTTTCACATCGTCAGTAAATGGAAAACTTAAGACTTCCAAGGTGTTTGTGAGTTACAGACACCCTGTTCCCAGAGCTGGCGTCTCGCTGTGGAAGGAGAGCGTGTGCTCAGGCCTCTCGGTCCCGCACAGCCTCCACCAGCGCGTGTCCTCTGTCCCCAGTGCGGCCAGACCCCGCTGATGATCGCTGCCGAGCAGGGCAACCTGGAGATCGTGAAGGAGCTGATCAAGAATGGAGCCAACTGCAACCTGGAAGACCTGGTACCTACCGCATGCGTGCACGCACGAGCGTCTCTTTTCCTTAGCTGGCTATTTGCTGGGTGAAATGATTCCAGACTAATAGGTGGCCAATTACACTGTCTGTTACATAGCAACTTTGCCTAATCGCTGTTAATTTTTTTAAAAGGGAGAGAAATTTTTACTTTGAATGCAAGTTCTCAGCTCTCCGTGTTGTCATATGTAGAAGGCACTGTGAATAGGGAGCACACACACATGAAATCAAACGCCGGCCTAAGAAATATCCACGTATGAGTCATTATCAGTTATTCCTCCTAGCACTAGCTGCTGTTATAAACGTCATAACGTGATTCCAGCTGGAGATGCAGAGCCTTCTGATCCCACTTCTGGGGGTGATCACTGTTCCAGAGGCTCTCCTTTCTCTTGCTGTTTCCCAGGAATTATTTTTTTAGGGTTATGTACCTACATCTGTTTATTTTATTTTATATTTTTATTGATTTCAGAGAAGAAGGGAGAGGGAAAGATAGGAACATCAATGATGAGAGAGAATCACTGATCGGCTGCCTCCTGCCGGGGATGGAGCCTACAACCTAGACATGTGCCTTGGCCAGAATCAAACCTGGGACCCTTCAGTCCGCAGGGTCTGCTCTCTCCACTGAGAAAAACTGGCTAGGATTACATCTGTGTGGGTTTTTTTTTAATAGGTTATTTTCAGTTGATGATTTTTATTGGTCATTTGAGTTAAATTACACTCATTAATAAAAGTTAGGATAGGATAGGATACTTATAGCCTTTCCTTAAAAAATAAAGGACAATAGTGATTTCTTTATTGCACGGTTTCTAAACTCATCGTGGATCGCTTTAGTTTGCCCGCCTGCGAAGCCTCTTCACGGTCTTTAATTGCCTTTAGAGCGACAGCTGGTAGCCACAGGGTTAGCTGAGGTGTTGCCAGGCATCTCCTCTCTTAGAAAGCCAGGGTGTGATTAGACGTCTGGGGAGAGACTGACCAAGCAGCTGTGGAGCCATTCTGCACGCTGTGGCGGTGCAGGCAGACAGACACTCCCTTTCCCCCTCCCCGCTGGGCCATCAGGGCCGCGTCAGAGTCGTGGTAAATGGCACCTGGCATGACCCTGTGCTGATGCGCAGTCACCTCTCCGGTGCCTCGTTTTGGCCTCGTTTTGAGTGGCTTTGGTTTGAAACGGGAAATGTGCCTTGTGTTCCAGGACAACTGGACCGCGCTCATATCGGCCGCCAAGGAAGGGCACCTGCACGTCGTGGACGAGCTGCTGAAGTGCGGGGCGAACCTGGAGCACCGCGACATGGTGGGCGCGGCCCGGCCCGGCCGGCAGCGGGACCGTGGGAGAGCGCGGGCGGGTGGCTCAGCGGTCTGAGGCGGTCACTGAAGGGCCCTCAGAATGTTTAAGCCCAGGTGGCATTAGACCCACCTCTGTCACCCTCTCCAGCTCATGGTAGAGGTTAAAATTCTGAAATGTTGTTAAAAATACTCACTACCGTTTAGTATGTCAGGGTTTTAGATCTTAGGAGAGAATTTTTCCCTTAAGAGGAGTTTTAAGAGGGACATAGTACATTTTAAAAATATTTTCAGTTGTTTAGTCATAATTTTCAGAATTACGTTTATAAACTTATTTTTAAAGTGTAATTGTGTTCGGACATGCCATCTATACATTATAAGCTCAATAAGATGTGAATCTTAATTATCTTAGCTCTTATTTAATCTTGGCATCTGCTTAAAGCATAAGGGCTAAGAAAGGGTTGGCTTATTTCTGCAGGATTTTTGGTCTCTTGGGAAGTTCACTGTAATAATAGAGGGGCGAAGGGAGCTGCTCTGCCCCCATAAAGAAAACGTGTTGTGTGCCGTGCTGCTTCGGGGCAGGTGGTCTGAGCTTCTAAGATCTGCAGCATCCCCCCTCGCCCGCCCTGCTGTGTTAGAGGCTGGGGAATGGGCAGTGCCCGGGGCTGGGGAACGAGCCTGGGGGCGCCCCCTGGGCCCAGGCCCTCCGCGATGAGCAGGCAGGCTGAGTTTGAAACCCATGTCTGCCAGGGAGTCAGGAAGTGCACAGACACACCATGAGCTGCAGAGTTCAGACTGTAACATGGTCTCCCAAGCCTCAGGTCCTCCATGCTTCTCATTCCCCCGAGTAATGATCGCCACGCCTTTCAACGTGCAAAGGTCTCTGCAAACCTTTACGCAGACCGGGGAACAGGACTGTGTCTCCCTTAGTATCGGGGTGGCCCGGGGAGGGGGGGTGGCAGTAGCCGCTGGGCTTCGAGGGAAGGTGTGGTCCTGGACTTGTAGGAGAGGAGCTGCCTGGGGTGGGACCGTCCGCATATGGCGTCAGGAAGTCCATGGGCTTCTTTCCTGAGAGACCGTCCGTGGCCGCCCTCCCACAGCTTGTGCTGACGGCGGTTGGTTCCAGACGTTTCACTTTGTGAACTTGGACATGGTTTTCTCCGGATAAAATTTTTATCTCGTAGTCTTGCACAAGGTGACACTGTATAAGTTAAAGTGGGCATGGAATTAAGACAATGTGGGCAGGCATTTTAGAGATTAAATATTGGCGATGTGAAACTTGCCTGAATCCAGCTCTGTAATTCCTGGCCTTTCTGTGCTGGAGGCCACCCAGCATCGTGCCCCTCCCCTCTCTCCAGGGCGGATGGACGGCGCTGATGTGGGCCTGTTACAAGGGCCGGACTGACGTGGTGCAGCTGCTGCTCTCGCACGGAGCCAACCCCAACGTCACCGGCCTGGTAAGCGTGCGCTCCGCGTCTGCGGTGCCGGGAGGGTGCCGGAGGGCAGACGGACGCTGAGTGACCGCGGGCTGCAGGGCGGCAGAGTGATCCGGGTCTGCTAAGAGAAGCAGAAGAGGGGAACTCAGCTCATGAGAAGTTCATTCTCAAGCTCAGCTGTGGCTTACTTTGTATCAACATTGAACTTCCATGTGAATGACAGCCACCTGACGTGGGATGGAATCCCGAAATGCCTGAGCCCTCGTGCCTGTGTTCTGTGGCCTGTATCTCGATCTACTTTTTTTTTAAAAAAGAAAAAAGACATTTTTCTGTGACTTACAGATGTGATATATTCGTTACTATTTTGTGTGCGACTTGATCTCAGATTGCAGATTAAGAAACTGTTTTATTGATGGTATATCAAATAGTGTACACTTAACTCGCTCCCAGTTTTGTCCCCTATGCCTCAATAAAGTTGAAACAAAGAACTTTTATTCAAGTTAGTGGAAGGATTATGTAAGAAACGTTTCACATGCCTGTTGGCCAGATAATCCGTTAAATGTGCTGAAACTGAGAATAAGTGTGCTCAGGGCATATATTTATTTAAGGCGGGGTGCGTCTTAGTGCCAATTATGTCAGAGCGCTGTGTGTTTTTAAAGCAGAGAATGGTCTGTAACCTGATTTTTAAAATATTACTTCATATTATCCATTTATTATTTACTTTTCTTAGCAAACGTGTGCTGTGACGTCTGCCTAAAGGCTTTCTTTCCCTCTCTCCCCGCCGCTCCCCCTGCCCCCTCTGTCTCCCCCCTGCCCGCCCGCCTCCCACCAACAGTACAGCGTCTACCCCATCATCTGGGCAGCGGGCAGAGGCCACGCGGACATAGTGCAGCTGCTGCTGCAGAACGGCGCCAAGGTCAACTGCTCCGACAAGGTAGGTCAGTCGCCCCTCAGGCTCGCCCACGTGCTGTCCCTCGGGGTGTGGGTCACAGGGCTCCCAGGCTCAGGCTGCTCGGACGCGGAGGAGGTCACTGGGCACGCTTCCAGATGAAATAGGGAAAGAGGCCCACAGTACCCGCAGGACGGTTAGGTTCCTGGGGAGAGGGGCAGGCTTTGGGGGAAAGGGGGACTTCCTGAGGCGGTCCAAGCACCGCATGCAGGAACCCTCGCAGTGAGAGGCCTGCGGAGTGGGGGAGGCCGGGGAGGGCAGGAGGTGGGAGTGGGGCAGACGGTCCGGGGTAGGCTGCTCTGGAATGAGGAGTGCCCAGAGGAGTGCCTCAGTCACAGCACCTCTGAAGATGTCGGAGAATTTGGAACTGAGGAAGTTCCTCCAGTATTCCTTCTTCCATCCCTGAGGTTGCTCCACGGGTGGCCTGGACCACTGCCCGCCCTCCCTCTGCAGGCTCCTCCCGCCACAGCCTGGCGCCCGGGCTGCTGTCAGAGGCCTGCCCCAGGGAGGGCCGGCTGCAGCTTGTAGCTGTGGTTCCTGGGTGTCTGATGTGACCACCAGTGGTGGCGCCGCCCAGTGGCCACCGGCCCATAGCTGCCCAGCCTGAAACCGGCGAAATAGTCCCACTTGCTCAGGCCTCAGGGCCGCAGGGGGTGGGCGGCTGCTGTGGGCCGTGCGGAGCGATGGGCGTTTCCACGGCACGGCACCCGGGCGCGGTCAGAGGCTCGCGCGGCCTGCGGGCTCCTGGCTCTGCCACCGCCGCTCCCCAAGGCAGAACATGGCCGGCTCCTGCCGGTTATGTCCAATGCCTTCTGCGTCGCGTTCCAGCCAGAGAGTGTGAGTGCCGCTCCGCGCTGCAGCTTACCTTCCGCGGCGGAGCGGATGGGGGTGCGGTAAGAGCCGGACTGAGCCAGGCTGGGGTTCAGGTCCCACTCCACCTCATAACTAATAGCTTTGTGACGCGGAGCCCACCACTGCGTCTCGGCCTCGCTGCTGATCCGGGAAATGCGACATTGCTTGCTCACATGAGGTCGGGAGAACGTGTCTGGCACTTCCTGTTACGGTTTCCCCTGGAGGCACACTGTGAACACACGATGTGGAAGCCGTGGGGGCTTGTGGGAAATGAGAGCGTATGACTGTGATGGGAAACTCAGTCACTGATTATGAAAGATAAAGCCGGTTAAAGATACTTCACGCAGTGGTTAATCCCCTAGCCTGGATAAATAAAGGGGATTATGGTTTAGCTGCAATGAGAATTGCAATGCTGTCCGCAGTAACCTAGGAACACTCCGGTCTGACGCTCACCGCACTGCAGGGCTCGCTCCCTGAGCGCGCCATGACGCTGGCCTGTCTCTGCCCCGCAGTACGGAACCACCCCTTTGGTCTGGGCCGCGCGCAAGGGCCACCTGGACTGCGTGAAGCACCTGCTGGCCATGGGAGCCGACGTGGACCAAGAAGGCGCGGTGCGTACCTTCCTGTTCTCGCCGCCGCTCACAGCCCGTTTGCCGTTTTCAGAGTCTTTTCCTCTTAGCCCCTGAGACACAGCCTACGTTCTCTCTGACCCTTAGAGAGCCAGCGTCCTTTCTGTCCTTTGAGGGTTACATTACAGATACTTTGTGAGTTTTGCTCTGAAGGACCTGTTGCTAATAATGTCCATAAAATTTGTGCTGGTGATTTCCTGTTATAAACTAGATGTGCAGTTTTTTATAGAACCTCTAGAAGAAGAGTCTTTGAAAATGGGCTTTCTAGATCTCTGTAAAAAGGAAGAATATACTTTTAAAGAAATAGTCTGTAGTTACTCAGTCTTTGTTTTCAGTTTCCCCCCGTAGATTTTGTTATAAACAGTTCTTTGTTTGAAGTCTGAAAGGCCTTATTGGGATGATTTCGTTTAGAACGTGTTTCATTGTGGGTCGTCCTGCCAGTGTGCTCTCCCCGTCGCCTGTGGGAGAGCGTGTTCACGGTGGGGGGGCTGCGGCCGGTCGCACTGAGAGCGCTGACTGTATGGGATCCCGTGGGCTCGGGAGGATGAGTTTTTTCCAAAGCAGGGAGCACGCCTCCTGGCACGTGGTTATTTCTGTTGACGCTTTACTGTCAGAAACAGCCGTTAGGCCGCCTTCTGGACACACGAGTTGTGTTCCTGTGGCAGAATCAGATTTTCTGGGAGACACTCATTTCTCGGCTGGTTTCTACTTAGAACTCCATGACCGCCCTTATCGTGGCTGTGAAAGGCGGCTACACCCAGTCCGTAAAGGAGATCCTTAAGAGGAACCCCAACGTGAACCTGACGGACAAGGACGGGAACACCGCGCTGATGATCGCGTCCAAGGAGGGCCACACGGACATCGTGCAGGACCTGCTGGACGCCGGCACCTACGTGAACATCCCCGACAGGGTAGGCGCCGGCGCCGGGACCCCGAGCCGCTTCCTGCCCCGGGCCTCGCCCTGGGCTGTGGCCGTCGGTTCCTCCGAGCCTCCTGCAGGGAGAGGCCTCTGGAAGAGCGGCCGTGTTGTACGTGCTGACCTCGCCTCAGCGTGTCCGCTGCCGCCTCATCCCCGTGGTCTTGTTGCAGAGCGGGGACACCGTGCTGATCGGCGCCGTCAGAGGCGGCCACGTGGAGATCGTCCGCGCGCTGCTCCAGAAGTACGCCGACATCGACATCCGGGGGCAGGTGCGTGCGGCGCGGGGGCGGGTGGAGGGTCCCAGCCTCCCCGCCACACCGCTGTGGGAGCCCTCCCATTGCTTCTGGCAGGAAGGTTCCTCATATGTGCAGTAGCGTGTTAAAGCATGCGTCTCGCATGCAGCGATCACTGGTTTGTATTCATAGGACAATAAAACTGCTCTGTACTGGGCTGTGGAGAAAGGAAACGCGACCATGGTGAGAGACATCCTGCAGTGCAATCCCGACACGGAAATAAGCACCAAGGTAGGCCGGCCTCCGCCCTCGCCAGCCCGTCGGCCCGCGTGCTTGACGCTGGAAGGACACTGATGCCACCGGCGCCTCTCACACGGCCTTGGGGAGTGCTGTGATCCTGTCGGGTTGTGTGTCGCAGGAAGGCGTAGTGTTTCTTACGTTAGTTAGATACGTCCAGGAAACGCAGTGTCAGCGTTCCCCAAAATTGGCTCCTGCCCGTGTGTGGGGCACACACGTGTCCTCCGAGGCCCTGTGAGCAGGCCTGGCTCCCAGAGCGGGCGCTGCGGGCTGTCACTCACACCGGGCGAGACCGTGGCACGGAGCGCCTCAGCCGAGTGACATGTGAGAACTCTTAACGGCACGGCCATTCACTCTGGTCGGACGGCACCTTTCTGAGGCAGTGATGCCGCCCTCCGCCCAGGGCAGGAGGGTCCCTGGCCTCCGTCCTTCCTTTAGCACATTTTCACTGGTTTCGGGGAGGAAGGGAAAGGCGGCCACAGCGCGGGCAGTAATGGGCCATCGCACACTCGGCCGAGTGACGGCGAGTCATCCTGACATGGAAGACTGGCTGTGACAGGAGAGCGCGTGCTGGTTTTTACGGCTGTTTCCTTGGGAGCACTAATGTAGAGTGCTGCCGGAGTCCCACGACGGAGCTCCTACAGATGTGTGATGGGACCTCAAACACGTAGGAGGGAGCTGTCCTGTGACACCCTCCTCTGTGCCCTCAGGACGGCGAGACGCCGCTGATCAAGGCCACCAAGATGCGGAACATCGAGGTGGTGGAGCTGCTGCTGGACAAGGGGGCCAAGGTGTCTGCCGTGGATAGGGTGAGCGCGGAGGCGGCTGGCCCGTGTGTGCGGGCGAGATCGCCTGGGGGGGCACCTGGGGGAGGATCCCAGGCGGACAGCTTCCTGGCGGGCCCCAGGCTGCGGACCAGGAGGCCGTGGGGGCAGAGCTGCTGCAGATGCACAGCGGGCAGACTCCAGGGGCCGGAGAGGAAGTCTCAGAGAAGATGGCCTGGCGTCCCGGAGGGAGGGGTTCCCCTCACCTCGCCGTGCTCCCTGCTCATGGCGGACGGGCGGCAGCAGGGGTGTGGGGAGACAGGCGGGAGCAGGGGTGAAGCAGGTGGACGCTAGCTGAGGAAGCGACTGGTACCCGTGGACAGAAATGCCGGGTGCGGGGTGGTTACTCGCCTGGGGCGGGAGTGGTCCCTTGGGTGGGGGGGGGTTGCTGCTTTTCCTTGTGACCTGGCGGAGGAGGAGAGAGGCAGACCGTGTGTGTGGGCGGGGAGGGAGGGGCAGGGGGAGCCTCTGCTTCCTTGTGGCCCCTCCGCCCCCACCCCGCCCCCTCCCCGGGCAGAGAAGAGAGGCAGACCGTGTGCGAGCAGGAGCGGGGAGTTCCCGCGCTGGGTCTGGGCAGGGCACAGGCGGCTTGGCAGCGGTTTTACGGAAGCTGGGGGTTGTTCCTCTGGGCGCCGCCCGCTCCCCGCAGAAGGGAGACACTCCCCTGCACATCGCCATCCGCGGGAGGAGCCGGAAGCTGGCGGAGATGCTCCTGAGGAACCCTAAGGACGGCCGGCTGCTCTACCGGCCCAACAAGGCGGGCGAGACGCCTTACAACGCCGACTGCAGCCACCAGAAGAGCATCCTGACGCAGGTCTTCGGGGCCAGTGAGTGCCGGGCCCCGCGGCCGGCGCCGGCACCGGCCTGAAGGCGCTCATGTCCGCACCCTGGGCGGGCGGGCTCTGTGGCGTGCTCATTACTGTAGCTTCATGGGCAGCTGCTTTCGTAGTCTTTAACATTGTTTCTTACCTACTTCCACACGTCTTTGCCTTTCAGTTTTTAAAATGTTCTCTTGGGTTTTGATGGGAAGTGCCTTAAAGTGACGGGTGAGCTTGGGGAGAGCTGATGCCTGTCACTCCGGGGGCGGAGCCGCTCCCCGTGTGCAGCTGTCACACGCATTTGTTCCGGGCGCACCGTGCTCCGCACTCCGCATCTCAGGCTGGATGCGCCTGGTGTTGGGGCAGGAATTCCGCATTGTGCCACAAGTGGGAGCATTTTTCCTCTCTTGGTTGTGTAGAATCATGCTGTGTCCTACACTCAGCAGGCATCCTGAGGTCTATAAAACATGGCATTAATTTAAGAGCATCGGAACCTGTCTTTACACAGGTCTAACCATTTAAAATGAGTTTTTACTGACTAAATAAATGATAGATACAAAGTGATGCTTCCTTCTAAGGTCTCTCTCACGTAAGGCCCTGGTGTTTACCTTACAGGACACCTGTCGCCCACGGAGACGGACGGCGACATGCTGGGCTACGACCTGTACAGCAGCGCTCTGGCGGACATCCTCAGCGAGCCCACCATGCAGCCGCCCATCTGCGTGGGGCTGTACGCGCAGTGGGGCAGCGGCAAGTCCTTCCTGCTCAGGAAGCTGGAGGGTCAGTGCTCCCACGTCTGTGCACAGCGAGGCTCTCGCGGGCAGTGTCAGTTTTGTGAAGAGTTTTGTGTGCGGGCACATGTGCAGCTTGCTAGAAAGAATGAGTTATTTGAGCTTATCTGGGCTCAGCACACCTTTAGGAACTGTGACTCTCAAATGCGGCTGGCAGGGGAGGGGTGAGGAGGTTCAGGGAGGAGGGGATGAGGCGTTACTTGTGAAGACAGCAGAGTATGAGTGGTTTTCCGTTTACATCCGGAGACAACAGTTGTTGCTTGTATAATACAAACCACAAAACAAGCGCCTGACAGGGATGTGCGTGTCCCCCCGGAGGCAGGGGGGCTGGTGTGTGTGTAGAGGTGAAGTGAGGAGCGGTGCCTAAAGCAGGACTCACGCTGTGCTCACCCTCCAGATGAGATGAAGACGTTCGCGGGGCAGCAGATCGAGCCCCTCTTCCAGTTCTCGTGGCTGGTGGTGGTCCTCACGCTGCTGCTGTGCGGGGGCCTGGGCCTGCTGTTCGCCTTCACGGTGGACCTGACGCTCGGCGTGGCCGTGGCGCTGAGCTGCCTGGCCCTGCTGTACATCCTCTTCACCGTCATCTACTTCGGCGGCCGGAGGGAGGGCGAGAGCTGGAACTGGGCGTGGGCGCTCAGCACCAGGCTGGCCCGGCACATCGGGTACCTGGCGCTGCTCCTCAAGCTGATGTTCGTGAACCCGCCCGAGCTGCCGGAGCAGACCACCAAGGCCCTGCCCGTGCGGTGAGTCGTCCCTGCGGCCCGACGGAGCACGGCCAGGCGCCGTCTCTCGGGGCTCGCTTCCGGAACGTGGGCCCTGGGACTTTCCCACGAGCAGTGAAGCCGGCCGCCTGCCCCGGCCCGGGACACGGGAGCACGCCATGTCCATCTCCTCCGCACCCCAGGGTCAGAGCGCCTGCCCTGAGGAAGCCTGCTGAACCTGGATCTGCCCGGTTCCATCTGTGCGCCCATTCTCCCGTGGCGCCTGCCGTCCGCGGGTCACTCGTGGCGAGAGTGTGGCCCGGGCGGGCGCGGGGCCTCCTGTGCCGGCTGTGACCGGGCAGCTCGCTGTGCTCCCCGCTGCTCGGTCCGCTCCTGTGGGCACGTGCCCCCTGCCTGCCGTGGTGTTAGTGATGGCACGCGGGAAGCTCTGGGGAGACCGTGCAGGAGGGTGAGAACAGGCGGGAGGGGGCGCAGGCACAGGGCGGGGCTGCAGGGAAGCAGTGGAAACGGCTGAAGCAGGAGGAATCCGTGGAAATGAGCAGGAGCACTCGGTGAGCACTGAGGAAGGAGTCCCGGTGGCTGTGAGATAACTACGTGCAGTCGTAGATGAACACAAATAGGCCAAAGCCATCAACTACCGCGCTGTGACATGAGAGAGAGGGAGCCATACGCCACGGTTTATGCACAAGGAAAAGATGTAAAAGTCGGAAAGGCAACTTGGAGAGTAGAATAAAGTAACTGGGGGAATGTTTTTACAGGAAAGGGAACATTTTGAACTAACAAGCTGGTGTCACTTTAACAAGTTAGATCACTGCACACAGCCTCAGCGGGGAGCAGGGTGCGGTGGGTGGGTGGGACGCAGACGGCACAGAGCGGGCTGTCTGCTGACAGGAGCGTTCCCGGGGGCGGGCGGGGTGGTGCGCATGCCGTTCACCAGGGCATTAACGCAGCAATCCCCGTTCCTCAGAGCAGCGCCAATGGAATACATTAGGGCTTGTTTTTAAGTCTCTGGTCGAGGTTTAGCTATGAGTGAGACATGGTAAAGCCTGCGTTTTCAATGGCATTCAATTCCCAGTGACGAGGACATTTCCGCTGGCTCTGGTCTCCGGGTTGGTGCTTAGGAGCCTTCCGGAAGTGCAGCTCTGCATCCTGATGTGGGGCCGCCTTCTCGTTGCCCAGGAGACCTGGCACATGTGTGCGGGCGGCCCGGCTGGGCTCTCCGGCCCATCCTCTCTGCCTCCGGTCAGAGCTGCTGCCCAGGTCAGCTGCGCTCCGTTTAAATAGTCTGCACAGAGGAGCGCGTGAGGTGCTGCTGCTTTCCCTCCTCAGGTTTACAGACAGCCGCCCGGGAGGGGCGTGAGGATGGTCGGGGCCTCTGGGGCTGAGACGCGCGTCTTCCCGCAGGTTCCTGTTCACGGACTACAGCCGCCTGTCCAGCGTCGGCGGGGAGACGTCCATGGCGGAGATGATCGCCACCCTCTCGGATGCCTGCGAGCGGGAGTTTGGCTTCTTGGCGACCAGGCTTTTCCGAGTGTTCAAGACGGAGGACTCGCAGGGTAGGCGCCTCCCGCTGCTGGCACTGCCTGCGTGGGGCCCGGGAAGGGGGGTCCCGGCTCCCCGTGCCGGCCGGGATGTGCGGGTCTCCGTGTGAGCCCGCCGCTGTCTCGCAGGTAAGAGGAAGTGGAAGAAGACGTGCTGCCTCCCGTCCTTCGTCATCTTCCTGTTCGTGCTGGGCTGCGCGGTGGCGGGCGTCACGCTCCTGGCCATCTTCCGCGTGGACGCGAAGCACCTGACGGTGAACGCCGTCCTCATCGCCATCGCCGCCGTCGTGGGGCTGGCCCTGCTGCTCAACTGCCGCACCTGGTGGCAGGTGCTCGACTCGCTGCTCCACTCGCAGCGGAAGCGGCTGCACAGCGCCGCCGCGCGGCTGCACAAGCTGAAGAGTGAGGGCTTCATGAAGGTGCGCGGGGGTGTGGGGGCGGGGGACGGGCGTGGGGGGCAGGGGACGGGCCTGGGGCACGGGGGACGGGCGCCGGGCGCGGGGGACAGCTGTGTCCGGGCCCCGGCCTGTCCTCGGGCCGTGGGGCGCGCGCTCGGCCAGCGCTGCGTGGCTCCGGCTCCACCCAGCTTTCCCCTGGAGGGCGTGGTGACGCGGGCAGTCATAGCGAGCGCGGCTTTGTAACTAGACCTGATGGGAAACCACAGGAGCGGGCGAACGGGGGGCCTTCACGGTGCCCCTCCTCCTAGTGGCGCGGGGCCTCGGCCTCTGGGCCAGCAGCTGGGCTGGCAGAGCGGGGACTGAGGACGTGTCCCGTCAGGAGCCGCCGGGGTGGGTCACTGAGGTTTTCACTCGAGTCTTAGCCTCGAGGCCTGCGGAGCGTGATCTGGGCAGCAGTCACTCAGCCTGATCCATCCCCCCGCACAGGCTGTCGGCCTCCTGGGCGGGGCTGCTGCCGGGTGAGCCCTGGTCCCGCGGGGCCGCACTCCGGGGCCAGGACGGAGGCTGCAGGAGGCCGCTGTGCGCTCCGCGGGGGCTTCTGGGAGGCGCTCGGAACGCACCGCCTCAGCGCACCTGCCTGTCTGCCTCTGCAGGTTCTCAAGTGCGAGGTGGAGCTGATGGCCAGGATGGCCAAGACCATCGACAGCTTCACGCAGAACCAGACCCGGCTGGTGGTCATCATTGACGGGCTGGACGCCTGCGAGCAGGACAAAGTGCTGCAGATGCTGGACACGGTGCGTTTGAAATGCACTTTTCTTTTGTGGAAATCACCGTCTTCATGCAGAAACAGCGGGTGCATGTTGGTAGACGGGTGTAGATGCGGGAAGGTGCTGGCGGAGTGAGAGGAGAGTGGGGGCTGGTGGTCCCGCGGGCCCAGCCTGTGTGCAGACGTGGGGCTGAGAGAAGCAGCGCACAGTCCGCCGTGTCTGTGGAAGTCGCACACCCGCGCCTCTGAGGTGTGTGCTGAGCCACAGCCTGTGCCGCTGAGACCGGAGCCCGTGCCTCTCGCACGTTCCCGAGCGCCTCCCGCCTGCTGAGCCCACCTCGCCTCAGGCCCCAGCGTCCCAGGCGGACAGAGCAGTGGTGTCCTCGGGGGCGTGTCATTGCCGGATGGTGCAAACCAGACGGAGACTTCAGTAGCAGCGGTGTTCAGACAGAGTAATGCTTGGACAAAAAAGTTTAAAAAAAAATTTTTTTTATTGATTTCAGAAGGGAGTGATAAGGGATACAGAAACATCAGTGAGGAGAGAGAATCACTGATCGGCTGCATCCTACACGCTCCCTACTGGGAATCGAGCTGCAACCCAGGCCTGTGCCCTTGTCCAGAATTGAACCCAGGACCTCAGCTTGCAGGCAGACGCTCTGTCCACTGAGCCACACTGGCTGGGGCTGGAAAACAGTTTTAAGAAATACCCAGTCACCGAAGGGAGCGCTTGCCTGCGGTCGGTGACTTAAAGTTTGTGCGTCCACGTTCCTCCTCCCGCAGGTCCGCGTGCTGTTCTCCAAAGGGCCCTTCATCGCCATCTTTGCGAGCGACCCGCACATCATCATCAAGGCCATCAACCAGAACCTCAACAGCGTGCTGCGCGACTCCAACATCAACGGCCACGACTACATGCGCAACATCGTGCACCTGCCCGTGTTCCTCAACAGCAGGGGCCTGAGCAGCGCCAAGAAGTACCTGGTCACGGCCACCAACGGGGACATCCCCTGCCCGGACGCCGCAGGTGCGCGCGGCCCTGCGTGGGCGGGGCCCTGAGTGTGTGCGCGGAGCCCTGTGTGTGTGCGCGGAGCCCTGTGTGCGCGGAGCCCTGTGTGTGTGCGCGGAGCCCTGTGTGCGCGGAGCCCTGTGTGCGCGGAGCCCTGTGTGTGTGCGCGGAGCCCTGTGTGCGCGCAGCCCTGTGTGCGCGGAGCCCTGTGTGTGCGCGCGGAGCCCTGTGTGTGCGCGCGGAGCCCTGTGTGTGTGCGCGGAGCCCTGTGTGTGCGCGGAGCCCTGTGTGTGCGGAGCCCTGTGTGTGTGCGCGGAGCCCTGTGTGTGCGCGGAGCCCTGTGTGTGCGGAGCCCTGTGTGTGTGCGCGGAGCCCTGTGTGTGCGCGCGGAGCCCTGTGTGTGCGCGCGGAGCCCTGTGTGTGCGCGCAGCCCTGTGTGTGCGCGCAGCCCTGTGTGTGCGCGCGGAGCCCTGTGTGTGCGCGCGGAGCCCTGTGTGTGCGCGCGGAGCCCTGTGTGTGCGCGCGGAGCCCTGTGTGTGCGCGCGGAGCCCTGTGTGTGCGCGCAGCCCTGTGTGTGCGCGCGGAGCCCTGTGTGTGCGCGCGGAGCCCTGTGTGTGCGCAGCCCTGTGTGTGTGCGCGCAGCCCTGTGTGTGTGCGCGCAGCCCTGTGTGTGTGCGCGCAGCCCTGTGTGTGTGCGCGCAGCCCTGTGTGCGCGGAGCCCTGTGTGTGTGCGCGGAGCCCTGTGTGTGTGCGCAGCCCTGTGTGCGCGGAGCCCTGTGTGTGTGCGCGGAGCCCTGTGTGTGTGCGCAGCCCTGTGTGCGCGGAGCCCTGTGTGCGCGGAGCCCTGTGTGTGTGCGCGGAGCCCTGTGTGTGTGCGCAGCCCTGTGTGCGCGGAGCCCTGTGTGTGCGCGCGGAGCCCTGTGTGTGTGCGCGGAGCCCTGTGTGCGCGGAGCCCTGTGTGTGCGCGGAGCCCTGTGTGTGTGTGCGGAGCCCTGTGTGCGCGGAGCCCTGTGTGTGTGCGCGGAGCCCTGTGTGTGTGCGCGGAGCCCTGTGTGTGTGCGCGCAGCCCTGTGTGTGTGCGCGCAGCCCTGTGTGTGTGCGCGCAGCCCTGTGTGTGCGCGCAGCCCTGTGTGTGCGCGCGGAGCCCTGTGTGTGCGCGCGGAGCCCTGTGTGTGCGCGCGGAGCCCTGTGTGTGCGCGCGGAGCCCTGTGTGTGCGCGCGGAGCCCTGTGTGTGTGCGCAGCCCTGTGTGCGCGGAGCCCTGTGTGCGCGGAGCCCTGTGTGTGTGCGCGGAGCCCTGTGTGTGTGCGCAGCCCTGTGTGCGCGGAGCCCTGTGTGTGTGCGCGGAGCCCTGTGTGTGCGCGCGGAGCCCTGTGTGTGCGCGCGGAGCCCTGTGTGTGTGCGCGGAGCCCTGTGTGTGTGCGCAGCCCTGTGTGCGCGGAGCCCTGTGTGTGCGCGCGGAGCCCTGTGTGTGCGCGCGGAGCCCTGTGTGTGTGCGCGGAGCCCTGTGTGTGTGCGGAGCCCTGTGTGTGCGCGCGGAGCCCTGTGTGTGCGCGCGGAGCCCTGTGTGTGCGCGCGGAGCCCTGTGTGTGCGCGCGGAGCCCTGTGTGTGTGCGCGGAGCCCTGTGTGTGCGCGGAGCCCTGTGTGTGCGCGCGGAGCCCTGTGTGTGCGCGCGGAGCCCTGTGTGTGCGCGGAGCCCTGTGTGTGCGGAGCCCTGTGTGTGCGCAGCCCTGTGTGTGCGCGCGGAGCCCTGTGTGTGCGCGCGGAGCCCTGTGTGTGCGCGCGGAGCCCTGTGTGTGCGCGCGGAGCCCTGTGTGTGTGCGCGGAGCCCTGTGCGCGCGGAGCCCTGTGTGTGCGCGCGGAGCCCTGTGTGCGCGGAGCCCTGTGTGTGCGCGCGGAGCCCTGTGTGCGCGGAGCCCTGTGTGTGCGCGCGGAGCCCTGTGTGTGCGCGCGGAGCCCTGTGTGTGTGCGCAGCCCTGTGTGCGCGGAGCCCTGTGTGTGCACGCGGAGCCCTGTGTGTGCGCGCGGAGCCCTGTGTGTGTGCGCGGAGCCCTGTGCGCGCGGAGCCCTGTGTGTGTGCGGAGCCCTGTGTGCGCGGAGCCCTGTGTGTGTGCGCAGCCCTGTGTGTGTGCGCGGAGCCCTGTGTGCGCGGAGCCCTGTGTGTGCGCGGAGCCCTGTGTGTGCGCGCAGCCCTGTGTGTGCGCGCGGAGCCCTGTGTGTGCGCGCGGAGCCCTGTGTGTGTGCGCGGAGCCCTGTGTGTGTGCGCAGCCCTGTGTGCGCGGAGCCCTGTGTGTGCGCGCGGAGCCCTGTGTGTGCGCGCGGAGCCCTGTGTGTGCGCGGAGCCCTGTGTGTGTGCGCGGAGCCCTGTGTGCGCGGAGCCCTGTGTGCGCGGAGCCCTGTGTGTGTGCGCGGAGCCCTGTGTGTGTGCGCGGAGCCCTGTGTGCGCGGAGCCCTGTGTGTGCGCGGAGCCCTGTGTGTGTGCGCGGAGCCCTGTGTGTGCGCGCGGAGCCCTGTGTGTGTGCGCGGAGCCCTGTGTGTGCGCGGAGCCCTGTGTGCGTGCGGAGCCCTGTGTGTGCGCGCGGAGCCCTGTGTGTGCGCGCGGAGCCCTGTGTGTGTGCGCGGAGCCCTGTGTGTGTGCGCAGCCCTGTGTGCGCGGAGCCCTGTGTGTGCGCGCGGAGCCCTGTGTGTGCGCGCGGAGCCCTGTGTGTGCGCGGAGCCCTGTGTGTGTGCGCGGAGCCCTGTGTGTGTGCGCGGAGCCCTGTGTGTGTGCGCGGAGCCCTGTGTGTGTGCGCGGAGCCCTGTGTGTGTGCGCGGAGCCCTGTGTGTGTGCGCAGCCCTGTGTGCGCGGAGCCCTGTGTGTGCGCGCAGCCCTGTGTGTGCGCGCGGAGCCCTGTGTGTGCGCGCGGAGCCCTGTGTGTGTGCGCGGAGCCCTGTGTGTGTGCGCAGCCCTGTGTGCGCGGAGCCCTGTGTGTGCGCGCGGAGCCCTGTGTGTGCGCGCGGAGCCCTGTGTGTGCGCGCGGAGCCCTGTGTGTGTGCGCAGCCCTGTGTGTGTGCGCGGAGCCCTGTGTGCGCGCGGAGCCCTGTGTGTGCGCGCGGAGCCCTGTGTGTGCGCGGAGCCCTGTGTGTGTGCGCGGAGCCCTGTGTGCGCGGAGCCCTGTGTGTGCGCGGAGCCCTGTGTGTGCGCGCGGAGCCCTGTGTGTGCGCGCGGAGCCCTGTGTGTGCGCGCGGAGCCCTGTGTGTGCGCGCGGAGCCCTGTGTGTGCGCGCGGAGCCCTGTGTGTGCGCGCGGAGCCCTGTGTGTGCGCGCGGAGCCCTGTGTGTGCGCGCGGAGCCCTGTGTGTGCGCGCGGAGCCCTGTGTGTGTGCGCGGAGCCCTGTGTGTGCGCGGAGCCCTGTGTGTGTGCGCGGAGCCCTGTGTGCGCGGAGCCCTGTGTGTGCGCGCGGAGCCCTGTGTGTGCGCGGAGCCCTGTGTGTGCGCAGCCCTGTGTGTGCGCGCAGCCCTGTGTGTGTGCGCGCAGCCCTGTGTGTGCGCGCGGAGCCCTGTGTGTGCGCGCGGAGCCCTGTGTGTGCGCGCGGAGCCCTGTGTGTGCGCGCGGAGCCCTGTGTGTGCGCGCGGAGCCCTGTGTGTGCGCGCGGAGCCCTGTGTGTGCGCGGAGCCCTGTGTGTGCGCGGAGCCCTGTGTGT
This sequence comes from Nyctalus aviator, assembly GCA_036971965.1. NCBI lineage: Eukaryota > Metazoa > Chordata > Mammalia > Chiroptera > Vespertilionidae > Nyctalus > Nyctalus aviator. Next base: position 58,361,934 of record CM072932.1, read on the forward strand.
GCGCGGAGCCCTGTGTGTGCGCGGAGCCCTGTGTGTGCGCGGAGCCCTGTGTGTGCGCGGAGCCCTGTGTGTGTGCGCGGAGCCCTGTGTGTGTGCGCGGAGCCCTGTGTGTGTGCGCGGAGCCCTGTGTGTGTGCGCGGAGCCCTGTGTGTGTGCGCGGAGCCCTGTGTGTGTGCGCGGAGCCCTGTGTGCGCGGAGCCCTGTGTGTGCGCGCGGAGCCCTGTGTGTGTGCGCGGAGCCCTGTGTGCGCGGAGCCCTGTGTGCGCGGAGCCCTGTGTGTGCGCGGAGCCCTGTGTGTGCGCGGAGCCCTGTGTGTGTGCGCGGAGCCCTGAGTGTGCGCGGAGCCCTGTGTGTGCGCGGAGCCCTGTGTGCGCGGAGCCCTGTGTGTGTGCGGAGCCCTGTGTGCGCGGAGCCCTGTGTGTGTGCGCGGAGCCCTGAGTGTGCGCGGAGCCCTGTGTGTGTGTGCGGAGCCCTGTGTGTGCGCGGAGCCCTGTGTGTGCGCGGAGCCCTGTGTGTGCGCGGAGCCCTGTGTGTGTGCGGAGCCCTGTGTGTGTGTGCGGAGCCCTGTGTGCGCGGAGCCCTGTGTGTGCGCGGAGCCCTGTGTGTGTGCGCGGAGCCCTGTGTGTGTGCGGAGCCCTGTGTGTGTGTGCGGAGCCCTGTGTGCGCGGAGCCCTGTGTGTGCGCGGAGCCCTGTGTGTGTGCGCGGAGCCCTGTGTGTGCGCGGAGCCCTGTGTGTGTGCGCGGAGCCCTGTGTGTGCGCGGAGCCCTGTGTGTGTGCGCGGAGCCCTGTGTGTGTGCGGAGCCCTGTGTGTGTGTGCGGAGCCCTGTGTGCGCGGAGCCCTGTGTGTGCGCGGAGCCCTGAGTGTGTGCGCGGAGCCCTGTGTGTGCGCGGAGCCCTGTGTGTGCGCGGAGCCCTGAGTGTGCGCGGAGCCCTGTGTGTGCGCGGAGCCGTGTGTGTGTGTGCGGAGCCCTGTGTGTGCGCGGAGCCCTGTGTGTGTGTGCGGAGCCCTGTGTGTGTGCGGAGCCCTGTGTGTGTGCGCGGAGCCCTGTGTGTGTGTGCGGAGCCCTGTGTGTGTGCGCGGAGCCCTGTGTGTGTGCGCGGAGCCCTGTGTGTGTGCGCGGAGCCCTGTGTGTGCGCGGAGCCCTGAGTGTGCGCGGAGCCCTGTGTGTGCGCGCAGCCCTGTGTGTGTGCGCGGAGCCCTGTGTGTGTGTGCGGAGCCCTGTGTGTGTGCGCGGAGCCCTGTGTGTGTGCGCGGAGCCCTGTGTGTGTGCGGAGCCCTGAGTGTGCGCGGAGCCCTTAGTGTGCGCGGAGCCCTTAGTGTGCGCGGAGCCCTGTGTGCGCGGAGTCCTGTGTGCGCGGAGCTCTGTGTGCGCGGAGCCCTGTGTGTGTGCGCAGCCCTGTGTGTGCGCGGAGCCCTGTGTGCGCGGAGCCCTGTGTGTGTGCGCGGAGCCCTGTGTGCGCGGAGCCCTGTGTGTGTGCGCGGAGCCCTGTGTGCGCGGAGCCCTGAGTGTGCGCGGAGCCCTGTGTGTGCGCGGAGCCCTGTGTGTGTGTGCGGAGCCCTGTGTGTGCGCGGAGCCCTGTGTGTGCGCGCAGCCCTGTGTGCGCGGAGCCCTGTGTGCGCGGAGCCCTGTGTGTGTGCGGAGCCCTGTGTGTGCGCGGAGCCCTGTGTGTGCGCGCAGCCCTGTGTGCGCGGAGCCCTGTGTGCGCGGAGCCCTGTGTGTGTGCGCAGCCTTGTGTGTGCGCGCAGCCCTGTGTGCGCGAAGCCCTGTGTGTGTGCGCGGAGCCCTGTGTGCGCGCAGCCCTGTGTGTGCGCGCAGCCCTGTGTGTGTGCGCGGAGCCCTGTGTGTGCGCGGAGCCCTGTGTGTGTGCGCGGAGCCCTGTGTGTGTGCGCGGAGCCCTGTGTGTGCGCGGAGCCCTGCGTGTGTGCGCGGAGCCCTGTGTGTGCGCGGAGCCCTGTGTGCGCGGCCCACCTTCACCGCCGCGGAACGCCGTGCTAACGTGCTCTCGGGGACTCCCTCAGGGACACAGGAGGATGCCGACAGAAGAGTCTCCCAGATCAGCCTCGGAGACATGGCCAAGCTTGGCAGCAAGACAGCCCTCAACAGACGGGTAAGACGCGTCTCAGCCCGCGCACGTTCTTTCCTCAGACAGACTGAGCCGGTGGCACGGAACCGCCCTCTGTAAACCGGGCACCGAGCTCGCCCTGCGTTACCCTGGTGCCCTCCCGCCGGCAGCGTTGAGGGCATGTCTGCCTACAGCTCAGTGGCTGACGCAGGAGGCCCTGTCCCTCCCAGCCGTCCTCAGCCCCACGCCGCCCAGACCCAGACCAGAGCCCCTCGGCGTTCCAGCGCCCGCGGCACCTCAGCTGTGAGGGGGACCTTCCCTCCCGGTGCTGATCCGTGGGTCCCTCCCGACACGCTGGTGCCCCCGCCCTGCCCACTCCCGGACTCCTCGTGTGAGCAGGGGGCGGGCACTGAGGCCGCGGGCACCGAGCGCTGAGCTTGGCTAGGTTGGGCTGCGCACACACGGAGCGCTGAGCTTGGCTAGGTTGGGCTGGCGCTGACTGGCCCTGTTTTATGTGGTTTTGTTTGGCTCTCAGTTTGCTGCCATTAAACTTGGATATTGGGCATTTAAACATGTCTTCAGTGACGTTTTGACATTCCCATTTTATGCCTCTACCCTGTGCAAGCGTGGATGCTAATTGGTGTGAAGAGTGACAGGTGATGACGCTAAGTCACGAGCAGGGTCTGACTCCCGGGAAATGCGGAGCCCGTGAAGCCCAGCTCGGAGTTACGGCTTCGTTATTCCGAGTTCCTGTAAGCCCCGCGCTCCTGCCCGGGTCCCCGTTCAGCTCTTGGTGGAATGTTCTCGCGTGGGATCTCATCTCCGAGGCACCGAGCTCGCTCGGCTGCTCAGCAGGAAGCTCGTTCCCTCGCAGCCGCCAGGGCCCGGGCTGCGGCCACCGTGTTCTTTCTAAGGCCTGGGCCCACCGAGGCGGCCTGTGGCCCGGCTGGTGCGCTCCCGCCCTCGGCCTGCAGGGTGCGGAGCGGAGGCCTGTTAGCGTCTCGGCAGCTCATCCTCCCGCTCCGCTCCGTCCTCAGGACACGTACCGCCGGCGGCAGATGCAGCGCACCATCACCCGGCAGATGTCCTTCGACCTGACGAAGCTGCTGGTGACGGAGGACTGGTTCAGTGACATCAGCCCTCAGGCCATGCGTCGGCTCCTCAACATCGTCTCCGTGACAGGTGACCTCCCCCCGCCTCCCGGGACCGAGCCGCTCAGCCGCGGAAACAAAGGCAGTCCTTGCTGGCGTGAGCGTTGCTGAGGCCGGTTTTATGTGCATTAGGGTGTGGAGGAAAACCAAAGTGAGTTTGGCAACAAAAACTAGCCGTCAGCCATGCACTGTTACTTCAAAATGTGACAGCGGAAAGAAACCTCCGAGTTCACCTCCCGTTTAACCGGTGGGAGGTGCGGGCCTGGCCCTGTCCCGGTGCGGACTTCCCGGGAGGGGGAGCCCGGCCGCGGCGCTGCAGTGCGCGTGGCTGGGCAGGTGGCCGGGGGGTGAGGCCGGGGGGTGAGGCAGGGAGCACGGGGCGGGGGGTGGGGGAGCCTGTATAGCAGTTACAGGGGAAGGGGGAATTCATTTGAGCCGGAACAACTGGATATAAACTGATAACGACCAAGTAAAACGGATAATGTTCAAAATTAAAAAGCAAGAACATCTGCGGTTCTGAATCCCAGCAAAATCGGGGATAAAATGATGAGGCAGCAAACAGGCATGGGCTAGGAGTCTGAGGATGGCGGCTGCCCCCGGTAAGCTCTCCGGCCCAGTCCTGAGCGGGGCTCCCAGAGAGCCAGGCAGACGGGGTTCGGGGAGAGCGAGTCCTGGGCCACGTTACTGCCACCAGCACCCAGCCCGTGAAGGGGGCGCGCACTCTCCCTAGGAGGGCAGGGTGGACCGCACGCTGTGTGCTCCGGGCCAGCAGGCTCTGGGCGCCGCAGGAGCCGGGCCGCTGCAGGTGCGGTGCGCGCCTCACGCGGTTCCGAGACCGCTGCTGGGGTCAGTGCAGCGCAGGGGAGTCACAGAAGTCACGTTACAACTAAACAATTTGTGTAATTCTAGGAGCTTCCCGTAGGGCTCTGTGGCCTGCAGAGGCTATGTATACATATACATGTACATGTACATGTACCTGTGTATTTATATATACACACACACACTGGAGGCCCTTGGCCTGGCCTGAGGGGATTGGGGTCCCAGATGGCACGAAGGCAGTTCTCAGGTGACGCACCCCAGAATCGGGCTCCCTTTCTCTGGTTCCGGTGCATCACCCGAGAACGGCAGCTGCCAAGTCTTCGCAGGCTCTGCAGCGTCTGCATTGAGCATCTGCCCCCTGGTGGTCAGTGCGCATCATAGCTACCGGTCAGACGGTCAGATGGTTGCTTAGGCTTTTATATATATATAAACTTACCTTTAGTTAGTTTGAATATGTTGTGTACAGTAAGTAGCTAATCTTAAAGATTTAGGGACTTTAAATGACTTATGACCATGCTCAGTGTTTTGCTTAGCATGACATCACACGTCTGTTAATTCACAAATGTTCTTGTGCTCCTTGAAGGGCGGCTGCTGAGAGCCAATCAGATTAGCTTTAACTGGGACCGCCTGGCCAGCTGGATCAACCTCACTGAGCAGTGGCCATACCGCACGTCCTGGCTCATCCTGTACCTGGAGGAGACGGAGGGCATTCCGGACCAGATGACCCTGAAGACCATCTACGAGAGGTACAGAATCCCCTACGTTTAGCTTGGCTGTCCATGGCGCTGACTTTTCAGAAACAAGCTAAGGCATATAGAACACAACGAATACCAAGGCCTGGCGTTCTGTATAAAACGTGCACGTCCACATTCAGTGGATGATTCTCACTGATTCCTTTGCTCCAGGAGCTGTCTTCACACCGTGTGTATGCCCATCACAGACATGTACAGCTTCCTTTTCACTGACACCGAATGTGACAAACAGGCCTGGTGGCTTTACGCACTCATATCTACGAAATGCGGTGCCTAAGACATTGTTATTTGTTTCCAGTTTACGTTTTATTCGAAGTGTCTTCATAGACTATTGAGGAGGTTACGTTTTCCAAGTCATTGACACAAGCATTTCTCAGCTTTATGTCTGAAGGGTTTTAGAAACTCCGAATACCGATGGGAGCAGATTCTTTGTATCCTACATAATAAAAGGCTAATATGCAAATGACAGAGTGATCGAATGACCGGTCACCATGTTGTGCACTGACCACCAGGGGGCAGACACTCAACGCAGGAGCTGCCCCTGGTGGTCAGTGTGCTCCCCAGGGGGGTGCCACTCGGCCAGAAGTTGGGCTCACGGCTGGTGAGCTCAGTAGCAGAGGCGGGAGCCTCTCCCACCTCCATGGCAGCACTAAGGATGACCGGATGACAGATTAGGCCCACTGAGCCGCCAGCCAAACATCTCCACAGAGCTCCGGACTGCGAGAGGGCACAGGCCAGGCTGAGAGGCCCCCCCCACCCCTGTGCATGAATTGTGTGCACCGGGCCTCTGGTTAAGTAGTAAAGGAACTTACTGTTCTTTTACATTCAGTCGTTTTCTTCACTTGGTGGGCTCAGTGTGCTTACTGTGGGCTTACTGAGCTTCGCCTTCTGTGCTGGGGACCCAGGATGGGTGCGGGGTGGGGGACATGTGAGCAGCACCTGATGCCCTGGGGTGAACCCTCAGAGGCCTGTCACACAGGCATCCTTTGTCCAGGAGTGTGTGATCTGCCGAGAGGGAAAGCACACAGCACCTCAGAAACCACTGGAGGAAGCAGCCACTTGGGGCTCAGTCAGCCAATCAGGACGTGTGGTCGGGATCAGATCAGCCAATCAGGACGTGTGGTCGGGATCAGATCAGCCAATCAGGACGTGTGGTCGGGATCAGGCTCCCGGTTCTTTCAGGGACAGAAAACTTACGCTGAAACTGCTGTCCTTGCCGATGGAGGATTGCCTGCCCTCTGAAAGCTCCCACCCTGATTTTCATCTGAGCACGTCAAGCTATGTGACATCCTAACGTTCAAGGAAATTTCCCAAAAATGACATTTTTAATTAAAATATGTCTTAAGGACAGAAGAGATGTATTATTTATATTCAAAAAGAATAGTACTTTTTTCATTCTGTGAAACGAACACTTGCCAAAGAAATGTTTTTAGGAAGTATCTTTATTCTACAAGGAAAACAGTGTAGTGAATTTTTATAGGGGAATTTTGTTCAAGTAAATGGAGAATATTGACATTGGAGGCCTAACGAGGTGGGGAGACGGTTTGCCACTGACGTCTCCGTCCTGCAGCCCTCAGCCCGCGGGGGGCCTGCCGCCTAGGGACGGGTCGGGTTCAGGGTGATTTTGAAATGCCCCCTCCCTTTTTTTTTTCTTTTAAGAAATAGATGTCCGCACCAAAGCCGGTGTGGCTCAGTGGATAGAGCGTTGGCCTGCGGACTGAAGGTCACAGGTTCGATTCCGGTCCAGAGCATGTATCTTGGTTGTGGGCAAATCCCCAATAGGGGGTATGCAGGAGGCAGCTGGTCAATGTTTCTCTCTCATCAGTGTTTCTAACTCTCTATCCCTCTCTCTTCCTCTCTGTAAAAAATCAATAATATATATTTTAAAAAAAGAAATAGATGTCTTATATACCTACTAATACTTAATAATGATTTGTAGATACTTTAAGGAAGAGAAAATACAATGTAGTAAATATCTTGGAGAATTCATGAAGAACTTGACTCAAAAGAACTAAATTTAAGATGATTTGAATGAAAAACTATGGGAAGAGAATTTGATCAACATATTGAAAAATCATGTTGGAATATGTTAGAATAATATCGATGACTTTCTAATTAGCTGGAGTTGAGTTCTTTGATGCCATTGTCCTTTAAATAAGAAAAAGTTTTATTTACAGCAGACAAAAAGCAGCAGTATATAATTGATATTCATTTATTTTATTCAAGAAATCTGACTTGGTAAAAACAATCAGAAAATAGTGTTTTTAACGCTAGTAGTAAAATTTTTTTAATCTATAAAAAGCCTCATTTACTTTTATAGCAAGTTGATGACACAGCTGCTTGCTTTATTCTCTGAAAAAGAAAATGTTGGCTCTTAGTGTTTGGTAAAATTGCTTTGTTAAATTATTTTCTAAATTGTTCAACTTTTAACAAATGACATTTGATATAACACTGGAAAGCAATTTCAGCTAATTAAGTAGATCCCTCTATAAACCATTGGAACATTAAGATGACATACTGTTCATTCAAGATTATTTTAATTGGTACAATTATTGTAATTTCCTTGCAATTATGTGTTGAGCTAAAAGCTTTTGTCTAGATCATTTGAGGGGTGTTTTTTTGTTAACATATATTTAGTAAGAAGAAGGGGAGTAAAATTAAAACTGTAGATTAAGATCTTCTGTCTTCTTTTTATTATAGTGTTTTAGACAGCCACTGAAATGTTTTAGCTATAAAACTTTATTTCTCATATTTTCTAGAAAGCAATGATAGAGGTTTTGAAAAGATAACGTTAAGCGTTTTTGTGAAGATAACGTTGAACATTTTTGTTTTGACGCTGCTTAGAAGCCCTGCTCAGGATGCTGTGGTCAGAACAGCTTTGTGAGAAGGATGATGCCAGCCTTTATTTGCGTGCTGCAGGCTCATTTCTAAACACGGCCAGCTGCGTTCCCAGAGAGCCTGGGGACGGGAGCCATCTTTCATTTCATCGAACAGACATTCTAGAAGCCGTTATATTAGACCCAGTATCTTCATTTATTTGTTCGTTTGTTCTATATTTTTGTTGATCCTCACCTGGGGATGTTTTTTCCATTGACTTTTCAGGAAGATTGGAAGGGAGGGAGGAACAGGGAGAGTGGGGGAAGAGAGAGGGAGGTAGGTAGGTAGAAAGAATCAGTTGCCTCCCACATCCCCCAATCAGGGCCGGGAATCGAATCTGCAGCCCTGTGGTGCTCAGGCTGAGCGACACCAACCGGGAGCGTGGTGTTTTAACTTATCTAAGCAGTGCTGTTTCCATACTGGGAGATATTTTCACAACAGAACATCACATCATGTTGTTTCTGCCTGGCGCTCAGCGGAGTTCTAAGCTTAACTCTGTCGCTTCCCGGCACCTCCCGCCTCCAGCTCTCCCTCCCTCACCACCTCCTGTTCCCGTGTCCCGTGCCTCTGAGGGTCCACACCAGCCCCCAGGTGTGGCCCCGATTATGCACCAGTTAGTTTCTCTGCGTGTGGACTTACAGTGTGAACTTGAACAGCGTGAGGTGGTAAATGCTAGTTGTTGAGATTTGTGAAAAGCTCTCTGCTTTTAGCACCAGGTATGTCCTTGTCCTGACGGTTTCCCCGTGGTTTGGGCTGAGACACTATAGATGCTCGCTCCCCGCACGGCTTCGCGGGCCATTGGCGTCTGTGTCCTGTGGAACGGGAGCGCAGTCTGCCCGCCCGTAGTGTGGGTGTTGCCAGCGCTCGGCTGTCTGTGTGGTTACTGCTCCATCTTCACTCCGAAAACACACTTGCCCTTAACGTGTTTATAGTGCAGATGCTTCTTTCCAGAGTCCCCTGCTTTGTCGATACCTTCATCTTTTTACAAAGAAGGCCTGGTCTTTGCAAAATCCTGAATGTGTCCTTAGCTGCAGTAGCTTCGGATGGAGACCGTAGGAACTCAGCTGTGATGTCTCCCCCGGAACAGCTGGCGCATCTGCTTGCTCCAGCCTTGACGCCCCTTTTACGGGTGCCAAGTGCCTGTCGTTCTTCCCTAGGTCGCTTCTCAGTCGCTTTCCTCTGCTTTTCAGGGGGTAGAATGGATTTTTAAAATATATTCTCATTTGAACTTGTCACGGTGCCATTTTTAGTATTTAATGCTAGTGCAGAACAAAGGAGGGATTTTAAATGCTCCAAGGTGTGTGTTTCTAACTCCAGCATGGGAAACTCAAGTGCATGAACTAAGGCTGTTTGAAAACAGAAATAGCAAAATCAGTTTCTCTAACATATATATTTTAATGGGTAAAAAGTCATTACACTTGCAGACTTATAGTTTACCTTATAATACAGTAAGAATATTATGCATGTTTGCATTTTAAAAATAAATCTCATTATTGAAGAATTCACCAAAACATTAATATGCTTCAGAGATCAGGTGGAGGCTGATTTCCCCTGAACGGATGCTTTTCAGCGGAGGCCTGTGATCTCTGCATCTCAAATAAAAGTGTTTTTACATTGTTCTCGACCTGAGAGCTAACAAAGGTCACAACAACAAAAAAACAGCTAATGAGAGGCTAGGTGAGGTGCTGATGTCAAGCCCGCTGAGTGGCCTGTTAGTAATATCCATGAAGTCCACAAGGTGGCAGTGTTCCCCCAGAAACAGCCAAGACCTGCGCTTTGCTCTCCCTCACTGCACAAAGGCCAGGGAACGCTGAGTTTAATGAGTCTTTCCAATTCTCAAGTTCAATGTCCGTTTCTTGTTCTTTTTAAGATGGGCCCGCAGGCCGCCGATGAGCCCTGAGAATCATGCTTGCAGGCCGACGGGCAGTCGCCTGACCCTCGGTTGTTGTCAAGCTCAGGTGTGCCTTTTCTTCCAAAACCCTTTTCCATTTCACATTTGGGAAAGGAGGAGATGAAGAGAGGAGGTTTTTATTGGTCTTTTAAAAAAAACATTTTATCGATTTTTTACAGAGAGGAAGAGAGTTAGAAACATCGATGAGAGAGAAACATCAACCAGCTGCCTCCTGCACACTCCCTACTGGGGGTGTGCCCACAACCAAGGTACATGCCCTTAACAGGAATCGAACCTGGAACCTTTCAGTCCGCAGGCCGACGCTCTGTCTGCTGAGCCAAACGAGTTTCGGCGGTTTTTATTGATCTTAACACATTTGTATTTACTTTTAAAAATATTAAATCCTAAGCATTGTAGGATTTGCTTAGTAAAACCAGGTCTTTAAGATAGCCTGTGGATGAAGGGTTTGCTTTCGTCTGAGACATGGCTGGGTACACTTTGAGGTCAGTGCCCCATTCTCTGCCAGTTCCTCAGCGTTGTATGCAGAGCATTTGCTTTCCCTGAACGATTCATGTAAAACTCCTCAAGACTTCTTAAAGGCACAGCACCGTGAACACTCATCGCTTGGCAGCCCCTGTGGCACTATTAGCGCCGCCCACGCCGCTGTGGAAGTGGGTCTTGCCTCTCAAGAGCTGTTGTTGGGGTGTCTCTAACCACGGTGTGAGCCTCGGGCGCTGTGAGCGTGGCTCTGCCTCTTCCTGCGGGCCCTGCTTCCAGGCGGGGCTCGGAGCCTCTGCCTCTGCCTCTTCATGGGCCCCGGGCACCGGCCTGGGGGGTGTTGTTTGCATCTGACTCGCTCCTCGGGCGGTGGTCCCCACTGGAGACCTTTCAGATGAAATCCTTTGCAGAATCCCGGCCGATAAAGCAGAGGCCCCTGTGCCCGACGCTGTCCCAAGCAGCTCCATCGACGTGTGCTGCACGCTCCTTCCTTCCTGCTTTCTGGCCACGTGCTGCTGGCAGAGGCAGTCCCACGCGGACCCACTGGTGTCCTGACTGCCGTGTAGCTGTGCCGCCTGTTCTTCCTTTGAAAAGACTTCATGGCGGCGGAGTGTGTGACGTGACTTAGTCTCCTGCGGAGTTTGCCTTCCGGATGGGGACGTGAGTGACCTTCCTCTCTCTTTCCTGTTGCAGAATCTCAAAGAACATCCCGACGACCAAGGACGTGGAGCCGCTGCTGGAGATCGACGGGGACGTCAGGAACTTCGAGGTGTTCCTGGCCTCGCGGACACCCGTGCTGGTGGCGCGCGACGTGAAGACCTTCCTGCCCTGCACGGTGAACCTGGACCCCAAGCTGCGGGAGATCATCGCCGGTGCGTGCCGCCCAGCGCGCCCCGTCCACGCTCCTGCCCCTCCTCCCCGTGAGCCCAGCGCCGGACCCTCTCCGCGGAGGGCGGCCCGGCGGGGTCCGGGGCAGGAGGGAAGGGCCGCTCCTCGGCCCCGTCCTGTGCTCCCCCTCCCCGCCCCGGCTTGCCAGTCGTTCCGTCCGTGTTGGGCCCGGCCATCCTGTACCGGCTCCCCTCTCTGTCCCCGGCTCCCCGGGGAGATGGCGCCTCCGTCCTGAGCGCGGGACGCGGAGCGTGGGGCAGGACGCTGGGGAGATTACGTTGTGCTGGGGCACCTCTGCGTGCAGGTGCGCACCCGGCATCCGGTCCCCAGGCCGATGCTCTACCCACTGAGCCAGCGAAGGCGCAGGCGCGGATGACGAGCACTAACGTCCCTCTCTTCCTCTGGGACCCCTTACCTTCCAGACGTCCGCGCTGCCCGGGAGCAGATCAACATCGGCGGCCTGGCGTACCCCCCGCTGCCCTTGCACGAAGCCGCCCCCCGGGCCGCGTCCGGCTACAGCCAGCCCCCGTCCGTCTGCTCCTCGGCCACCTCCTTCAGCGGCCCGTTCGCCGGCGGCGTGGTGTCGCCCCAGCCGCACAGCAGCTACTACAGCGGGCTCACGGGGCCGCAGCACCCGTTCTACAACCGGGTGAGCCGGCGGGCGGCGGGCCTGCGGGGGCTGGGTTTCTGAGGCTGTCCTTTAGCTTCAAACTAGGAAGAGGTTAAGTTTAAATCTAATGTATGTGATACTTTAAACTCGGAGGACGCTGATGTCAGTGGGTCTCGGGTCAGGTGAGGCTGTGCTCGGCCCGGAGGGAAGGAGCCCGCGCTGTGCCCGTCAGCCAGGCTGGACGGTCCGCCTGCATGTGCTTCCCAGGGCTGGACCCCGTGCGACTGTGCTTGGTGTGCGGTGTAGCTTTTTTTTAATTCTTATTGATTGTTTACAGAGAGCAAGGGAGAGGAATAGAGAGTTAGAAACATCGATGAGAGAGAAACATGGATCAGCTGCCTCCTACACCACCCACCTCTGGAGATGTGCCCGCAGCCAAGGTACATGCCTTGGCCGGAATCGAACCTGGGACCCTTCGGTCCACAGGCTGACGCTCTGTCCACTGAGCCGCACCAGCTAGGGCTGCAGCGCAGCTTTTCAATGGAGGCGGTGATGGGAACACTGCCTGTGGGACTGGCCGCCTTGGCCGAATTGGCGCCAGCCGTCAGGCTCATTCAGGTCGTCCCGGGGGCCTGCGAGCCTCCTGCTGGAGAGGGGAGCACGGCCGCGTCTCCCGCTTCAGTCTAATCCAGAAACAGCTGGTCTTCTGGCCACACTCAGCCCACGTGAGCGATTTAAATTAAATTAAATTAAATTTGTTGACAGCGTTGGCCCCGTGGGTCACCGGCCGCCCATCCCAGCTGCTCGGGGTGCGGGGCGGAGGGGTGCCCGCGGCACGCCCCGCGCTCGGCAGGCGGTGCGGTGCGGGCGCTTCTGGCCCAGCCGCTGACATGGAGTCAGAGCGGCTCCGCTGGCCATTTGGGGACAGTTGGGCTTTGAGACCATGACTTTATTTTTCAAAAACTACCACACCATCCAGGCTGAGGCCTCGTGTTCACCCACTTCACGTGAAGAACAATCGTGATATTTTAATAACGTTTTGTTATTTCTAAAACATTTATAGTTCTCTCTCTCACAGTTTTAGGTCTAGTTACTTTTTTGTAGTTATTTGAGGTTTGTAATCGGGAAGTAAAAGCAGAATAATTTTCTTAAAACGGCAGGATGGGAAGGTGTCATTGTAGGGCACTGAAGCTGGGGGAGCCTAACCTTGGCCTTTGCCCATGCAGCCTGGCCGCTCCCGCGAAGAAGGAGCTGGTCACGGATAAACGCAGAGAGAGAGAGAGAGAGAGAGAGAGAAAGAGACAGACAGACAGGGAGAGGCAGCTCCCGCCGGGACCCTGGCTTGTCCACTCCATTTGGTCGTACTTACGGCTAACCTTTTATTTATTTTTATTTATTTATTTTTGGTAAAGGATAGTTTTCTATTAAGATTCCATTCGGCTTTTTTATAAGAGATTATGTTAATATTTATAAATCATTTAGAACCTAACACTTGGTAATTAGCCCATAAAATTATTAATATAAAGAGACACTCGTGTGTCAAATTATAAGGTGTAAGACTTCAGTTGCTTAAAAAAAAAAAAACTTTTAGTAAATCAACAGTGTAATAATTTAATATGTCAAGTCTGGGGTTTGATATGTGGTAGAATATGAGCAAGGCCTTTTTCTTTCGTTTTGTCATTTGCATTAAAGTCTGTGTTTTGTTGTTTAGTTTCATTTGATAAGTCTCATTGCCCTTTGATTTCCGTGATTGTTTATCCCATTCTTTTGTTGCGTGTTTTTTCCATAGCCATTCTTTGCCCCATACTTTTACTCGCCACGGTATTACCCTGGCGGTTCCCAACATCTCATCTCACGTCCAACAGTAAAATCGAGTTTGTCCAGAGATCAAACCAATGGCCTAGTAAGTATAAAAAGGGGTAACTAAAGTATTACTCTGCTAAGAACCATCTAGAACAGTAGAGTGGGTTGTTTCCTTTCTCACTTTGTAAACAGCTTCAGGAAACCTCAGCTGTTCCTGACGTGAGGATGTGTTTTCCTTTCTGGGGACTCTGAAGGGCGGCCGGCTGAGAAGCTGACAGCGCGTGTCTGCTTACAGCGCGTTTGTCACCGTTACACAGGCCTCCACTCCTGCTGGTTTCCAGTGTCTTTAAAGGACACGCATAGGTGGCATCTGTATGTACGTTAGCCCTTTTGTGTAAAAATCGGGTGATACGTGGAAAGAGCATGTTAAGTTTAATGGCAGAAATTAAATAGGAAAAGGAAGTTATTCAAATGTAGTTACTTTTTAATCTAATCCAAAGCAGCCCATTTCTGCTAACATCAGGTGCTCCCCCCTGCTGGTCAGGTTCGTTAAGTAACCTAAAGAAAGAAGGAAGTCCCTGTGAACAGCTGTACAGCCGGGGGCAGAGGTGTAGGGCCCAGCCTTCCCTGGCGGGACGTGTGTCACGCAGGAAGCTGCGGCCCGCCCGCTGCTGTGACCCTAACGCGTGTCGTTCCCCGTGCCCTCACCACCTCTGTTCTGTGTTGCTAGGAGGTCATCAAGGAGGACGCTGCTGAGGGGCTCCCCTCGCCCACCAGCCCCTCGAGGGTAATGGCGTGTGTGTGGCGTGGCACCGCCTCGCTCGGCCCACTAACAGCATCCGCGTGTGGCCGCTAATGACGTGCGGGCGTGTGCCCGGCGCCCGTGTCCTCCCGCTCCCCTGCCGGGCAGTGCCTCGGGTGGTGCTCCCTCTGCTGGCTCTCGAGCCTCCACATGGAGAATAATTTTGAAAATAGGGCACATCCCCTCCTCGTCCGGTCAAGGGCATGTGCTCATCCCCTCCCCCCGAGCTGCGTAAGGAAAGGCCATGCCAGCGCGGGGGCGAAGGCGGTGTCTCAGCGGCGCCCCCGAGAGGGAGCCGCGGTGTCTCATTGCTCAGCCTCTCGCTCAGACCTGTGTTTACTCGATGAGCCTAGAAGCTTCCTTCGCGTCTGGCTGCTCACAGACCGGCCCGTGCGAAGGGACCCTCGGGCAGAGCCGGGCGCCGGGCTGCGGGGGCTCAGACCCTCCCGGGCTCACCGCGGGGAAGACAGTGGTTTTCTTACCGTCATTTTAGTTAATGTTCCTGAGAGAGAGGGAACCCTTTGGTGTTCTCATTGAGGGCTCGGTGGTCCTTGTAAAGCCGTGGGCATTGGCTGAAGTGCTGAGTGGCTCCCAGGAGAGAGGTGCAGGAGCCGTCCTCACCGCTCGGGGCGGGAGGAGCCCGCAGCCCGGTCACTGCCCGGTCACTGCCCGTCGCAGGGGGACTGCCGTTCAGCCTTGGCGCCAGTGGAGGACCGCCCTCCGGGCAGAGCACCCCCCCCACCATGGACGGCAGACACTGAGGCGCTGGTGGCCGTACAGCCCCGGGACACAGCTGTCCCCGAGCGGGCGGGGTGAATGGGCGGAGTTAGTGCCTGCAGGTCCTGGGGGCCCCGGGGGCGGCAGCGAGGGCGCCGAGCCCGGGAGGTGCTGAGCCCGTCCGGAAAGGAGCCCGGGACGGGGTTTCCTCGCGCTAACGGTAGCTGACCCACCTAGTGAGTACCGGCCTTCCCGAGCTTCTCTGCTTTTAGGAAACTAACGGCGGCCGTAGCTGTAGAGTGCGTAGCCCGGTTGCAGTAGGCACGTCCACACCGACTAAGGGCAGTGGTGGAAACGGGGCAGCCGTCGGGGCGGCCTGGCCTCATGCTGAGCCAGTGGAGACGTGGCGGCCGGAAGAGGGTTACCTCGTGGCCCCGCGGCTCCCGGTCCCGGGGGTCACTGTGTCTCCGATGGAGCCGCTCTCTGCTCGCTCGGCTGTCCCTCAGCAGAGCACCGGTGACAGGCTGTCGCTGCAGACACCTGAGGAGCTTAGAGCAGGCACCAGGAGGGCAGACGTCCAGAGCTGGCCGGGCACAGCCTGTGAGCAAGGGCGGCCCGTCTACCACGAGGCCGGTGGGGGGGTATCTTGTGAGGGGATGCAGGAGGCCAGGGCTCGCAGCGGGGGGGGTGGGGGGTGCCGGCCGCTGTAGAGGAGCCAGCATGGGCCAGAGCGGCAGCCGCCAAGGAGCCTTGGACCAAGACTCCGAGTCCAGCTGGAGGGAAGCAGAGAAGCCCGCAGCCTGAGAGCGCCATTCAGATCGCTCATGGAGGGGTTAAAAGCGAAGGCCTTGGCGTCCCGGACAGTCCCCCAGGCCCAGGGGGAGCAGAGCGATGGGCTCGGCCAGGCAGCCCGTTTCCACCACTGGCCAGCCCGGGCGCGTGGGCGAGTGCGTGTCCCTGACGCTGTCTCTCTCGCCAGGCGCGGCCGTGGACGGGACAGCCACCGACGCCGTGGGTAAGGGCGCCGCGCAGCTCGGGGGCTGAGCCGTCGTCACGGGAACGGGGGGCTGTAGTGATGACGCGGTTTAACCGTCAGAGGACGGTTAAAAGTGACAAAACCTTGTACCATGTTCACGCAGCGGTTCATCACTTCATTTTTAAAACGTCGTCCTGAAAACGTGGTGCTGAGCCCGCCGGCCACTTTGAGCCACTGCTTCTCTCACGTGAGGGGGAGGAGGTGACGTTTTCCGGGGGAGAACCCAGTAGCATCCTCTGCTTGTCCCTCAGCACCGCTGTGACAGGGTCCGGTCTCCCGCACACCCGCAGCCGCTCTAAAGAGCCTGAGGGCGGGGTTGACACCAAACAGCCACGGTCCCCGCTGGGGCGGGTGACGGCGGCGTCAGAGGCGGCGTCTGCGCTGCCGCCATCACCAGGGGCAGGGCTGTCGGCTCTGGGTGGTTGTGGCCCTTTTAAGAACCTTCACCTTCACCCTCACCAGGACGGAAACACAACTCACGGCCCGTGTCTGATTGGAAGGAGATTTTAAAAACTCCCATCTCCCCACCGTGCCACGGCCACTGCGGCTCCGTACACCATGGTCAGGGTTCGCTTCCGCTCAGGGCACAGGCCCAGGGTGTGGGCTCCATCCCCAGTAGGGGGCGTGCTGGAGGCAGCCAACTGTTCCTCTCTCACCAAGGTTTCTCTCTCTGTCTCCCTTTCTCTCTCTCAAATCAATAAAAACACATTTAAAAACAACAACACAGCAAAACCCTCTCCGTCACCAGAATGGTTATGGGGATCATAGTTTGCAGGGGTTTTCACCCTCCATGCTGGCCTGAGCTAGAGGCTGCAAAGGCCTTACTTTTAAATGGTGTTTTTAGTGCATATACATGTGCTTCACGCCCAGTGAAACAACACAGATTTGGAAAAGTGTGGTTTTGAACATTAACTATAGCGTAGCTAGAAAATATTTCACTTTATGACATGATCATGTGGATTCCAAGTATTTAGATCTCGTTAAATTGGTCTGCAATAAGTCATTGCATTTTTAAATCGTAATATTTAACAATTAACTTTAAACTTGGAGGCAGTAGGATTATTGACTTTTCAGAACAAATTTGATTTACCTGGCGTTTTTGTTGTTGAATGGACAGCCAATATTTTCTTCTTTCAGTAGGACATACATTTTAACGAGCGTGCAACTTAAAACCGCCAGGCGTGTTCATGAGATGGGCCTGCGGGGGAGGGTGGGGTGGGTGCCCCCGCTGGTGCTGTGTGGAGGCTTGTGTGAGAGCCGGAAAGGGACAGGTGCTGCTGTGCGTGTCCCGTGTGTGTGTGTGTGTGTGTGTGCGTGCTACACTCGTGCCCTTCATTCTGTCTCATTCCTTCCCTGAGGCGTGTGCCTGTGAGTTTGACACGCTTTCCCAGATCTCCTCCCATTAGGCCGCCGGCGTGCGCGCCCGCTCCGCCCGCGGGGCCTCTGCGCGCCCTCGCCTCCTGCCGCTCCCCGGGGCGGTGCTGGGGCTTGGTCCCCGCCTGCCCCGCTGCCACTGCTCACCGAGGCGGTTCCAGTCCGTCTGTGAGCGCCCCCTGGCCCGGAGGAGGCTCGGGCGGTGTGCGCTCTGGCAGTTCCAGCAAACCAGCGTCCTCTGCGTTCCATCTTTCGTGTCAGGAAGTTGTTTAAGGAGGAAGTGTGAGGTGTGCTGAAACGATCTGTTCTTGACTGGTAACAGGCCGTTTTCACGTGAGGACACGTGATGGGCTGTAGTGTTGCCGTTCTGTGCCCAGTAATCGAGTCAGTTTTTAGTGAGTGTTTACCCGACAAGTCATTGCGTTTGCTTTTTCCTTAGCGTTTGTTCTGTTTCCCCTCCGTCCATGAGATTCAGGGCACCAGCTAGTTTTATGACAGCGGCCATCATAGAAAACCCTGCGGTAACACCACCTCTGTCCCCAGAAGCACGCTGGCGTTTAGGCAGCTGCACCTCCCTCTCCCAGAGCTCAGCCCCGAGGCCGAGCCGGACTGGCGTTGGTGGCTAACAGGGCAGCTCATTTCACCGAGGAAGCGGATCTCTGCATGGACGCCCTTCCCAGTGAACGCCAGGAGGCTGGTTTTGGTTCTCTGGAGGAGACCGTGTTGTCACGGGCTGTTCACTCTCACGTGTGAAGAGGGACTGCTTTCTGGTTGCGGGGTATAGAACAGCGTAAGGAAGTGTAACCGGAGATGGCCCAGGAGGGACAGGACTGGCTCCCTGAGGGCAGCAGATCCCCGGCTTACATCAGGCTCAGCTGCCCCGGGCGCTGGGAGTGCACCCTCTGGGGCCTGGCGTGCCCGGCTGCTCTCCTGCAGAGGCTGCCGGGCCGTGGTTTGGGAAAGCTGCTGAGGACGCGGGCAGCGGGACCCCCCACCCCCACGCTCCCTGCTTGTCCTGTAGTGACACACTGTTAATGAGTGCTGCTGTGTCTCCCTGAGCTCCGGCTGTGCCCGCCTCTCCCCGCCGTTAACACGTGTTCTCCGCGCGTTCCAGGGAGCGGGCCCGGCCCCCGGCCCGGGGGCGCTGAGCGCCATGACCGTAGATGCCGTGTGCGAGCGGCTGAAGCAGATCGAGGGGCTGGAGCCGAGCATGCTGCCGCAGTACTGCGCCACCATCCGCAAGGTGAGCCGGCCTGCCTGCCCGGGGAGAGCCTGTGCACGCAGCTCTGAGCTGTGCTCTCTGTCCCCCCCGGCAGCCGCAGTGCATGCTGGGATGGGGCAGGGCTGGCAGGAGGGGGTATGGACAGAGCCCGAGGCCCCCCCGTCTGGTCCCGGAAGAGGTGGGTCACTGACGAGGACGCTGGACACATTCGCGGCCTGTGGTGTGGGATGGCCCCGGCCCGGCGCTGGGCCATGTGAGCTGTGCGCCTTCACCTCCGGTGGCCCAGAGCCTCACCTCCCTCCGCCCGTCCCCAGGCCAACATCAACGGCCGCGTGCTGGCGCAGTGCAACATCGAGGAGCTGAAGAAGGAGATGAACATGAACTTCGGGGACTGGCACCTGTTCAAGAGCGCGGTAAGGCTGGTGCTCCCGGCGCCCGGGCAGCAGGGCCGGGCGGGGTCTCGCCGAGGCCGAGGCCTGTGCGTCCTGAAAGGCACCTGCCGCTGCGTGTTGCTGGGCAGGCACCCAGCCCGATGGCCGCCCTCGGCCCCCCCTCCCCCCCGCCTGCCTCCGCTCCGCCCCGAGCTCAGGCCGGGGCCTCCGTCCGTCCTGGTCGGGCCTGCGCGCCCCTCACAGCCGAGTCCTGTGTCTCCTCAGCAAACACTGCTCTCGTGTCTGACCCCACCCCTGCGGCCCTCACTCCGAGCGTCCCCGGACACGGCCCGCCGCCTCCGGCCCGGACCCGCCCAGCAGGCTCCCAGAGCCCCGCCCTGGCTGCTCCCTCAGCCGTCCCCACCCGCTGAGCCCCTGCTCCCGAGGCTCGGACTGGGCCCCACGCTCCCTGGGGTCCTGTGTGTCCGTGTGTGTGTGTGTGTGTGTCCTGTCCCGCAGTGGCTCCTGATCACAGCTGGTTTCTCCGCGGGAGCACCGCCCAGCCCGGTCCCCACACTCCCGCTGCCCTTTGTTTTGTTCTTCAGTTAAAACAGCCTCGGGACGGTCAGATGTGAGCATGACATGCATGTGGTTGTGCCCGTTCCTCCTCTTCGTGTGCACACGAGGGGGACAGGACACGCACACTGCAGGTGACGGGGACACGCACCCGTGGACATGCGCTTACGGAGTGTCTGCTCACCCCAGAGGAGGACTTGCCTTTATGCCTAAGTGACCTCTGATGCTGCTGCCTGCGGCCCGGCAGGACGTGCCGGGCTTCCAGCAGGCTCTGGAGGTGGATGTCTTGGGTGCTTTCCCCGCAGGTGCTGGACCTGCGGAGCGCGGAGCACCAGGCGGCCGCGGAGGACCTGCGGCTGCTCAACGAGAACAACAGCGGCCCCATGGGCCCGGGGGAGCCGGCCCGCAGGGCCCCCCACGAGCTGCCGCACACGGAGCTCCCGGGCCAGGCCCCCTACACCCTCAACTTCAGCTTCGAGGAGCTCAACACGCTGGGCCTGGAGGAGGCCGCCCCGCGGCACAGCAACCTCAGCTGGCAGGTGCGCCGCCCGCCGCTCGGACCGGCCTGGAGGGAGGGAGGGAGGGAGGGAAGCCGTGGTCGGCGATGGGGCCTGGGGCCTGCGGGCCGCACTGCCCGAGGGAGGGCCGAGGGAGAAGCTCGGTGGCTGGGACGGGCACGCGCAGACAGGAAAGCGGGCGGGGGGGGGGTGGGGGGGATCGAACCCTGACCTTGTGGTTCATAGCGCGCTGCTCCACCACCGAGTCCTTGAGCTGGCTGCCCCACCCCCTTCTGCGCACTGGTGCTGACCTTATTCTCTCCGTCTTCGCAGTCGCAGCCGCGCAGAACGCCCAGCCTGTCGAGCCTCAACTCGCAGGACTCGAGCATCGAGATCTCCAAGCTGACGGACAAGGTGCAGGCGGAGTACCGGGACGCCTACAGGGAGTACATCGCGCAGATGTCGCAGCTAGAAGGGGGGCCGGGCTCCGCGGCCGTCAGCGGCAGGTCCTCCCCGCACAGCGCGTGCTACCTGGGGCCCAGCGCCTCGGGGGGCTCCCTGCACGGGGCCCTGGAGCCGGACAAGGCCAAGGACGGCGAGCCGAGGCCGGAGGACGGGCGGAAGCCGTTCCTGCTGAAGCGGGCGGACGTCCTGGACTGCCCCTCGTCCGGGGCCCCCGCCAGCGACGCCCTCCCGCTGGGCCCCATCGCCGAGGAGGATGAGCGGGCTGACCAGGCGGCCGGCAGGCTGCTCCCGGGCCGCAGGTGCTCCGAGCGGCCCGGCCTCTTCCAGACGGACCTGAAGCTCAAGGGCGGCGGCCTGCGCTACCAGAAGCTCCCCAGCGACGAGGACGAGTCTGGCCCCGAGGAGTCCGACCACACGCCCCTGCTTCGCGAGGACAAGGGCCGGGAGGCCGGGGGCCCGCCCGAGCGCGGCGCCGAGCCCCTGCGCTCCTTCATCAAGGCCAAGGAGTACCTGTCGGACGCGCTGCTGGACAAGAAGGACTCGTCCGACTCGGGCGTGCGCTCCAGCGAGAGCTCCCCCAACCACTCGCTGCTCAACGAGGCGGGCGACGCGCGGCTGGAGAAGGCCGACCTCATCGAGCTGGGGGAGGACGGCCCCCGCGGGCCGCCGCGCAGCCTGAGCGGCCTGCCCGAGCCCGGCCTGGCCCGCATGTCCATCTGCTCCGAGGACAAGCCCAGCCCGTCCGAGTGCAGCCTGGTGGCCAGCAGCCCCGAGGAGGCCTGGCCCGCCGGCCCCAAGGCCTTCAACCTCAACCGCACGCCCAGCACGGTGACCCTCAACAACAACAGCGCCCCGGCCAGCAGGCCCACCCAGGGCCTCGGCGAGAGAGAGGGGCCGCGGGACGCCGGCCCGGTCCTGCTGCGGCCCAGCCCCAGCGCCTCCGCCCTGCACAACGAGAACCTGCGGGGCCTGGCGCCCAAGCGGGGCCCGCGGGCCAGCTACGCCCGGCTCTCCAAGGAGGCCTCCGAGCTGCTAGCCGCGGCCGCCGACAGCACCGGCTTCGGCGAGGAGCGGGAGAGTATCCTGTAGGGGGCCCGCAGGCGGCGCCGAGGCCGTGACCGGGCTGTAGGGCGAGGGCACCCTTTCCTTCCTGTGTGTCTGTTGTACGTGTACAAGTGAGCGCAAGGCCGTGGGCAGGGGCCGCTGCCGGCTCAGTCTGCCCGCTGCCGGCTCAGTCTGCCCGCTGCCGGCTCAGTCTGCCCGCTGCCTTTGTAACCAGAAGATTAGAAGCTTTCAGACTCCCTCTTGTTTCACCTTCCATTGGCACCAGCCCCATGAAAACGTCTGAGAGGGTCTGAGGATAAGGATGGGTCAGTATCTCACATGCAAAAGCTGTAATTTGCCAAGAAAACAGCGCCCTGGGGACCGCTCGCAGACTGAGGGAGGCTCGAGCCCAGTTCGCTTTTGGGGGTAAGAGAGAAGGACTGACAGGTATGGAGCAGCCAGAGACTGGAGGCAGATTGAGACCTAGTCAGATTGCTTATCCAAGGGTTTTAACTCTAAGTGGGAAATACGTGATAAAGGGGCTTTAAGATGAGAAAGTGGGTCCAGAGTCCCTGGGCGCTCCTCCCTCCGGCCTGGGACCGCCATCGCTCTGTAACGGTAAATCGTGTGCCCGGTGTTCCCCTCCGTGCCTGGCAGTGAGGAGAACCTGACTCCTTGGAGTTTCTAGCTCACGTAGATGAATTCTTGTAGCATCGCAATCGCAAGATGTCAGATATGACTGTAGTGTGAGTACCTAGTACAGTGTCCCTCTGATGGTCTCCTCACGACCTTCATTCGTGTGCAGATAAGTTATTAGCTTGACGTAGTTGCTGTTTAGGATCTCCCTGCCTGAGGCTCAAGCGTCTAACGTTTTCACAGCGTGTTATTTTGCACGACCTACCCGTGTTCTAACCAGTCAGGCGGACGGATGGAGGACCTCAGATACTGAACCGCCAGCTTTAGGATGTGTGTGTGAGCGTGCGGTGCTGTGTAGTCAGTGATTATCTCCGAGGCAACCCCTCCCTCCAGTGAGCGGACGCGCTCCGTGCACGCAGGTGTCCGTGCTGCTGTGAACCACACCCTGGTCCTCCGTGTACAAAACGCTAGAAAAATAAAGAGATTGCATGCGATTCTGGCTCGGAGGTTTTATTCGTACGGCGATGACGGTGCTCGTTCTGTGTGTCCGGAGCCTGTTAGGGCCGTCCGGGCAGCTCGGAGCCGCCCGCAGGCCCTGGGTCTGGGCCCGTCCCAGCGCGCATGGAGCTGGGCCGTGCGCGTCTGTTTCTGGGAGAAGTCGGTTGCCCGGATCCTGGGGGTTCTGTTATTCGATGGACGAACTCTCTGGAAGTTTGCTTTTCCACACGTCACCGAGTCAGCAAACCAGCCACACCGTCACCCACGGAATCTGAGTCTGTGTGTGTGTGTGTGTGTGTGTGTGTTTATAACGTGTGGTCGGCCTGGTTCTCACTGGCTCTTGCCCCCTGGACAGAGGCCGCTGGAGGCCCACTGAGACCTAGTCGGATCCTGTTGCTGCGTGTCCAGGATCGCTCAGAGCCGAGCTCGGCCTCTTTGGGAGAGAGTGGTGTATTTCACCCACGTGAGCCTCCTGTGGTGACAGCAGTTCTAATTGCCCAGCCTGGTCCGTTTAGAACCTCGTTTGCTAAAGTCCTCATCTTAAATTGGCCACTCTTTAGACTGCATGTTACATACTGCAGTAAAATCTATTCTAATCATCTTTTCCTTACCAACGCCTTTAGAAAAATAGTTTTTGAATGAAATTATCTTTCCTTCTGGCTAAAAAACTGCATTTAAATAGTTTTAATATTGCATAACCTTTGGTAATAGCAGGAATGCTCAGCCTATTTAGAAGTTTCCCAGAGTTGAAAGCCCTGAATTCCTGGATAACTGACTAAATCAATGTAACTCTCAGGAAAAGCGAGGACTAGGGGGCGCTGTTTCCTTACTGCAGGGACCAGTGGCTTAGAGGGGATGTGCAGTCAGATCCACTCTTGGCGAAGGCCTGGGCCCTCCTGCCGTCCAGGCTCGGGCTGCGGGTGGCGGGCAGAGGGGAGAGAAGGTGGGCATTTTGCTCGGGGTGGAGTGGCTAACGGAAACAATCGCACCTTTAATTCCCAGCCAGTGGTGCCCTCCTCTTCCCCGCCCCCGCTGTAAGTAGAGACCATCGACACGCAGACGAACTGGTTAGCTCAGCTCTGCCGCCCAGGGCCGCCTCAGCTCATCTCAGCCAGAAAGAGATCTGTGTTCCATGGGCCACATGGGGCGGACTCCTGGCTCGTCACTCCCGAAAGGCTGAGGAGCCTTGGTTGAGGCTGACGAGCTAGAGATGGAACTGAGAATCCTCTCTAATAGTCTACGGCCATACCACCCTGAACGCGCCCGATCTCGTCTGATCTCGGAAGCTAAGCAGGGTCGGGCCTGGTTAGTACTTGGATGGGAGAATCCTCTCTAATAAAGAGGGATATGCTAATTGACCATCACTCCGTCACAAAGATGGCTGCACCCACAGCTGAGGCCAAGTTCCCATAGGGAGCATTTACGGGCAGTCAGCAGGGACCTGAGGCTACGCCCTCCCCAGCCCCTGTGAGGCTTGACGGGACCTCAGGCCGTGCCCCCTGCCTGGTGGGGCCTGACGGGGACCTCAGGGTGAGCTGCCCGTCCTTGTGCTGAGCTGGGGACCTCAGACTGCTCCGCACCTCAGGTGAGGCTTGACTTCAGGCTGTGCCCCCACCCTAGCAGACTGCACCCCCGCCTGGCAGGGCTTGACGGGGGACTTCAGGGGGGGACCTCAGGCCATGCCCCCTGTCCTGGTGCCGGACCAGGGGACCTGAGGCTGTGCCCCCTGCCCAGTGGGACTTGGCAGGGTGGGACTGGCCAGGCCTGGATCTTGCCCAATGGGGGAGGGGCGGAGGTCTGGGCCTCACACGATTTTGAGGTGCATGTGGGTGGGTAGGGATTTGACTCTGGGTCCCTGGTGAGTCCCAGACTCTGACAGGAGGAAGGTTTTCATATACATTTTACTAATTTTCTTTCATCTCTGACACTTCTATTATAAAAGGCAAATAGCAGTATTGTTTCCTCTAATCTTTTAATGGGCAACCATTTCGTGCACTAGTCTCATAACTTACACGCCCTCCTGCCTGGGGAGACCTGCCGCCCAGGGACAGAGGCGCCTGCAGAGGACCCGGTGTGAGGACCCTCCCCGCACGGGAGCCAGCGCCGAAAACAGCCGGCACCGTGAGAGCTCACCTCCTCCCGTTTGAAGAAACAGAGTGAAGCTAGAAGCCTCTGGATTAATGGCTGGAAATCCACCACTGTCCCCCACAAAGCCCAAAAGGCAGCATTGCTAGTGAAGCTCAGTGCTGGTTAACTCAGAGTTGCTGCCTGGGGCCTGGTTAAGCCTGGTTAAGCCTGGTTAGTTAGACTCTACTGCCTGGACCGGCTTATCTCCGCCCTTCTGCCTCGGCCCTGGTTAAGTCAGTTCAGATACCCGGAGTCTCATGAACTCATCTCCCAAGGCCTGGTTAACTCGGCTCACGGCCTGGGCCTGGTTAACTCGGCTCACGGCCTGGGCTGGTTAACTCGGCTCACGGCCTGGGCCTGGTTAACTCGGCTCACGGCCTGGGCCTGGTTAACTCGGCTCACGGCCTGGGCCTGGTTAACTCGGCTCACGGCCTGGGCCTGGTTAACTCGGCTCACGGCCTGGGCCTGGTTAACTCGGCTCACGGCCTGGGCCTGGTTAACTCGGCTCACGGCCTGGGCCTGGTTAACTCGGCTCACGGCCTGGGCCTGGTTAACTCGGCTCAGCGGCCTGGGCCTGGTTAACTCGGCTCACGGCCTGGGCCTGGGTGCCAGCGGCCTCGTGGCCAGGGCACCTTGGCACCGAGAGCACAGCACGGTCTGAAGGGGGCCTGGGCGGCAGCAGGAGGGGCTCCATCTGAACTCGTCACTGTGGCGTGAAGAGAAGAAAGAATCACAAGAGTAAAGAGTCAGTAGAGGAGGGAGAGCAACCATTTGCAAACCAATAGTAGAATGATTCTTTAAAGAGTTTTTTTTAATGCTTTTATTCGTTTCAGGGAGAGGAATGGAGAGGGAAAGAGAGAAACATCCATGATGAGAGAGAATCATTGATGGGCTGCCTTCTGCACACCCCGCACTGGGGATGGAGCCTGCAAGCTGGTCATGCGCCCTGACCAAGAATCAACCTGCAACCTGGCTCACGGGTCGATGCTCAACCACTGAGCCACCGGCCAGGGCTATTAGGACTTAGGGTTTTTTTGGATTTTCATAGAGCTGATCGGTGTTTCTCTCCCATTGATGTTTCTAACTCTCTCTCTCTCTCCCTTCTTCTCTGTCAAACACCGATCAGAGCCCGGACAAATGAAACTTTAACAAAGAACGCAGAGCTGCACGCTCCTTGTTCAAGGGAAGCAGCTGCTCCACATAACGGACTGCCTGGCTCACCGTCTCTCTCACAGCCCGGCCGATGCCTCCTCCCCGTCCCCGCCAGGGCAGCCGGGCCTGGCGCTCATCTGCTGCCCGGAGCCCGGTCCCCGCGCGGCTGAGCTTCCGCCACAGGCTGGTCGCCAGCCGGAGGGGAGGACACTGCCATCGGCCGGGGAGGCGGGGCCCACGCGCCCCAGCGGGCGGTGCTTGGTGGCGGAGTCGGAGTCGGTTCCGGTTAGAAGCCGTGCGGGGGAAGCCCGTGCAGAGTGGGAAGCACGTGAGTGAGCGGTGGCCTGCGGCCTCCTCTCGCCGGGGCTTCTGGGCACGTGTTTCCTGAAACGGTGGGCGATTGCTTTCAGGATCCCAGTTCCCGGCTCGCCCGTCGCCTTGGCTGTGTTCCTGAGCGTGTACAGGCTCCAGGTTGTTACACTTAACGCAAACTAAACTGCTTTTATTTCTAAAGAGACCACTTTCTTTTGGAGTTTCGTTGTTCTTCCTCTTGCTTTCGCCTGGTTCTGTTCACTCTGTGTCTTTAGTTGTTGTCTTGTTGTCCTGTGTCGTCCGGTTTCACAGGAGACCTTGTTGGGGGGGTGGGGGACAGGAGCACCGAGGCCAGGCTGGTGAGGCCGGGGTGGGTGAGGCCAGGCTGGTGAGGCCGGGGTGGTGAGGCCGGGGTGGGTGAGGCCAGGCTGGTGAGGCCGGGGCTGGTGAGGCCAGGGTGGGTGAGGCCAGGCTGGTGAGGCCGGGGTGGGTGAGGCCAGGCTGGTGAGGCCGGGCTGGGTGAGGCCGGGCTGGGTGAGGCCGGGCTGGTGAGGCCGGGCTGGGTGAGGCCGGGCTGGGTGAGGCCGGGCTGGGTGAGGCCGGGGTGGGTGAGGCCGGGGTGGGTGAGGCCGGGCTGGGTGAGGCCGGGGTGGGTGAGGCCGGGGTGGGTGAGGCCGGGGCGGCACCACAGCTGAGCCTGGGCTGCTGATGCCCAGTGGGGGACGTGCAGGAGGCAGCTGATCCGTTTCTCTCCCATCGATGTTTCTAGCTCTATCCCTCTTCCTTCCTCTCTGTAAAAAATCAATTTTATATATATTTTTTATTTTTTTATTTTTTTAAGAGCCCTAGCTGGTTTGGCTCAGTGGATGGAGCGTCGGCCTGCGGACTGAAGGGTCCCCTGTTGGATTCCCGGTCAGGGCACGTGTCTGGGTTGTGGCTCGATCCCCAGTAGGGGCGTGCAGGAGGCAGCCGATCAGTGATTCTCTCTCATCACTAATGTTCCTCTCCCTTCCTCTCTTAAATCAATTTTTTAACCAATGTCCCAGGCACAGCAGCTACGGCGACAGCGGGGTGTTCCTCTGAGCCGAGTCGGGGTGCAGCGGTGCTGCTCCTCAGTGACTTAGGGGGCCGCTCTGACCTCTGTCGCCACCTGCTTTCCTTGTAGCTGTATTTGCTCACAACCACCGGCTCCCGGTTTAAGGCAGGGGGGGCTCCGGAAGGGCTATGGCCACGTGACCATATTTATAGAGAAAACAACCTTTTTGCTTTAAACATCAAACATAGCTGTTTCTACTGAATACTTTGGAACAATGTTCAAGATTGGGTTATAAATTTATTGACTTTAATGTCCTTTATCCCATTATTACTACTTTTAAAATAATTATTGTTGAAAGTATTATATATGTCCCGTTTTTCCCCCCATTTACCCCCTCCAGCCCACCCCCCAGCACCCCGCTGTCTGTGTCCGTGGGGGATGCGTATCTGCATGCAAGGTTTTTGGTCGATCACCTCCCCCCCTTCCCGCACTCTGTTCCAGCTTCCCTGTCTGAATCCACTCCGTCCCTCAGTTTACGTTGCTCATTAGATTCCACATGTGAGTGAGACCATGTGATACGTGTCTTTCTCCGACTGGCTGGTTGTGCTTAGCATAATGCTCTCCAGGCACCTCCATGCTTCTTTTCACTGCTGTGTAGCATTCCATGGGATAAAAGTACCACAGCTTTCATGGGATAAAAGTACCACATGGGATAAAAGTACCACAGTATTCCATGGGATAAAAGTACCCACTACTCTGCTGATGGGCACGTGGGCTGTTTCCAGATCTTCGCTGTTGTAAGTTGTGCTGCTATGAACACGGGGGTGCACATATTCGTTCTATTGGTGTTTTGGGTTTCCTAGGATGTAGTCCTAGAAGTGGGTCACTGGGTCAAGTTCACATTTAATGTTTTGAGGAGACGCCGTACTGTTCTCCATAATGGCTGCACCAGTACAGTGCGCTCGTTCCCTCTTCTCTACCTGGTGATGGGAGCCGTTCTATGCGTGTGAGGTGATACCTCTCTGTCGTTTTAGTTTGCATTTCTCTGGTGACCAGTGGCTTCGAGCATTTTCCCACATGTATGTCCTCTTTAGAGAAGTGTCTGTTTCGGGCCTTTGCCCATTTTTAAATTGGGTTGTCTGTCTTCCTTTTGTTAAGGGTTTGCGTTCTCTACACATTTGGGGATTAACCCTTTGTCCGATGGGAGGGTGAGCCTCGAGGCCACAGACCCTGAGCCCAGACCTCCCAGGAAGCCACGCTGGTCCCCACCCGCACACTGCCAGGTGCCACCGTTTGTGCCGGGAGCGGCTGGGTGCAGGGAGCGGACGGCAGTTCTGTTACCCCCCAGGCGGAGCCTGTGAGCTCTCCTCCCTCAGCCCGGGCCGGACGGGGAGGCTGAGGCGAAGCCGCACCCAGGAGCTCCCCCGGAGGACGCCTGGGGCCAGGAGCCCCGTGTCCCCGGGGACGATCCCCCGGCCGGCCGGCAGAGGGCGGGCGCACCGCCGGGCTCCGCACACGCCCCAGCCCTCCGCCCGGACAGTCTAATGGGATCCACTAGCCGCTTGGGGTTAAATTTACATCTGAAATGTCTCCCTCCTCCCGGTGTCTTACGTTGGGGTTACGGCTCCAGGCGGCACGTTGGTGAGTTTTTCCTGCAGGCTTCGGCTTCGGCTTCGGAGATCTGGTAAACGGGACACTGGATGGCCTTCCCGGGCCGGCTGGCCAGGCGTCGGAGGATCCTCCTCTCTCCTGAGAGAACCCGGGAGGGACGGGGTGTTCGGGGACTTTCTCCCAGCGCCGGGGAAGGGCCTGAGAACCTCTCCTCTGTAGTGGGCACGCACTGGCGGCAGGCAGGAGCGTGCTCACAGCTGAGAGCTCACTCCAAAGGTCTGCCCTCGCCTGCGGTGGCCGGTGAGGACCGAGCCGGCAGGTCTGGGCCTCGCCGGCGGGCCGAGCTTGGGGGCTCAGCAAAGCAGGACGCCCCGGCGGGAGCAGCTGGAGCGGAGGAGGGAAGGCCGGTGGGAGACGCTGGCCGGGGGTCTGGAGGGCGGGAGGGTCTGTCAGTCTCACCTGGGACAGGGCCTTGTTATCGACACTCGTTCTCAAACGTCAGATTCCTGGGCGTTTCCGTTTCTAACTTTACACCTGCTCCTCCTTTCTCTCCCCCTGATTCTGGGTTCGTAATAATGTTAGCACAACTGCCTCTTCGGTCAGCTGACGTGCATTTAACAGTTTAAAAGCAACCATGTTGCCTTAACCGGTTTGGCTCAGTGGATGGAGCGTCGGCCTGCGGACGGGAGGGTCCTGGGTTTGATTCCGGTCAAGGGCATGTCCAGTAGGGGGTGTGCAGGAGGCAGCTGATGGATGTCCCTCTCTCATCAATGTTTCTGACCTTCTCTCCCTCTCCCTTCCTCTCTGTGAAAAATCAATAAAATATATTTAAAAAATAAAAATGAAAACCATGTTAACAAGGTTACCCCAACATTGCAGCCGGACAGGGCTCACGTCCGGGTTCTCCCGTCTCGTGGTCGGTGTGTCTGTCCTTATGCCGACGCCACCTGCTCCCATCCACGTCGGTTCCAGTGACGTTTGAAATCAAGAAATGGGAGGCCTCAGGGTTTGCTTTCGTTTTATTTCAATATTGCTTTGGCTATTCGGGGTCCCCCGAGATTCCATACACGTTTCCGAGCTGATTTTTCTGCGGCCGCACATTCTGACGGGGCTGCACGGGGTCTGCAGGTCACGTGGCGGGCAGACACCACGGCCACATTCCGGCCCCCAGCTCCCTCCTCTGCTTTCCGTGGGGACGTCCCGTTGTGCCCGCCTCCTTGGCTCCTTCCTCCGCCTTCTCCTCCCGCCGACGCCGCTGTGAATGGAGTGGTCTCCGCAACTCCCTTTTCCGGCGGTTCGCCGGGGGTGACACAAAGGCCCATGGCTTCTCAGCTGGGTTCAACCGCTGCTTTTAGTTTTCCATATCAGTAGCTACAGCTTGTTCTCCTCTTATGTTTTCAATTAGTTCTTTGATTTTTGAAATCACTTCGGTCATCCTTGTTTGTAGCCTTTCTAGTTCTTTCATTTCCAATATTTCTCTTCGTGTCTCTACCGAGTCTCTCACGGAAAGTTGTTTTTTATTGTTTTTAAAA
Source organism: Nyctalus aviator (assembly GCA_036971965.1). Classification (NCBI taxonomy): domain Eukaryota; kingdom Metazoa; phylum Chordata; class Mammalia; order Chiroptera; family Vespertilionidae; genus Nyctalus; species Nyctalus aviator. The sequence goes on from CM072932.1 coordinate 58,392,296, forward strand.
AATATACGGTTTTGGCCAACACCGGTGTGGCCCAGTGGATGGAGCGTCGGCCTGAGGATTGAAGGATCCCGGGTTCGATTCCGGTCAAGGGCACGCACCCTGGTTGCGGGCACATCCCCAGTAGGGGGCGTGCAGGAGGCAGCTGTTTGTAGCTCTCTATCCCTCTCCCTTCCTCTCTGTAAGAAAATCAATAAACTGCCGGGACTGGTTTGGCTCAATGGATAGAGCGTCGGCTTGGGGACTGAAGGGTCCCGGGTTCGATTCCGGTCAAGGGCATGTACCTTGGTTGCGGGCATATCCCCAGTGGGGGGTGTGCAGGAGGCAGCTGATCGATGACTCTCTCTCATCGATGTTTCTAACTCTCTATCTCTCTCCCTTCTTCTCTGTATAAAATCAATAAAATATATTTAAAAAAAAAAAAAGAAAATCAATAAACTATATATATATTTTTAAAGTACGTTTTTTTTCCCCACAGGCCACTGGGTGTGAGGATTGTGTGCTCTGTCGGGGTTTCTCTCGCAGGGGCTGCCAGGCTTGCCAGCCCCGGGTGTTCACGCTGATGTGGGCGTTAGGGCTTCCTCAGAGGGCAGCCTGTGGCTGCGGGATTCCAGGGAGAGTTTCCCTCCGGGCTGGCGAGCGATGGCATCTTGTCTGCCCCACTCGGCGGTCCCCTCCCCACTCCTGCTTCTCCCGGCCGCAGACCCCCCCGCAGCTCCCGGGGGCCAGCGCCCTGCCCACTCCAGCCCCCAGGCGTCCGGCCACTCCTGGACTTTCCTGTTTCGGTAAAAATAAAACATGGATCGTTGGGACGTTGACAGGGACTGCGCTGGGTCTGCAGATTGCTTTGGGTGGTGTTTATGCTTTAACAACATTAAGTTATCATTTAACAACTCAGTTTCAGTGATGTCTCCCCTGGCGTTCTGCAGGCTCACGCGGGCGCTGCTCGGGCCCTCAGGAACCCTCCGTCCCTGCTCCAGCCCGGCCCCTCTCGGTGGGCGGCTGCCCTGGGCCTCCGGCCGCTCTGCAGGGGGGAGGCCGCCGGCCGCCCGCCCCCAGGCCCGGCCGCGGGGCCTGTCGGGAACTGGAAGGAAAGTAAACTGACCTGCCCGTGCCTGCCGCCGGGGTTGGGCCGACCTTGACGGGGAGCCCAGATAAGGACGCCGGGTCAGGTGGAACATTAGCCACAGGCCCCGGGCCCTCATCCCTAGGACGCCCCACAGGAAGGCTGGGCGCCCGGCAGCAAACAGCCAGTCCCTCCCCCCCTGACACACACACACACACACACCTGCAAGGACGCAGTAAAACTCGGCAAGCAGACCGCCCGCCCCGCCTGCCCACCAGCCCCCCCCCCAGCAGCCCGGGGCGTCCGGCCCGACCCCCGCCTCCCCCCGCACCCCTGGCCCTGCAGCCCCGCCCACAGCCCCGGGGGCCGGCAGGTGGGGAATGAAGTCACAGGCGGTTCAGGGACAGGGGGGCCTGGCTCTCCTTCGGCCGAGGCGCAGGGGGAGCAGGTGCAGGCACTGAACCCAGCCCCACCCTCCCCCCCAGCAGGGGCAGGTCCGGGCCGGGGGAGGAAGGGCCGGGCGCTGTGGGGGGGTGACCCATCCTCCCCGAGGCGCTGCCCCCGCCCGCCGGCCGCTCCCGGGCCAGCAGGGGGCGCCCGGCCTCCACCGCGGCCCGATGGGGCGCAGCTCCTGGGACCGGCCCGCCAGCCCGTCCCCCGCTGCCGCCGGTGGGTGACCCTCCGCCCGGATTGGGGTTTGGAAGGGGGAGTACGGGGTCGTTCCCCGGACCGGCCCGCAGCACAGCGCCCGGCCAGGCGGCCGAGGGGCGGCGGAGCCCGCCTCCCGGGTACGATTATCAGCAACAGGCCAGGTGCTGCCCGACCCCAGCGCGGGCTCAGCCGGGCGCCGGGCACAGGGGCCCCGACACCTGCTGGGCTGGGGGGTCCCAGGGGAGCCTCCCCCTGCACCCCACCTCGGACAGGCCTCCCAGCCCTACCACCCCCCCACTTCACCCCTACCCCCATCCCCCTTCATCCTCACCCCCCTCCACCCCCCCTAACCCACACCCATCCCCCTTCATCCCCCTCCACCCCCAAACCCACACCCATCCTCCTTCATCCTCACCCTTCACCCCCAAACCCACACCCATCCCCCTTCATCCTCACCCCTCCACCCCCCTCTTCACCCCCAAACCCACACCCACACCCATCCTCCTTCATCCTCACCCCCCCTCTTCACCCCCAAACCCACCCCCATCCCCTTCATCCACACCCCCCTTCACCCCCTTCCACCCCCCCTCTTCACCCCCAAACCCACCCCCATCCCCTTCATCCACACCCCCCTTCACCCCCCTTCACCCCCAAACGCACACCCATCCCCCTTCATCCCCCTCCACTGCCACCCGCTCTTCACCCCCAAACCCACCGTGGGCAGCTGAGAACCGGCGTGAAGGCCTGTGGGAGCCAGAGCAGCTCCACACCCGCCCGCCCCCCTCTCCCTCCCCGGCCTCTCCCTCCCATGAGCCCGCCCGGAGCAGCCGAGGGTGAAGGGCAGCTGGGCGGCCTGCAGGCCGGGCCGGCCCTGCCTCCGGGCCGGTGGGGAGGTGCAGGAGTGCGGGGCAGTCCCTCCCGGGGCAGGGGCCACGGGGGCCTCCCAGCTCTCCCCTCCCCTCCTGTGCGGACTCCTGTGCCGCCTCGCTAGCTCTTCTTCCTCCCTCCGCTCCGCACCTGCTCAGGTGGCCCCTCCTGAGGCCGCCTGGCCCCCACAGCACCCAGTCTGGGCATGAAACTCACCCGGGCCAGAGGGCTCCCCACCCGCTCTGCGGCAGAGAGGACGGAGGGAGGGAGGGGGAGAGGAGAGCGGCTCCGAGAAACCCCGGCCCGGGGCTGCTCAGACCGTCTGTCGGGTTACCGCCTACAGAACGCGATCGGGTTCTGATAACAGGAGACGAACATCGCCGCACTGGCCACCCTCCAACAGACACACCCGGTTTATTAGTTCCGTATAAAAGGATTAAGTGTACAACCAAACTTTTATAAAAAGTTTAGCACGAATGAGTGCATCACTCCACATCGCCTGCAGAGAGGACATCTCTGCCGCCCTCCCGGCCGCCTCCGGAGAGGCCGCGGGCTGCACGCGAGATAGATATAGATAGATAGATGTGTTCACGTATAAATATACACACGGCGCTGGGTAGGCTTGCGTCAAAAAGGCAAATTTCTGACCCCAAGACGTCGCTGTTGTCGCTGAAGGCTGGGCCCTCAGGCAGGCGCGCTCTGCCTTCGGGAACGGAGGAGGGCAGCCTGCAGACCAGGCACAGCGCCTCGCGGTTTTAAGATTAAAGAGTCCGCTCCCGCCGCGGGGAGAGTACCAGGAAACCTTCCGACTGCAGAAAGGGCATCACAGTCTTTCTCATAAATAAGCGGGCCCGGCCGAGCAGAGGCTGAGCCTCCAGGCTCGTGTCCGTGTGTGAAAAGGCCCGTTCGCCCCGCCGTCCTCCCGAGAGGCCGAAAAGGAGGGTCCTGTGGATGTTGTTGTGCAAAGCGGAGGGGAAAGTCCTGGCCACCTGCAAGAGATTGAGAGAATGAGTGAGGCAGAGAGGGAGAGGGAGAGGGGGGGAGAGAGAGGGAGAGAGAGAGGGAAAGGGATAGAGAGAAGGAAAGAGAGAGAGGGGGAGAGGGAGAGAGAGAGGGAGAGAGGGGGAGAGGGAGAGGGAGAAAGGGAGAGAGAGAGAGGGAGGGAGGGAAAGGGAGGGAAAGGGGGGGTAGAGGGAGAGAGAGAGAGAAAGAGAGAGGGAGAGAGGGAAAGGAAGAGAGAGAAGAAAAGGGAGAGAGGGGGGGAGAGGGAGACAGAGAGGGAGAGAGGGGGAGACAGAGAGAGAGAGGGGGAGAGGCGGGCGGTGAGCAGGGCGCCGGGCGGGCGCCAGGAGGAAGCCGCAGTTTGAACATTTACCCAAACCCCGGGATTGGGCAAGCCCGGCGCCCAGATGCCCGCACACCCGGCCCGGCCCAGCGCGGCCCGGCGCGCAAACTAAACAGCAAACAGCAGAGGCCCCGCCGCCCCGCCAATCTCCTGCCGGGATCTCGGCCGCAGGCGCCTGTCTGCCGGGGAGCAATTATGTGATTGGAAACAGCCTCTCCGGAGGGCGGTCGGCCGGGCGCGGGGTGGGCTGCCGGGCGGCCTGGCGGAGCCCACGGCCCGGTCCCCGGTCCGGGAAGGAGGACCCCTGCGGAGTCCGGACGATGAGGTTCAGGGCTCGAGGTTAGTGCCTTGGGCAGCCGGGGCATTCCAGCCGGCAGCAGCCGCACGCGCTCTGCTCTCCCCGAGTCCTTTTATTTTTATATTTAATTTCTTTTTAAGGAAAGTGTCCTGTGATCCTGAGTCACGGCACCAGAAGCTCCTGCATGCATCGCAGGGCACACACACGCATGCACATTTTTACAGGCGCACACACACGACAGTACGCCTCGCACACGCATGGACAAAACACGCCGAGAGCCACGGCTCACTCACCGGCCTCAGCCACAGAGCGCCTTGCTGTCGGCGGACGTGAACTCGGCGGGGAACTCGGCGGCCTGGGAGAAAGGGGATGAAGGAGAACGTTAGGCAGCCTCAGGAGCCGGGCCCCTCTCCCTGTCCCCGTCTCTCTCAGTTCCTAGAACAGCGAGTCCCATCCAACACGTTCAGGCTACAATTCAGCTCAGAGACAGAGGCGTCCGCTTGTCACAACTGCCCGGCCCTGTCTCACCGGCCGCATCTCAGCGCGTTTCTACGAAAGTGAAGTTACTGAGCTCGTCCCCTCTGTCCCCGGCTCCAGCCAGCGGGTCCGCCAGGGCCGCCCGGCCCATCGCCCGGCGGGAGGCGAGCAGCGGGCCCCGGGGCGGAGCGGGGGTCCCGGGGCGGAGCGGGGGTCCCGGGGCGGCGCGGGGTCCCCGGCGGCCTACCTGCAGGGACAGGACGCTGATGTCCGTGTTGAGCGCGGTCAGCGGCGTCCGGGCCGCGCTCGGGCCGGGCCGCGGGCGGTGCCGGCTGGCGATGGCGGGGTGCGCGTCCAGGGCGAGCTGCAGGTCCAGGATGTAGTCGATGACGTGCTGCAGGATTTCCATCTTGCTCACCTTGCGGTCCTGCGGGATGCTGGGCACCAGCTCCTTGAGCTTGGAGTAGCAGTCGTTCATGTTGTAGAGCAGGCTCAGCGGGTCGTCCACCGGCGTCTTGCTGCGGGCGATGCCCAGGCTGTGGTCCGAGAGGCCGCCCTTCCGCACGGACCGCACGGGGCTGAAGGCCTTCATGCTGGCCGGGGGCGGAGGGAGGCCGGGAGGCCGGGAGGGAGGGAGGGAGCGGGCTGCCCGGAGCTCAGGCCGCCGCCGAAGGTGCGGGCGATGCGCCCGGATCCGCTCAGAATGAAGCCGGGCGCGCGGCGGGGCGGCTTTTATCCGCCTTCGCCGGGGCTCCGCGGTCCCGCGTCCCCGCGTCCCCATTGGTGGGGAGCGCCACGTCCATCAGGCCGAGCGGGCGCCTCCATTGGCTAATCTGTGCGCGGGGCGGGGCCTCGGCGCTTCCGCGTTTGCAGCCAATGGGTGCGGAGGGGGCGGGGCGGGCGCCCAGCTGGGGCGGTAAATAGAGGCCGGTGGGCGCCGCGCGGGGCGGGGGCCCGGAATCCGAATGCGCGTCTGGGTCCTCCTTCCCCGGCGGCGAGGCCGGCCCGGCGCGGGGTGCCCGGCCCTCCGAGCCCCCCGCAGCCCCGGACCCGCCGGCGCCCGGGCCCGCTCCGCCGCGGAGGGAGGGACGCGCTCCCCGCGGTGCGGGACGGCCGTTCGGACGGAAAGCGGGTCGCACAAAGGGAAAACGCACCGCGTTTGCCGCGGACAAGGGGCGTTGTGGCGCGGGTTCCGCTCAGATAGGGACCGCTCAGTGGGGAAACGAGCACCCCGCGGGCACCCGGAGGAAGGCGGCTCCGGCGGCGGCCCTGCCCGGGCGCGGGGCTCCGTGTGAGCCCGGCGAGCGCGGCGCGTGCCTGCGGAGGGGAGGCCGCGGGGGTCCCAGGCCGGAGCTCTGGGAGGCCGGGGCCCCGGGCCTTTCCAGAACCGGGAGGAACCGCCCTGAGGACCCCGCCGATCACCCGGCTATGGGCGTCATTAGGGCGATCTGCAGGCGGAAGCCTAGTCACACCCCCCGCCCTGAGGCTGCGGTCTGCGGCCCTGCGGCGCGGGAGCCCGGCCATGGAGTTAATTGTTCGGGAAGAGTGATGTCTGGTGTCACGTTCCGGCACCTGCGGCGTGTTTAAAGCTCCGGCATCTTTATGATAATTTTTAAAAATGCTGTCCTGGGCGAGGTTTGGGATCTTTCAGCCTCAGGGTTTTGTTTCTTGTTGTTTTTTCTGTAAATCCGTAAAAGCTTATCCATGTGGTCTGCATCTTTAAAAAGTTTGGGGCTCTTGGCTAAACTACTTTTCAGTTAATTCGCACATAATTCCAGCCCAGCCGAAGCCCCCAGCACGTCAGTGGTGTATTCTGGAAGTCAGACTTATCCGGAACACAATCTGCGGGAAATCTGCCCAGAGCTCGTCCAGGGGACGAGAACCGTGTTCACTTTTTCTGTCTTGATCTCCACCTCCTTCCTTTGCACTTAACCAGAGGAAAGGGGGCAGGCCTGGAGGAAAACGCTCCGTAATCAGGAAACTATTTTCTCCGATTAATAATTAATCCCTCGGCTGCCAGGCCGGCCAAGTGCGTGCGCCCGGCCTGCTCCGGAGGGCGGCCCAGTGGGTGGTGCTGAGGTGGGTGCCGCTTGCAGGAAACCCAGCGCTTCCTCCTGCGGGAGGCCTGGCTGGTTTCCTGGCTCGGCCGGGAGCTCTGCGGAGGGAAAAACAAACCGGCTCCCGCGGGCCCCCACCCCGAGCGACCGAACCCCGAGTCCCCTCCCAGCCCAGCCCCAGCCTTTGGGGGGCTCCGTGCACCGTGCCTGTCGCAGTCGCGCCACGGGGAACAGACTCTGTTTGACACCTTCTGGTGCGGGATGGGACACTCGGACTATTTTACAGGAAAAGCAACGTCAGCACACACGGCCGGGCCCTCCATCGCCGCTGTGGGCCCTGGACACGCGGCCCCGGGGGCTCCGGGGGCGGACGCCTCCCCCGCTTTTCCAAGGACGCGCTCTGCCGCCTCCGCGCCGCCGGGGACCCCGCTGGCCATGCAGGAGGCAGGGCCTTCCCCGGCCGGGCTTGCACCCCGATGCGGTAGAACTGGGGGTTTTCTGGCTGTGGCCTCCTTTCGTGGCCGTGCCAGCGTCCAGCCCCCGGGGTGGGTGTGCTAAATCCCACCCCGGGGCCCGCCATCGGGTTCTACCCCCGCAGGTCCCCGTTGGGGGCTGCGGCTGGGCACGCTCCTGGTTAAAGACACCCCGGTGTCTGGCGGGGCTGCCCCAGCGGAATGAGCTGGAAAGCCGCTGCTTCCTGGGGAGGGGCCCCGGTGGTGACCGGGCCGAGCGGCGCGTCCGGGGCTCCGTGCGCCCTGCCCCGCGGCCGCGCAGGGTCACACGGTCCGGCCGCGGGAGCGCCCCGCCCGCGGGGCCCGGGCGGGCGGTGTGAGGGCTCCGGTGCGGTGCAGACAGCGCCCCCCACGCCCCCACGTAAAGCACCACGCCGGCCCGGGAAGGCCCCCAACCGGCTGCGGGCCCTCCGCGGCCCGGGGTGTCCGCGCTGGTCAGAAGCAGCCCGGCGCCGCCGGTGCCCGGAGACCGGGGGCGCCCCGGGTCCCCCGCACATCTGCCCCCGCGGCCTGTGCGCACAGCTGTGTCCGCTCCGCCCTGACCCCGGGCCGCTGACAGCTGATGGATGGCGGCGGGCGCGGGCCGGGCCGCGGCGGGGCCGGAGCGGGGCCGGGCAGACTCGCTGGCGCCGGGCGGTGACGCCGCCCATTCCCGCCGCCCCGAGCCCTGTCCGCGCGGCGCCGCTCCGGCGGCTGCCATGGCGACGGCCCGTCACTCAGCGCGCCCGGCGGTCCCCGGAGCCCCGCCCTCCCGCCCCGAAGCCCCGCCCCCGCCGGCCCCGCCGCCCCCGCTCCCGCACCTGCAGCCCCGCGGCCCGGGGAGGCGGCGGCCCGGGGGCAGGAAAAGGGGGAGAGGAAAGAGGGAGGGGAGACACCGGCCTTGGCCGGAGGAGGAGGAGGGGAACGCGGCTGAGCGGCGGCCGCGGCCAGAGACGCCGCTTTGTTTGCTTTCGCGGCCGCGGTCCTGGGGCGGGGCGGGCGGGGGCCGGGGTGACCGCCCCGGGCGGCGCGGTGCGTTATGGCCGGGGGCCTGGGGGCCTGGCGGACACTGGGCTCCTGCAGACACCCCCGTCCCCCGCTTCCTCCCGGGCGTCCCCGGAGGCTGCACTAACCACCAGGCTTTCCGGAACCGCACCTTCCCGCCCCGGAGGCTGCGCCCCACCCGCCGGCCTCGCCCCCGCAGAGCACGGCGTCCCGGCCCCGCGGCCGCCTCTCCCGCCGGGGGCAGCGCGCCCCGGGCCCCGCGGCCGGAGCGGGGCGCACTGGCCGGTCCCTCCGGGGCGGCCCCGCGGGCTGTGTCCTCCGCCGGCCCCGGGGCGGCTCCCCCGGCGTGTGGTTTTCGAGGAACCGGCGCCGGCCCGGCCCGGAGGACGCGGCTGTGCCTCCGGGTGTGTGACTCCGGCGGGAGGAGCCGTGCCAGCCCGTTTGGACCGAGACCCGCCCGGGTGTGGGGGGGGACCCCCGGGAAGCAGACGGCAGGGGTGTGTGTGTGTTTGTTTACTGCCCTCGGGGTGTCCCTGAGACCCGCCTGCCCTCCCTGCGTCCGGACCCGCAGCCCCTCCCCGCCTCAGGGCGGCACCCCCGCCCCCCACCCGGCCCGGTTCCCCGGTCCTGCCCCCGGAGCTGCACGCCCCCCGGATGGAGGGGGCTGTCCGGCCGCTCAGCCCGGCCCCGGGGTCAGAGGCCTGGGCCCCGCGCGCAGCGGCCACGGGGGCGGGGGCGCGGGGAGGCCCCGCGGGCAGACGCTCAGCTCCGGGCGGGGCGGCCGGGCGGCCTGTGGCCCCCGCAGCGGGCCTCCGCCTGAGAACGCGATGGGCAGCAGAGGAGCATCCTTCCGCCCCGATAACGGGTGCTGCCTCCCAGTCTGCACCCCCCTCCCGCGGGCGGCTGGGCCTGCCCCCCACGGGGCGCCGGTCCCGGAGGGGGACCCTGGCTGCTGACCCCCCCTGCACGCCCGCAGGTCCCCCAGGCTGGCCAAGGCCCCGGGCGGGCCGGCCTGTCCGGATCCTGTAACCGGCTCCAAACAAACCCGGCGGCCCTAACTAGAACCACATGGTGCGTTTGGCCCAAACCGCGTTCGCGCCCCGGCCGTGCGGGTGCGGGAGCCAAACCCATGACCTCAGTGGGGAGGCGCCCTCCGGCCACGCCATGTGCCCCCCTCCGCCCCCAGGCTGTCCTGGGCGCCCATTGCCGGCCCACACCCCCATCAGGGGCTGCGGGGGAGCCTCCGTGGACACGTGTCCTCTCAGGTGGGCTGGGGGAGAGACTTTGTTTTTGAAATCTTTGACACCCTTGCCCTCCGGCTGGTGTGGCTCGGTGGTTGGGCCTGTGAACCCGGAGGTCCCAGTTCCATTCCCACTCGGGTCACATGCCCCGAGCGGGCTCATCCCTGTGGGGGCATGCAGGAGGCAGCCGACCATGAATCTCTCTCATCACGGATGTTTCTGTGTCTCCCTCTCCTTTCCTCTCTGACATCAATAAATGTATATTTTAAAAACAAGGAAATAAAATAGCTGGATACCCTCCACTTCCCCCTACTCCATTCTTCCAAGCTTTCACTCCCAGATTCTGCCCCTAGTCCTCCCCTCCCCCCCAGACCCTTACCTTCCCAGAAGTCCCTGGGGTCCCACAGCCCCAGCCACACGCCTGTCACACGTGTGTGCAGGGCGGGGGCGGGGGCAGGAACCTAGGGCTGCACCCTCGGGGAGAGGGGACAGTCCCCGGGCGCCTGTGGTCAGCTCTGGGGGGACAGGGGCACCTGTGGTCAGCTCTGGGGGGGCAGGGGCGCCTGTGGTCAGCTCTGGGGGGGGGACAGGGGCACCTGTGGTCAGCTCTGGGGGGGCAGGGGCACCTGTGGTCGCTCTGAAGGGGTGGGGGTCCTGCCATCCTCCCGTGCTGCTGACCCTCTGAAGCCAGGGGCCTGCTCCGTGCCCGTGCTGACCGCTGTGGGCCAGGAGGAAAGGCCGTGTGCGGTGTCATGTACTTTCTTCCAACCGCCCTGCTTCCCCGGAACCTGAAGGACAGAGACATTCCATTTCCAGGGAAAAGAGCAACTGTGGCCTCCTGGCAGGGCGGTTAACCATTCACCCGGGTGAGAACGGCTCACCGTGACCCTCCTCCCGGTCAGGCCGGGCGCCCTGGTGAGAACGGCTCACCGTGACCCTCCTCCCGGTCAGGCCGGGCGCCCTGGTGAGAACGGCTCACCGTGACCCTCCTCCCGGTCAGGCCGGGCGGGAGCTGACCATCTCAGGGGGAGGGAGGCGCAGGTGAGTGCCAGGTCCCTCGGGGGCCACAGCCTGAGGGCGGCACTGGGGGGGGGGGCAGACCTGTGCCGCCTTCACCCCTGGTGGGCATTGCTGGCTTCTTTAGTTTGAAATCTGCCCAGGCCTGCAGGCTGGCCTGCCAGAGCCAGGACTTCTCAAAACACCGCCTTCTCGCCTTCCTCCATGTTCACACGGAGTAACTGAGCCCGGCCCTTTATTGGCAAAAGGTCAAGGGAGACCAGAGGACTTTGTAGACCTTAGTGAACAGAAGACTCTCTCTCTCTCCCTCCGTCTCTCTCGCCGTCTCTCTCCCTCTCCTCCTCTCTCCTTCTCTCTCCTCTCCCTCTCTCTGGCGCGAGCTGGGTTCCGGGAGGTGCGCCCTGTGCCCACAGGGCTGATGGCGTGTGGGAGCCGCACAGGGGTTACTGGGCTCTGAGGAGCGCGGAGCGGAGCGGAGCTGCCTGCCGCTTGGGGCGGAAGCTTGGACCCCGGCCTGCGCTTGGGACCCCAGCGGCACCTTTTCCAGGACTGGCTTCTCTCCATAACCTTTGCTTCCACTAAAAAAAAAAAAAAAAATAGAAAGAAAGGAAAAAAAAAACCCTTTCCACACACTGTCCTGGCCTCTCCAGGCCCTCTGACTCAGGAACCAGCTCTGGAACCAGCCTCCTGCGCGGACGCTGACGCTGACGCTGACGCTGATGGGTGGTGCGGGACCGCCTGCACTGAGCAGCTTCGGGCCACAGCTGTCCCTTCGGGGCGCCTGCCATGGGGGGGGGGGGGTGCCCACCATGTGAGAATGAGCCATCTTGGGTCCCCTGAGGACATAGGCATTTGTTTTCAGAAAATTCAAGCGCCCAAGGCCAGCTGATTCTATTTACCCCCGTTTTCCCTTTTCCCTCCTGCCAATCTAGCTCTTGCTTTGAGGAGTTTCTTTTCTGTTTCAAGAGCATCCTTTATTTTATTTTATATATCCACACAGGGGATCGAGCCCAAAAATTGGGCATGTGCCCTGACCGGGAGTCGAACTATGACCTCCTGGCTCATAAGTTGATGCTCAACCTTTGAGCCACGCCGGCCCGGGCTCAAGAGCATCCTTCAGACACTCCTTTAGGATGGGCAGCTGTTGGCAAGTCCCCTTAGGTACTGCCGCTGAGGAAGTGTTCTCCCTGGGGTTCCTGCAGCTGCTTTCGCTGGGTTTGGAACTCTGGGCTGGCATTCCCTCTGCTTTGCTCTAGCACGTGACGCATTGGCCATTCCCTCTGGCGACCGTGGCTCCCGGGAGCAATCCGCCGTCATTCCAGCTGCGTTTCCCTCTGGACAAGGGCCGCTTGGTCTTGGCTTCCTTGATCTTCCGTTTCCAGAACTTTGCCTGGAGGTAGCGTGGCCCGGGTTTCTTTGTCTTTTTCCAGCTTCAGGTCCTCTCAGTTTCTTGACTCTGTATGTTCAAGTCTTTTGTCAGATTTGCAAGCATTTCAGCCATTATTTCTCCAAATGTTTCTTCAGCCCCACTCTCTTTTTCCTCTCATTCCAGGATCCTGGGGGCAAGGAATGCTAGACCTTTCGTCAGAGTCTCACAGAAAACACTCATTGTTTTTACACGTTTACTTTCTGTTGTTCGGATTAGGTCATTCCTATTGTCCTGTCTTCAGGTTCACCGGTTCCCTCCTCTGTCCTCTCCATTTGCCCGGTGAGCCCACCCAGCGAGATTTTTTTTTATTTTTGGCTATTGCGATTTTCCGTTGTGAAATCTCCACTTGCCTTTGCTTTAAGTCTTCTTTTTCTTTGCTGAGAGTTCCTTTTGTCGTTTGATCATGTTCATAATTGCTCATTGAAAGGCTGTTTTGACAGTTGCTATAAGTCCTTATCCATCAACGCCAACACTTTATGTCACTCCATGTTGGCAGCTGCTGGTTGGCCTTTCTCACTCAGGTTGAGCTTTTCCCGGCTCTTGGTGCGGCGTGACAAGGGGTTTTGACAGAGACCTGGGCCTTCCGAGTGCCAAGTTAGGAGAATCTGGATCTTACCTGGGTCTGTCAGAGCCAGCTGGTGTTTTGTTTTGTTTGGCATCTGTTGGTTTTGATGACCAGCCCCAGGCGGCCATTTCTCTGGATACCTGACTCAGCATGACTCAGCAAGCTGTGTGGGGGGAGCCAGGATGTCTGCCACACCACCAGCACATGGCGAGCACCCCACTGCTCAGCAGAATCCCCGACAATTAAACAGCACACCGGGGGGAAGCCTGGGTTTGCTCACAGCCAAACCGGGGAGACCCAAGCAGGGGTGCCGAGAGCACGGGGAGAGGGCCACCCTCTCCTGGGGCCGGGGGAGGGCCGCTGGGGGGGTGGCTTCCAGGCGGAGGTGCTGAGGCCACTGTCCCCCGGGAGGGGAACGGAACGACCACAGGGAGACGGCAGCCCCGGCGGCGGGTGGGATTCTGCCATGGTGGCGTGGGCTTTGTTCATGGGGGGGGGGGGAGGTGCAGTTTCACCCACAATGCTAAGCTTCTTTTTAAAAAATGTATCTTATTATAAGACCAGAGAGTGAGACGCTCCGTCTAAACATGGGAATTGCCCTGGGAAGCTGGGAGGAAGCCCTCAGGACGGAGAGAAAGGGCTTGCCCGGAACTCGGAGGAGGCCTGCTGGGCAGATGCACGGGGACGGGGGTGCAGGGGGAGCGTGGAGGGCTCCGGGCCCGAGAGAGGGCTCCGGGCAGAGCTCAGAGGGACCCCGGGGCCGCCCGGCCGTGCCCAGTGGCCTCCATCCTGGTCTGTCTGTGCCGCTGGGGGGAGAGCTGGGCACCTGCAAGGCGGGCGTCACTTCCTGCCTTTCCTTTGGAACCTGCGGTCTGATTACTCCGAGACTCAGCCCTGCACTCACCCCGCACTCACCCTGCACTCCTCCTGAGGAGCCTGGCGGCCCCCAGCCAGGCCCCCAGCCAGGCGCGGCTGTGATCGGCACAGCTCTGCTTCCCCAGGATGCACCCGCCCCCGCCCTGAGCCCGCCCGGGGCCTCCCGTGGGCCTCCCGTGGGCCGGGCAGCAGAGGAAGAGGCGCGAGCGGGATGCCCACCGGGAAGGGCGGTCCTGGCTGCGGCGTCAGTCACACGCGCCCTGGTTTTCCCGAGACCGAGGGCCCCGGGCGTGGGCTGGAGGCCGGGACGGGCTGGAGGGGCCGCAGGCTCAGCCGTTTCTCCGTGTGGTCCTCCTCTCCGCCCCCAGAAGTCAGGGGAAACACCGGAACAACCACGCCCCCCACGAGCACACCCACCCAGCGCAGGGCACAGAGCGGGCGGCAGGGAACGGGACTCGGGCGGACACGGGTGGCGTCCATCAGGCGGCCCCGGTTCGTATGAAAACCAGCGTCCGTCCGCCGGGCTCCTCGTCGGTGCCGGTCCTCACACCGGGCACGTGAACGCCACTCCGCCGAGTTTGGGCAGCCTTCGGTGTCACAGGGCCGCCCGCCCTCACCGCGGTCTGGCCCCGGGGCTGGCCGGCCGCGCCCCAGCGACCGGGGTCACCGAGCACAGACCCCCGAGGAGGGTCACGGGGTAGACGCCCTCTGGCTGACCCTCCTACATTCTCTGTCTGACCGGACTTCAGACCTCCTCCTGCTTCCACAGCCGGCTCCCGGCTCCCGTGTGCCTCCACGTCGGAGCCTCCCGGCTCCTCCCACCTGGGGCACCCTCCTCCGTCCCCCCTCCCCCTCCCCTCCCCTCCCCTCCCCTCCCCCCCCCCCCCCCCTCCTCTTCCCCCCCCCCCCCCCCTCCCCTCCCCCTCCCCCTCCCCTCCCCCCTCCCCCCCCCCCCCCCTCCCCTCCTTTCCCCGCCCCTCTCCCCACCCCCTTCCTCTCCCCCCCTCCCCTCCCCCCCCTTCCTCCCCCCTTCCCTCCTCCCCCTCCCCCCCTCCCCTCCCCTCCCCCCCCCCCTCCCCTCCCTTCCCCCTCCCCCTCCCCTCCCTTCCCCGCCCCTCTCCCCTCCCCCTCCCTCTCCCCCCCTCCCCTCCCCCCTTCCTCCCCCCTTCCCTCCTCCCCCTCCCCCCTCCCCGTGCTCCTCCGGCCTGGGCCCCAGCGGGTCACCATGCCTGCGTCCATCCTCTCACCAGACGGGGACTTCCCAAGGCCGGCGCCGGCTCCTGCATTTGCTTTATCTGAGTCTGGCCTGGCTTTCCCGGTGCCACCGGCAGGCGAACGGGGTCATTGGGTGGAATTGTCAGGGGGCTCCTCTGAGTCTCAATAAGCCGTGAGGCTGGGAGCAGCCGCCGGCCCTGGCGAGTCCTCGGCTGTGCCTGTGCCCCCTCCGCGGCGGCCGGGGGCTGGCAGCCGCGGGTGGGCCGGCGGGAAGGTGGCTGCGCCGGGAGGCTGGCATTCCCGGGTGGCCAGGC
>CM072932.1:58412206-58424706 GCA_036971965.1 Nyctalus aviator
GGGAGGGGCTGTGTTTGGGGTTCGAGGGGAGGGGCGCTGCAGGAGGGGAGGACCTGCTGCTGCAGAATGCTCTCCCGGGACCATGGGACTCTTCTCCAGCCGGCTCCCGTGACCGCTGTCTGTCCTCCACCCGCCCGTCCACCCCGGTGCCTCCCCTCGGGCCCCTCAGCCTCCCGCCGGCTCCGGGGCCGTGAGTGTGCCGGAGAGCTGGCGCGGGGTGGGGAGGAGGGGTGTGGCTGCGTGGCCGGGGCCTGGTTTGGGAGCTGCGGCAGCGGCGCCGTGGGCCTGGGCCTGGGCCTGCAGGGGGAGCCGGACCAGCGGGGCGGGTGGGGTGGTCAGGGTGTGCGGACGGGCGGGGAATAGCGGGCAGTGAGGGAGGGGAGGGGGAGGAGTGGGGGTTGGGGGTGGACGGGGGCGGGGGGAGTCTCCCCGGGTGGCAGAGGGCTCCTGCGGGTCCTGGGCGGGTCAGGGGGCCGGTCCGTGGCCGGGCTTGGACTCCGGGGACAAGGCCTGGCCTGGCCGCCCTCCCATGTGCGGGACCAGGGCCAGGGGTGCCGGGGACCAGGTGGGTGCCCTGAGGAGCCACCTGCAGACATGCCAGCACACCCCCTCCTGGAGGCAGGAGCAGGTCGGCTGTGGCCCCGCTGCACCCTGACCTTGTGTGTGACCTTGGGCAGCAGCGGCCTCCCTGGACCCCGGGCGTTCCCGTCTGTGACGTGGAGGCCCGGTGGGAAGAGGAGCGGGCCCGGAGAGCTGGGGTTCGGTTTGGCCGTGGCTGGAAGGCTGAGGCACCCCTCCTCCTCAGCATGGGGTGCAGGGCGGGGAAGCCGTTTGGGTGGGGCTGGGCGGCGGCTGGGAGGGGGTGTGACTGCCGGGATCGCCGGGCTCCTTCCCACAGAATGTAGGTCTGTAGGTTAACGAGGAAAGCCTTAGGGAAGGATAGCCCCCGGGCGATTCCCGTGGATTGTCTGGCGGGTGAGCGGGTCCCTCCCTCTGCCCTCGGACGCCCCGTCCGGGCGGGCGATCGCTCAGCTCCGGGGAGGGCCGGGAGCGCGGCGGGCGGCCGGTCTCTGAGGGCGTCCTCGGCTCCCTCACCGGTCGGCTCTCCCCTTCAGAACCAGCCCCGCGGTGAGGAGGGGGAGGCCACGCGGGGGCGGAGAGAGGGTGTGGAGATCTTTGCTCTCCTCAGTTATAACAGGATTTTGTAAGAAGGGAAAGCGAGCGGTTTGCGGCTCCGGAGGGAGGGAAGGGAGAGAGCCGCTGCCTGGAGCTGCGCTGGCGCGGGGCCTGGCATTAACTCGGGTCTCCAGGAGTCGGAGGCGTCTGAATGGGGCCATTGTTTTCTCTCCTAAGAAAAGCCGAGCGGCCCCTTGACGGCGGCCGGCAGCGCCCGGGCGGAGCGCCTGAGGACCGAGTGGTGTTTCCGCCCCTCAAGGCCCACTTCACAGGGAGGCCCGGGAGGGGCCCCTCCGTCCGCCTCGTCCTCCTGGATCCCCAGCCAGCCCCGCGGGCACCGGCCTCTCCGGAGAGAAGGAGGTATCTGGGAGCAGCGCTGTGGGTGCTGCAGAGACACAGCCCCGCCTCCCCCTGGGGATCCCCCTCAGCGTCCCCACCGGGCCTTGCGGGGGCTCCTGGGGGAGCCCGTGGGCATGAGGGCCCACACAGGACGCCACCGCCTCTGACCCCACAAGCCCGGCGGGGACCCCAATGCGCGTCCCTAACTCCGAGCGCCAGGCCGGCCGTTCCAGGAACCGGCACAGACGTGTTTTACAATTTCCGCCCCCATGGGGCCCGGGGGGGGGGGGCACACAGGACAGCTCCACCGGAGGCCCCGAGGGCTAAGACCTCAAGGTCAGGAGGGGGGGCACAGGTCAGCCCCGCACAGGCTGAGCCCGCCGCCCTCAGCCGGGACCTTGGGTGCCCCCCCCCCCCGCCCCCCGCCCCCTGTCCCAGTTTCCTTATCGCAGCGGGTCAGGTGGGGCCGCTGCAGCGTCGCAGGGCGGGGCGGCTGGGGGCCAGGCCCGTAGCCCGAGGCCACCGAGTGGAGGTTTCTCAATATTTGACGACAAACGCCATTATCTCTGTTGTGGCCAAACACTCCGTCAGTCCGGGCCTCCGGTCGGGTCAGGGCAGCTCCGAGTGTGCCCTCCGGGGAACTCTGACCCTGAACCAGAGGCGGAGGCCCAGACCTTCTCCGAGGAACCCGGCCTCCAGCCCCCCAGCCTATGTCCGCGCCGCAGCCTCTCCGCCGGCAGCTGGGAAGCTCAGTGGTGCGTCCGTCCCAGCGGCCTGTGCATGGCTTCCAGCTCCGGCACCCGGGGTCCCTGCGGTGCTCCCTCTGGACCCGGTCACTGAGGACCCCCCCCCCCCATCACTGAGACCCCGTCACTGAGAGTCCCCTCCCCCCAATCCGCTAAAAGACCAGCACTGACCCCGAGAGGGGCCGGCAGAGCAGCCAGCTGTCCGCTCCGGGACAGTGAACGGTGAGGGTCGGACCGGGTGGTCCCGCCGCCGGGGAACGGGGACGTAGGAGCCTGGTTTCCGGGGAGCTGACCGGTGAGAGCGCGTGGTCCCCGTGGCCTCGCAGGGCCGTGTCCCCTTCCCCGGGAGATGCTCTCTCTCCCCATTGCACCCTAAGCTGTAAGCTGTCCACCGGGAGGGAATTCTGGGCCGGGAAGTTGGGGGGTTTGTGCCCAGACCTTCCCCTGGGGGTCCCTCCCCGGACCCAGGGCCGGGGAATGGACGCCCCGGTCCCGGTCCTGCCGGGCAGGCGCCAACGGGGGCGGACGTGGCCGGCAGCGGGACCCCAGCCTCTCCAGCAGGCGGAATAGAGGGCCCCGGAGCTGAATGTCTGGCACACGGCAAGCCGGGCGCCGGCCGAGGGCCGAGGGCCGAGGGCCGAGGGCCGGGTGTGGTGGAGGCTCCGTAACCCGCAGGCGGAGGCGAGGGGCGGCTGGTGGGAGTGGAGTCCGCAGAGAGCACCGCTCGGCACCAGAAACCCCCTTGGATTCTCGCTTGGAACTCGCCGGGCCACGTCATTTACTTCCTTACCGTTAAACATCCGTATTGGCTTCGGAGAGGGAGGGACAAGGAGGGAGAGAGGCATCCCTGATGAGAGCCAGGGACCTTGAGGTCTGACAGGGAATCACCCCTGACTCCTGGGTCACAGTCAACACAACCGCCGAGCCCCGCCCGGCTGGGTGGGCGCCTGCTTTTTTAAAAAATATGTTTTATTGATTTTTTACAGAGAGGAAGAGAGAGGGATAGAGTTAGAAACATCAATAAGAGAGAAACATCGATCAGCTGCCTCTTGCACACCCCCTACTGGGGATGTGCCCGCAACCAAGGTACATGCCTCTGACCGGAATCGAACCCGGGACCCTTCAGTCCGCAGGCCGGTGCTCTATCCACTGAGCCACACCGGTTTCGGCTCTCCCTGCTTTTTGACTGAAAATCAAGGTGACAGCCGGGCCCACAGGGCCGAGAGGGAACTGGGTGAGTGCTGCCTGCGGAACGGCTGGCTCCTGACCCGGGCCACATGGCAGTGAGCCGGACGCCGGGCCACGCCGGGCCCTGTGAGCGGGTGAGTGAGTGACCGAAGGGACGGAGGACGGCAGATGGCGGCGACCGGGGTGCGTCTCTGAGTCACAGGTGATGAGAGCGACCTCTGCGGAGGAGGGGCCGGGGGCCGGGGGCCGGGGACCAGGAGCAGGGGGGGGCCGTCTCTCAATGGGGCCGGCACTGCTCTGGCCTTCAGACCCAGGCGCCCGCCTCCCGCCAACATCGTCCCCGCAGGCACCACGCGCAGCGCCCTTGGCGGTGACCTTGTCCGGCTGACGCAGGGCTTACCCAGCGGAGGGGCGCGGGCGGGCGTTCCTCCTGCCGTCCTCCTGCTCTGTGTTTAACAGCTCACCTCCTCTGGGAGGACCTGAGCTTCTGTGTGACTCCAGCGCCACCCCAAGCTCTGCCCTGTCCCCCCCGGCCTTCCTGCCTGCCCAGACCCTGGGGACGGCCCTGATCCCAGTGTCCAGACCCCTCGGCCCCGGCCCCCGGTCACCCTCGGCCCCGGCCCCCGGTCACCCCCGGCCCTGGCCCCCGGTCACCCTCGCCCTGGCCCCCGGTCACCCCCGGCCCTGGCCCCCGGTCACCCTCGTCCTGGCCCCCGGTCACCCCCGGCCCCGGCCCCCGGTCACCCCCGGCCCCGGCCCCCGGTCACCCCCGGCCCCGGCCCCCGGTCACCCCCCGGCCCCGGCCCCCGGTCACCCCGGCCCCCGGCCCCCGGTCACCCCCGCCCTGGCCCCCGGTCACCCCCGGCCCTGGCCCCCGGTCACCCCCGGCCCTGGCCCCCGGTCACCCCCGGCCCTGGCCCCCGGTCCCCCCTGGCCCCGGCCCCCGGCCACCCTCGCCCTGGCCCCCGGTCACCCTCGCCCTGGCCCCCGGGCACCCCTCGCCCTGGCCCCCGGTGACCCCCGGCCCGGCCCCCGGCCCCCCCCGGCCCGGCCCCCCGGTCACCCCCGCCCTGGCCCGCGGCCCCCCCCGCCCCTGGCCCCGGGCCCCCCTCGCCCTGGCCCCCGGCCACCCCCGCCCCCGGCCCCCGGTCACCCCCGGCCCCCCCCACCCCCGGCCTGGCCCCCGGTGACCCCCGGCCTGGCCCCCGGTGACCCCCGGCCTGGCCCCCGGTCACCCTCGCCCTGGCCCCCGGTCACCCTCGCCCTGGCCCCCGGTCACCCTCGCCCTGGCCCCCGGTCACCCCTCGCCCTGGCCCCCGGTCACCCCCGGCCCTGGCCCCCGGTCACCCCCGGCCTGGCCCCCGGTCACCCCCGGCCTGGGGAGTGTTTCTCCTGGAAGGTGCCTGGGGTGGAGCTCATGCAGATGCCGCTTCAGGGCCCAGCCCACCGAGGTCGCAGGGGTGGGAGGAGCCGTGAGGTTGTTTAGCCATGTGCCCTGGTCACTGTCTGGTTTCAAACAAAACAAACAAACACCAGAAAACAAAAACAGAGGAGGAGGGAGGTCAGAGCCCCGCCCGCGGGGCTGGGGTTTGTTTGTGGGCGTAAGCCCGCAGGCTGGGCGGTGGGGAGCCGGGCTGGAGGGGCCACCCCTGAGCCCCGCTCCCTGGTCTGCCTTCACGGGGCCGGAGGAGTCGCCTGTGAACAGGGGGCTTGTAACACGTGCTGCCTCGAGCAATGGGCTGGGGCTCTCGAGGGGCTGGAGCCAGCGGGAGAGGAGCCGGCCGGGGAGAGCGCCCCACCCGGGAGAACGGCCTGTGGGGTGCCCAGTGGGCCCACGGCCAGGCCACACGGGTGCCCCCAGGGTCTGCAGGACCCTCCGCCTGGAGCGCTTCCCGGGCCAGACCCCAGGGGGCGGGAAGCTGGGCTCTGACTCGTGTGCCCGTCCCCCTGTCTGTCTCAGGGCGTCCGGCCCTCAGGCTTCCCACTGTCCCCTCGGCGAGGGGACTGACCAGGGCCTTCGCCCGGGCCAGCCATGGGTTACCTCGGAGAGAAAGGCAAGTTAGGACCCAACCCTGTTATTGATTTAAAACATATTTGTGTTGATGTCAGAGAGGAAGGGGGGGGGGAGCTAGAAACCTCAGTGATGAGAGGGGATCACTGATGGCTGCCGCCTGCAGGCCTCACACGGGGGATGGAGCCCACAACCCGGGCCTGTGCCCTGATCGGCACCGAGCCTCCTGGCTCAGAGGTGGAAGCCACGCCAGGAGCCAGGACTTCAGAGAGAAGTCTGTCCTGAGCCGCGTGGGGTCCGCTGCCTCTGGCCCTGACAGCCCTGGCCTGCTGTGCACAGCGGAAACCAGCCAGATCGAGTGCAGAGCCAAGGCCTGGGCGAGCCATTTGCAGGCAGCCTGCACCGGCCCCGGGGGCACAGGAGCCCGAGGGGCTGAGAGAGCAGTGTGGACGGACCTGAAGGTCACTGGGAAAAGGGAAGGGCTGTTGCAGCCAAGGTCACCTTCCCTCCGGAAGGCGGGGCCTTATCAGCAGCTGCCCCGGCTTCCTTCCTCCTTCCCTTCTGGGGCTGGCCCTTCGGGCCGGCCCTCACTCACACCCAATCGGTGCCGTTTCCACACGCCCCCTCCCCCACCGGGGCTCGGCCTTCCCTGCCTGGCCCCCGGTGTGAGTCCTGGCTGTGTGGCTAGCTTTTCTGGCTGTCCATCTTCTTGCCCACAACATGAGGAAGTATGCCTTGAACCCTGCGGGCTCTTGCAGAGACGAGCTGAGCTGGTGGCTGAGGGATTTAATATGCAGCCGGCCGGCTCGGTGCTCACCGGTGCTGGTGCTGAGCCCTCCGAGCGCGGAGGCCCGGTCAGCGCCCGCAGCCCCATTCCTCAGGCATCATCGTCTCCGTTTCCTATGACTTTGAAAAGACAGTTTTATTGAAGTTCAATTCACACATCATCCAGTTTTCCCACTAAAATGCCCAGTTCACCGCTTCTTGGCATAGGACATTACTAACACTGCAAAATTGCAGTAGAATATCTGTAACACACATTTCCATGTTCCCTGTTTTTAAAAAATATACATATTTTATTGATTTTTTTTTACAGAGAGGAAGAGAGAGGGATAGTTAGAAACATCGATGAGAGAGAAACATCGCTCAGCTCCCTCCTGCACACCCCTTACTGGGGATGTGCCTGCAACCACCGTACAGGCCCTTGACCGGAATCGAACCCGGGACCTCTCAGTCGGCAGGCTGACGCTCTATCCACTGAGCCACACCGGTTTCCGATCCGCGTTCCCGGTTCTAAGTGTGCAGACCAGCGGCATTGATGCCACACACAGCGGGCAGCCACGGCCACTGTCATTTCCGAAGTGTGTCCGTCCCCCTCCCCCGGAGCCTGTGCCTGCCCAGCACGGGGCCCCACTGCAGAGGAGGCAACGAAGGCCTGGAAAGCCATCCACGGTCACCCCGCAAACACAGGAGGGGCAGGGTTTGCAGCGAGCGACCGGGGCTCAGAGCTCGTGCCCTTAACCCCACTCTGACCGGGCAGGGGAGCTCAGGTCGCTGCAGGCGGCAGGCCAGCCGGGGTCACTGTGGGGCGGGAGGCGGGCCACACTCCCAGGCCTCCGGGGAGGGGGGCTGGTTCAGGGAGAGAGGACTCCGGTCCGGTCCGGGAGAGGCTTCCCGGAGGCGGTGCTGACCGGTATGAGGCCTGGACAGCGGAGGAAGGCGCGAGCCGCAGGCGGGACAGGTGGGCGGCAACCGGGAGGAGGGGCCCGCGGGGGCGTGGCGGTGGGCGGAGCCTTAGGCACCGCCCCCTCGGCCCAGCCTCCCCGCATGCGCAGTCAGCGGGACCCGCGGGCGCGGGGAAGGCGTGTGTCCAGCTCGCGGGCAGGACGCGCAGGTGGACCGCCGGCTCCTCTGGCTCTGAGCCTGGGAGGGGCCCGGCCAGGGGCCCGGTGTGGCTCCGTCCCCAGCTCCTCCTCCAGGCCGGGGGGGGGGGTGGCTGGCAGCCCCCGGCCCCCCCCCCTCACCCCCCGCAGCGGAGAGCCCCGGCCTCGGGTTCAGGTTGCGCTCAGCGGGTCCAGCGTTAGGGATGCGCTTGGGGTGGGCCAGGCTCTCGGCCGGTACAGAGCCGGGCAGCCAGGGCCGGAGGGCGGCCTCCCCACCGGGCCGCTGCTTCTCCTCAGGCGTCCTTCCCGTCCTCTTCCACCCGGGCTGGGTGCTGGGTGCTGGGTGCTGGGCTCAGGTGCTGGGCGGGGCCTCAATGCTGGGCGGGGCCTCGGGTGCTGGGCGGGGCTCAGGCGGGGGTGGGGTGGGGGTCGGGTGGGTGGGGGAGGAAGCCGCTCAGGGCTCCAGAAAGGCTCCTGCCCACAGGCTGGGGTCCTGGGGAGCCTGGGCGCTGCTCCCTGGGCTGCGGCAGCTCTGCCCGGCCTCTCCGTTCCTGGCCCGGGCCTCCCCGCCCGCACAGGCCCTGGTGTCTGGGGGGCACAGCCTCCTCCCCGTGTGCCAGGCTATGGACGCAGCTTTGACTCCCAGGTTCCTGGGAAACGGTCTCAGTTTGCTGGGAGGAGGGGGATGCAGTGCCTGGAACATTCCCAGAGACGATACACTTCCTCTTCCCTGCGCCTCCTCACCACCGCCTCCGACACACGAGGCCTGAGGCCTGGGCTGGCTGACTCCGGCACCCCCGCCCCCGTCTGGCCTCCTCCCTGGGCGGCCTCTGGCCCCGCCGCTGAGCGGGTGCCTGGGGGGTGAGGCAGGAGAGGCTCGCGCGTGGCTCTGGCTCTGGGACCTGCCTGTGCACGTACTCCACGTCCCCAGGAGGAGCGTCCGTGTCCGTGTCCGTGTCCGTGTCCGTGGGCCCGGAGCCCCTTTCTGGGGGGCGGACCCCTGCCCCCTCCCCAGCCACGCCTCCCGCCGGGGCTCCCCCTAGAGCATCTGGTGGGGGTCTGGGGTCTGAAGGCCTGGGATGGAAGGAGTCTCCGGGACCCCCCCGCCCGCGCCCCCTGCAGGAGGTCCAGGAAGGACAGGAGAGGCATTGGGCTCTGTCAGGGGCATCAGCTAGAGGCGGGTGCTGGCGAGGGGTGAGGGGCGAGGGGCGGGCCCCACCCGAGGCCTGGGCGCCACACAGGCTGCCTGCCCCCCAGGGCAGGGCTGGCCACACTCCACACTCAGGCCGGTGCGCCCTCTGCCCACGATGGTCGTGGCCAGCCCCCCAGCCTGGCCCTGACCCTGACCCTGACCGCTCTGCCCCCGCCTCCTGCTGCAGGGAACACACCGCCGGCCCCACCTCTGCCCCCGGGGCCAGTGGGGTCCCCACGGGTCTCCCTCCTGCTTCTCCTGGTTTTCAGATCAGGAAGTTCCCCCTCTGCCCCCTCCCCCCCAGGTTCTCCAGTTTCCAGAACCATCCTTGGGCCTGAAGGACCCACCCGCCCAGCACCCGCTGGGAATTTCCAGGCCTCCCTGGGGCTGCCCCTGGGCCCCTGCTCCCCGCCCCGAGGGGAAGCCTCCGGCCCAGGGACCGGGCATAGCTGCCCTCCCAGCAGCCTTCCCTCCCCGGGGGTCAGCAGATCCCGGCCTGCGGGGCCTTGGCTCCCGGCCACGTGTCTGGAGGCACCGGGGTCACAGCCGCCAAATCTCTGCTCTGCTCTGTCGCAACCCGCAGCCTGGCCCCCGGCGGCTCCTCCCTCGCCCCCGAATGACCCACGGGCCAGCAGGCGGAAGTGCGCCCAGCGGGCAGCCTGCTGAGAGGGGCCTGGTTCTCACGTGGTCACAGCACAGAACAAGCCTCCGTGGTCCATCCTCACCCTGTTCCCTGAGCTCAGTGTCTTAGCTTTCTTTCTTTTTTTAAATTCCATTTTCTATTCTTTTTTAAAAAAAATATATTTTATTGATTTTCCTCAGAGAGGAAGGGAGAGGGATAGAGAGCTAGAAACGTCGATGAGAGAGAAACATCAACAGCTGCCTCCCGCACACCCCCTACTGGGGACATGCCCGCAACCAAGGCACATGCCCTTGACCAGAACTGAACCTGGGACCTTTCAGTCCACAGGCCGACGCTCTACCCACTGAGCCACACCGGTTTTGTGATGATTACCCGAGAAGATAGCAATTATATTTCCTTAGCTATCCCCGAGGAAAAGGGCGGTGCCTCCAGGGGCGACGGTGCCTCCAGGGGCGACGGTGCCTCCAGGGGCGACGGTGCCTCCAGGGGCGACCCGGGCTGGGCACCCGGGCGGGCGGGGCGGGGCCTGTCACCCTGACCCGCAGCCCCAGGCTGGCCCACCCCCGCCTGTCCCCCTTCCCTCCAGGCCCGGACGCAGCCACATCACAGCTGTGTTTGTACAATTCTGTTGTCTCCTTATCCCCCCCCCGCCCCCCGCCCCCGTGGACCTCTCCCCGCCCCTCCCCCCCCGCACGTGCCCTCCCCCCCCCCCCCCCCCCCCCGGTGGACCTCTCCCCGCCCCTCCCCCCCCGCACGTGCCCTCCCCCCTCCCCTGCCCTCCCATGCCCGTGAGTGATGCTTACATGCCTGCCCGCAGCCCACCTCACAGCTACTTCTTTTTAAGTCCGAGAAGCTGTGGGCTCGGCCCTCCCTGTGTGGGTGACCCGTCACTGGCCCTTCCCGTGTGGAGCCAGGACGGCTTTCTGAGCGCCTGCGAGGTGCCAGCGCCGTGCGGGGCGGGCTCCGGGGACACCGCCGGCCTCGGGGGAGAGCGGGCCCGGGGATCGAACCCCACGCTGCCCTTTGCGGTGTGAGCTTGGGAAGCTGCTAAAACGCCCGCGCGGTCAGATGGAGGCGGCGTTCCCGGGCTCACAGGGTTGCTGGGCATACAGTAGGCGCCCAATACCCGGCGGCTGGGGCTGTTTTCCAGGGGATGCACGGTCCTTTCTTCCCCAGGGGAGCCTGGGAACGGCTCCGGTGCCGGCTGCTGGAGGGGGTGCGGGTGGGGGGGGGGGCGGAGGGGCGCCGTCCTGGGTGCTGTGGCCCTCAGGAGGACCCGGGAGCTGGCCGATGGGCTCCGGTGCCCGCGGGCTGCAGGCTGCCCCGCCGCTCAGCGACCCGTCTCCGTGCTGCTGCCGCTGCGTGCTTCGCCATCGGGCCCCTTTCCTGCTGGCTGGGGCAGCCCCTGACCTCGGCGGCCCGCCCGGAGGCAGAACCCTGCGGCTCTGAGTCCCACTCTCGGCGGGCCCCGGGCAGGCCGCGCTTCCTGACGCCGCCTCCCTGCCCCCGGGGCTCGGCGAGGGCCGGTGCTGCCCCGGAAGGAGGGAAATATAATTGCTGTCTCCTCGAGTAATCATTTTCCGAAGCTGCGAGCACAACCTTCAATTAATATTTCCTCTGCCCCCGGGGCGGGGGCGGGAAGAGGGCCTGTGCCGTTCCTCGTTCCCGCCAGGAAAGATGGCTCCCCTCTCCCGGCGGGGAGAGGCTGGAGACACGCTCTTCGCTGAGAGAACGGTGCGGCCAGGCCCAAACCCCGTCGCCCCTCCGCTGGGGCCAGCCCACGCCCTGGGATGAGTGTAGGCCCTGGGGCTGGGGCACTGGCTCACGGCTCAGAGCCGGGCTCCCGGGTCCTGTCCGAGAGGCGCCGGGGCCGGAGACGCTGTGGGCTGGACGTGCCGTGGGCCAGATGGGCGCCGTGGGCGGGACAGGCTGTGGGCCGGACCGCCGTGGGCTGGACGCGCCGTGGGCCGGAGGCGCTGTGGGCCGGAGGCGCCGTGGGCGGGACAGGCTGTGGGCCGGAGGCGCCGTGGGCCGGAGGCGCCGTGGGCAGGATGGGCGCCATGGGCCGGAGGCGCCGTGGGCAGGAGGCGCCGTGGGCGGGACAGGCTGTGGGCCAGAGGCGCCGTGGGCAGGATGGGCGCCATGGGCCGGAGGCGCCGTGGGCCGGAGGCGCCGTGGGCTGGACGCGCCGTGGGCAGGATGGGCGCCGTGGGCCGGAGGCGCCGTGGGCTGGACGCGCCGTGGGCAGGATGGGCGCCGTGGGCCGGAGGCGCCGTGGGCCGGAGGTGCAGGCCGGGCACCCGGGGGAAGGACGTGTGGACCGGGAGCTGCCAGGGGAGCCGGTGGAGGGGCCCCCTGGGGGAGGCCCGAGGCTGCTGCCCGGTGCCTGGGACGGGAGACTCCTCCGGGCAGGGAGGGGCGGCCGGGCCTCCGGAGGGGAGGGCCCCGAGGCCGGAGCCGGTCTGGGCGGAGGAAGGCCGAGGCGGCCCTCTCCTGGCGGGAGGGGTTCCCGCAGCTGCCTCGCCAGCACGGGGTTCTGCCTGGGAGGTGACCACAGGCCGTGAGCGACTACAGCCCCCATCACCTCACAGACCACCTGCCCCCGGACAGCCCCATGAACAGCCCCCAGCCCCCAGCCCCGAGGCCCCAGCCCCAGGCCCAGCCTCCAGCCCCCAGCCCCCAGCCCCCAGGCCCAGCCCCAGGCCCAGCCCCCAGCCCCCAGCCCCCAGCCCCCAGGCCCAGTCCCAGGCCCAGCCTCCAGCCCCCAGGCCCAGCCCCAGGCCCAGCCCCAGGCCCAGCCCCAGCCCCAGCCCCCAGCCCCCAGCCCTCAGCCCTCAGCCCCAGCCCCCAGCCCCAGGCCCAGCCCCAGCCCTCAGCCCCCAGCCCCCAGCCCCAGCCCCAGCCCCAGCCCCCAGCCCTCAGCCCCCAGCCCCAGGCCCAGCCTCCAGCCCCCAGCCCCCAGCCCCCAGGCCCAGCCCCAGGCCTAGCCCCCAGCCCCCAGCCCCCAGGCCCAGCCCCCAGCCCCCAGGCCCAGCCCCAAGCCCAGCCCCAGGCCCAGCCCCAGCCCCAGCCCCCAGGCCCAGCCCCAGGCCCAGCCCCAGCCCCAGCCCCAGGCCCAGCCCCAAGGCCCCAGGCCCAGCCCCCAGCCCAGCCCCAGGCCCAGCCCCAGCCCCAAGGCCCCAGGCCCAGCCCCAGCCCCAAGGCCCCAGGCCCAGCCCCCAGCCCCCAGGCCCAGCCCCAGGCCCAGCCCCAGGCCCAGCCCCCAGCCCCCAGGCCCAGCCCCAGCCCCAAGGCCCCAGGCCCAGCCCCAGCCCCAGACCCC
>CM072932.1:58429706-58447206 GCA_036971965.1 Nyctalus aviator
GGGTGCACAGAGGGGTATATAAGTCGGGGTGCACAGAGGGGGTGTATAAGTCGGGATGCACAGAGGGGGTGTGTAACTCTGGGTGCACAGAGGGGGTGTGTAACTCTGGGTGCACAGAGGGGGTGTGTAACTCGGGGTGCACAGAGGGGTGTATAACTCTGGGTGCACAGAGGGGGTGTGTAACTCTGGGTGCACAGAGGGGGTGTGTAACTCGGGGTGCACAGAGGGGTGTATAAGTCAGGGTGCACAGAGAGGGTGTCACAGGCCGGGTTAACGGGGCCTCAGCCCCGAGGCCCTGACCAGCCCCTCCTCCTGGACGGGGTCCCGGGCCCCTGCTCGCTCGGACACTCTGGCCCCAGGGCGGTGAGCGGGTGCCTTCGGGTGCTCCCTGCGCCTCCGGGGGTGCCGTGGCGGCCTGAGAGCACCCTGACAGCGCCACTTCCTGCCCGGCCTCCACGCCGCCGGCCCGGCGCTGACCTGTGGTCGCCGCTCGCACTTCCTGCAGCTGCTGCCGGTTCCTGGCGCCCACGGCCGGCCACGCGGGGCGTGATTCACCGCCGGCCGCCCTGCTGACGGGCCTGCAGGGCGGCTGCCACGGGGAACAGCCCCCCGCGCCCCGTCCCCCGCCTTTCCGGCCGTGACCCCGCCACCGCTCTCACCGGGATCCACAGCTCCCGCCCGGCGCCGGGCCTGGGGCGCGGGGGTTGGGGCACCAGAGCCTGAGCCCTGGCACCGCCGGGTGTGGGCGGGGAGCCCGGGGCCTCTGGGGTGAGCGGGCAGGACGGCCCGGAGTCACAGGAGAGCTCTCGGCACTCCCCAGGCCGGGAAAGCCGGTGCAGGTGGGGCCTCTGCTGCTGTCCCCCCTCTCCCTCCCCCACACCGCACGGACCTGTGACCGGGGTCCGAGCTGCCCAGAACGGTGTAGGCCCGAGTTAGCTGAGTGTCTTTGTTTATTTGTTAATTACTGTCATTATTCTAAAATGTTTTTATTGACTTCAGAGAGGAAGAGGGGGAGAGAGAAACATCAGTGATGAGAGAGAACCATGGGTCGGCGGCCTCCTGCCTGTGCCCTGACCGGAATCGAACCCGGCCTCCTGGCTCCCGGGTCGGCCTGCACTCAGCCGCGGAGCCCACGCCCACAGGGGGGAGCGTCTTCAACCGTCCGTCCGGCTGGTCACGTGCAGGGACGGGCCTGTCTGGGGGGGGGGGCTGCCTGGAGCTGGGGTGGGGGTGGGGGAGGGTGTCCCTGTCTGGAGCGGGGGGGCGGGGGGGGCCTGGGGGGGTGAGGCCCGGCCCCGCCCGGCTGCTGAGGGGCCCGGCGGCGGGCGCTCACCGGACGCTCCAGGCAGCCCGGCCTCAGCGCCCGGCGAGGAGGACGCGCTGGATGGCGGCAGCAGATCCCTGGCTCCTCCTGGCCGGCGTGGCCTGAGGAGCAGAACGCACTCCGGGCGGACCGGCTGCCCCTGCGGGGTGCGGGCTCTGTGCTGGCCACAGCGGGGGCACCCGCCCCCGGAGCCCACAGCGGTCCAGAGGGACGGCCAGGGTGCCGCCTAATGGGAGGAGACCCCTGGGAGACACAGGGAGGGGCAGGGCGCCCCCCGAGGCGGCAGGTGCAGCCTGCACTCCCGCCCCCTCTGTGGGAATTGGGGGGGGGAGAAAGTTGGCAACGGCCTCAGTAGGTTTGGGGTTCATCCCAGCTCTGACCGTGGGTGGCAGGCCCTGCACCGCCCTAAGCCTCAGTTTTCTCACCTGTGTGATGGGTTTAATGACATTTCTTTTTACTAGAAAGGTTGTTTCCATTGATTTTGAGAGAGAGAGAGAGAGAGAGAGCGAGAGAGAGCGAGCGCGCATGCAGGAGCGGGCAGCCATCACCCCTGAAGACTCCTGTGCCTGTGGCAGCACAGGCTCTTTGGTGAGCATAAGACACACCCTGCCCGGCCGGCCTGGCTCCGTGGCTGAGCGTCGACCTAGGAACCGGGAGGCCAGGGTTCGATTCCCGGTCAGGGCCCAGGCCCGGGCTGTGGGCTCCATCCCCAGGGTGGTGCTCAGGAGGCAGCTGGTCCATGATTCTCTCTCATCAGGGACATTTCTCTCCCTCTCCCCCTCCCTCCCTCTCTGGCCCCGCCTCCCCGGGACGCCTCCTCTCTGGCCTCAGCCGCTGCACAGGCCTTTTCCTGTGTGCACGGCTGTCAGCGGCTCCGGCGGGCGGCGCGCGGGGGCCCACCTCGCACCCGACGCCCACACGGAGGCGCCGGCAGCCAGGTGCGCGCAGGAAACGCGTGCAGCTGTGGCGCCCACATCAGAGGCTGTGGCTCCGGGGGCGTCCAGGCCTCCGCCGAGCTATTCCTGGCCGCCCCGCAGCCTCCCACCCGGCCCCCCGCCGTGCACACGGGGGGCCGACCGCGTCCCCCGGGCCTGCCCGCCTGGCCCCCGGACGGCGGCCGAGGCCGAGGGCCCTCCGACAGGTCTCCGCTCCGGGTCTCAGAAAACCGCCCCGAGCAGCAGCGCCCGGGCAGGTGACCACAGTGTCCCCGGGGCCCCGGGCCGCCCGGCCTCCCAGCCCACACCCAGGCCCCCAGGCGCTGCTGTGTAACTGCCCTCCCGCCCCTGCAGAGCCGGCCTGGCTCCGCCCCCCGTCCCCCGCCCCCCGCGCCCCCCCCCCCATGTGTGGGTGTCAGTGCACACAGCGCCTCCCAGCCCCAGGCGGGCGGGGCTCCCTCCCAGGCCCGGAGCCTCTGCAAAGGCTGCTGCCTCCTGCACGCCCTTCCCCTCCCGCCAGAAACTCCTCCTCGTCCCTCAGAACCCGCTCGTGATGGCCCCTGACTTCCCTCACCCCCAGGCTCAGCGTGGGGGCAGGTGTGTGTGTGTAAGGTGTCCTGAGGGCCCATCCCCGGCTGCCCTATCCCTACCCCCACCAGGAAGTCGGGGGGGGGGGGAGGGGCGGGGCGGCAGGGCGGGAGGGACCTGCCACAGGCCTGGAGATAGCATGTGCCCTGACCGGGAATCGAACTGTGGCCTCCTGGTTCCTAGGTCCATGCTCAGCCCCTGAGCCCGGCCGGCCGGGCACCGAGCAGTTCAAGTCCGTTTCCCCGCCTGTGTGTTCGCCGTGTCCACCTCGGGGACTGCAGGAGGGTCAGGGTGTAATGGCTGCTGAATGCCACCGCCCACCCACCTGTGGACACACAACCCCCCCCCACCCCCCCGTCTGAGGCCTCTGGGGGGCTCTGCTCCTGTCCCACCTCCCAGCCCCTCCCCCAGGCAGAGCGGCCCCAGCGGGCCCAGTGAGACTGGGGACAGAGGAGGCCCGGGGATACCCCTCCAGGGGCCTCACCCTCGTTCCTGATCTCGGTCCCCCTGGAGGACTCGGTGGGTGAGGCAGGAAGGCAGCAGGGCGGGGGGTGGGGGAGAGCAACCCGCACAGCAGCCGGCTCTCCGCGCCTCCTCATCGGCAGCTCCCCGGGGAGCTGGGAGCAGCCCAGGACGGCGGGTCAGCAGCCTCTGGCTGGGAGGGTGCCTCACGCCTCAGTCCCCGGGTGCAGGCCTGGCCTGGCCTCCCCGGCTCCGGCTGGCGGGAGGACGGAACCTCCCCGGGCGGCGGCCCCCGCAGTCCCAGGGCCGCCCTCTCCCGGGAGGAGGCTGCCAGCGGGAGGCGGAGGCGGCCGCGGGCGGGAGGCGGAGAAGAGGAAGCAGTTTGAGAAATCGCACAGAATCGGCAGCTGGGCCACTTCCCGATTCTCCATGACGTGCCGGCCCGTGGCCTGGGCCCCCCGAGCCCCCCCGCCTCCCGGAGCACCCCTGACTCAGCGCCTCCGCGGGGCCCAGCTGGCCGGACGACGCCTCCGCGGGGACCAGGGACAGGTGGCTGGGCCGGGGCCACGGGGTGGGTCACGGGGTCAGGGTGGGTCACGGGGTCAGGGGTCATTCCCAGGGGCCGGCGCTCCCGCAGGGGCTGCTCCCTCGGCTGCCATGACGGTGCCGGACGGCGCCCTCACAGAGCCCTCCCGGTGGAGGGGGAGCCAGGCCGGGTCCAGGGCCGGCTCCTGGGGCGGCTCCCGGTGGTGGGCCCCAGCCCTGCTCCTGTGCGGGTTCAGCTCAGTAGCAGCCTTAGCGGTCCTCCTGGCGCTCCTGCCCAGCCCTCACCCCCTGTGTTCCCCCACCCTGGACCGGGGGCCTCCCCGGCCTCCTGGTACCCCCGCCCCGCCCTGGGCGGAGCTGGAGGCGGGAGGGAGGCTGTGGGCAGGCTGTCCAGGCCGGGAGCCCAGGGGCTGGTCAGAAGGGTGCTGCATGGATGGCTGGGGCAGGGCTGGGGGTGGGGGCGGGGTGGGTGGGGGCGGTTAGACCACCCCCAAGGGCGAGGCCCCAGCAGCCCTGGGTCTGGGTCGTGGTTCTCACCGCCAGCGGTTTACGGGATCAGGCCTGACACAGACCCCGCGGGTGGGAGGCCCTCTGTCCCCCCCAGAGCCTCCAACACACGGGCCTATGCGTCCCAGACCTGCCCTGGGGTAGGACTCATAATGCTTTGCTTTGGGGCATTTCCCGTGATGCTTTGGGCATTACTCAGGATGCTTTGCTTTGGGGCATTACCCAGAATGCTTTGCTTTGGGGCATTACTCAGGATGCTTTGCTTTGGGGCATTACCCGTGATGCTTTGGGGCATTACCCACGGTGCTTTGCATTAGTCTGCTTCTGGCGTCTGTGCGGTGGGAGTAGACGTCCCCACAGGAATGAGGCCCGGGTGTCTGACGTGCGTCTGGGGTCTGCCGCCTGCTGCGGGTAAGTGACTCGACCGCGGCCCCGGAGTTTGGGTCCCAGGTCACCTCTGCGCCCACAAGCTGCTGAGGTCGCAGGGAGGGAAGTGTTTGCTCGGGAGGGAGCCAGGGGGGACCCCCCCCCCGCACCGGAGTCCGAGCTGGTCACCCCTCACCGGGAAGGCGCCTGGGGGCTCAGGTTTTACCGTTGGCCAAACGCCCGCAGGGGCCCGGGGCCCTGGGCCGGGGCATCGGGCCGGAGGGCAGGCCGGCGGGAGGGCAGGTCTGAGTTAACACCAGACACAGCTCCGAACCCAGCGCCCCTGCGAGTGTGTGCGTCTCCTGTGGTGTGTGCGTCAGTGTGTGCATGAGAGTGTGCGTGTAAGCCTGTATATGTGTGTGTCAGTGTGTTTGTGTGAGTGAGTGTATGAGCGTGTGTGAGCGTGAGTGTATCAGTATGTGAGTGTGTGTGTGTGAGTGTATCTTTGAGTATGTGCATGTATGTGTGAGTGAGCATGAATGAGTGTGTCAGTGAGCGTGTCTGTGTGTGAGCGTGAGTGTGTATGAGCGTGTCAGTGTGAGCAGGTGTGAGTGTGTGTGTGTGAGCAGGTGTGAGTGTGAGTGTGAGCAGGTGTGTGTGTGAGTGTGAGCAGGTGT
This sequence comes from Nyctalus aviator, assembly GCA_036971965.1. Classification (NCBI taxonomy): domain Eukaryota; kingdom Metazoa; phylum Chordata; class Mammalia; order Chiroptera; family Vespertilionidae; genus Nyctalus; species Nyctalus aviator. Next base: position 58,435,112 of record CM072932.1, read on the forward strand.
GAGTGTGTGTGTGAGTGTGAGCAGGTGTGAGTGTGTCAGTGAGTGTGAGCAGGTGTGAGTGTGTGTGTGAGTGTGAGCAGGTGTGAGTGTGTCAGTGAGTGTGAGCAGGTGTGAGTGTGTGTGTGAGTGTGAGCAGGTGTGAGTGTTTCAGTGAAGTGTGAGCAGGTGTGAGTGTGTGTGTGAGTGTGAGCAGGTGTGAGTGTTTCAGTGAAGTGTGAGCAGGTGTGAGTGTGTGTGTGAGTGTGAGCAGGTGTGAGTGTGTGTGTGAGTGTGAGCAGGTGTGAGTGAGTGAGCAGATGTGAGTGTGTGTGTGAGTGTGAGCAGGTGTGAGTGTGTGTGTGAGTGTGAGCAGGTGTGAGTGTGTGTGTGAGTGTGAGCAGGTGTGAGTGTGTCAGTGAGTGTGAGCAGGTGTGAGTGTGTGTGTGAGTGTGAGCAGGTGTGAGTGTGTGTGTGAGTGTGAGTGTGTGAGTGAGTGTGTGTGTGTGCTCCTCGGTGCGGTCCGAGCAGATGCCGCTCAGGGGCTGTGCCTTCCCCGAGGACCATTTCCTCGCTGGGCGCGCTGGGGCGCAGCCTGAGCGCCGCTGGCTGCGGGGCCGCCTCTGGAGGCCCGTGTCCCTGAGCCGGGCTGCCTGTCCCCGCAGGGCCGGGGCGGAGGCCGCCAGCGTGAGGCCGGAGCTTCCAGCGAGGGGGGCGGAGAGAGCCCCCTCGGGCCCGTGGCCCCCAGGCCTGGAGAGTCTGTGATTACATGAGGTCATCCCGTTGGAAGGACATAAAACAACGTCTAATTAGGCGCCGTGCGTCTTCAGAGGCGCGTCATCGTCCTGTCTCAGGTCCAAACGCAAGCCTTTCAGCCTCGGCGGGAGCTCCGTGGGTGTCCACGCCCCGTGGCCCGTCTGCCAGCGGCTGGAGCCGGCCCAGAGGAGCGGGGGGACGGGAGGGAGGGCCGCCTCCCCCCTCCCCCACAGGCCCCGGGCCCTCCCCGCCCGGAGACGGGAGACCCTGGCCTTCCACCCGGACAGCTTCACCATCCAGGCCTCCGCGGCCGCGTTAGGTGAGCAGCTCAGGAGGGCGAGGGTCTCGTCTGCCGTTTCCCGCGATCGCCTGCTCCTGCCTGGCAGGCCCTCAGGAGGCAGAACGCACCAGCCCGAGCCCGTGTCCCAGGGCGCGTCTCCGGGTCCTGGGTCCCGGGTCCCCTTGGGCCGCTCTGGACCCGCCCAGTTTGCTGCCCGCCCGGTCGCCTGCACACGCTGTGGCTTCAGACAAGGGACCCACACACACACGGTGCCCTGCCCGGGGAGGAGCGGGGGGAGAGCGCGGCCAGAAAGCAGCCGGCGCCAGGGCCGGGAAGGTCAGTGCCGCCGGGACGGCCCGGGGCCGTGCAGCCGAGCCGAGCAGGAAGCCAGCGGCCGCCGTGTGAGCAGTTACAGACACGAACAGGACTCCAGCCGGGACCCGGGCGGGGAGGGGGGCCACCTGGAGCCAGTGCTGAGCCCCGCTCTGTGAAGTGCACCCCGAAGGGCTGTGCGTGTGTGTGTGTGTCCCCTCGTGAACAGGGAAGTCCCGCCGGCAGGCCTGGAGGCGGACGAGGCCGGCTGGGGGAGCAGCCTGGGAAAGGATTCCGCCTGCACACACCTGTGTTAGCAGCTGCGTGTTTGTGGTTCGGCCAGTTTCCCTCCCAGCGCTGCCGACACACCCCCATCCCTCACCTGGCAGGTGTGTGCCCCGGGACCCGCTGGCGGGGGCAGCCCGCCCCCCGGAAGCGCCCCCTCCATTTGGCCAGGAGGCAGGTCACCGGGGCCCCTGCGGCTCAGAGCGGCGGGCCGGGGGGTGGGGGGGGAGGGGCAGGGGGGCGGGGGGGCGGCCGCCCGCCCGGGCGCAGCCCAGTCTGCCCCGAGTCCTGTGGGCTGGAGGCCGCGGTGGCAGCAGCCGGCCTGGCCCTTAGGCCACAGTGACCCCCGCTGGACGGAGCGGACAGCTGCGTCCGCCGCCGGCCAGGCCGCTTTGCATGTGAGCCCCCGCCCTCCCGGGCTTGCCTTGTGCTTTGTTGCTCACGCGGATCCAGCTCTGGCCTGTGTCCGCCGCCACACCCCCAGGGTTCCGGGACCACGTGCCTGCGCCCGCCGGTTCTGTGACCTTTGTGGTCTAATAGTAACGGCTCCTTCCCGGTCCTTCATGACCCCGCTCCCTCTGGCCATGGTGTCCTGTGCCAGGCAAGAGGGAGACCCCCGCCCCCCGGCGGCCAGCTCCCAGCATGCCCGGCGGCCCGGGCTGGGGCCCCGCCCGGTCCCACCCCACCGGACGCTAACCCTTTGCTCTCCCTGGTCCCCAGAGGCCCTCCCAGGCTCCCGGGCCCCTGGCCGCCCCCTGTGCCCTCCCTGCCCGGCGGGCTGTTTGCCGCTCTGCCAGCGCGGCCTGTGCTTCGGGTCGGGGTGTGAGGCCGGGCGCGTGGTGTGAGTTTCGGAGGTTACAGGTGCCGAACCGCGGGCAGCCTGGCTGCGGGGGTGTGGCCTCCCGTGGGGTTCCTGTGGAGCGAGGTGGCCCTCACCGGCAGGAAGGGGCCGGCGGGAGGGCGGGCGGGCAGAGCCGGAGCCACAGCGGGGCTCCCGGAGCCGGGTGGGGGCGGGTGGGTGTGGGCGGAGGGCGGTCTGGGCCCGGGAGGCAGGAGCTGGAGGGAGCCACGTGGGCAGGCTGAGCCAGGTCAGAGGGAGCCCAGGCGCGGAGGCCCCGGCTCAGGGCTGGGCAGGGAGGGAGTGGAGGGAAAGGGGCTCAGGGTGGGCGTGGGGAAGGCAGCCTGGCAGGCAGAGGTGCCCGGAGGGCCACCAGGGGCTGAGAGGCAGCCAAGACCCATCCCTGCTGCCCATCGCCCGGGCCGCGCCCAGACCGACCCTGCTCCCGCCGGAGCCGCTGTGTGCCGGTCTGCGGACGCTTTCTTTTTCTTTCTTTCTTTTTTTGTTTTAATATATTTTATTGATTTTTTACAGAGAGGAAGAGACAGGGATAAAGAGAAACATTGATGAGAGAGAATCATCGATCAGCTGCCTCCTGCACACCCTCTACTGGGGATGTACCCACAACCAAGGTCCATGCCCTTGACTGGAATCGAACCCGGTACCCTTCAGTCCGCAGGCCGACGCTCCATCCACTGAGCCACACCGGTTTCGGCAGGACGCTTTCTTGAACCAACAACTAAGAAGCAAACGCAACAAAAGCAAAGCTGACCGGTGGGCCTGCTCATACCGAGGCTTCTGCCAGCAGCGGCCTCACCGTGAAAAGGCGACTCCTGAGCGGAGAGCCTCAGCCACCGGGCGACCGTCCAGGAGAGAAGTGACCCCCGGTCAGAGGTCAGAGGTCAGAGCGAACACGCCCGGGCAGAAGACCCAGGCAGAGCCAGCAGGTGGCCCGAGGCGCCCGGCCCCGCTCCTGGGGGACGGGGAGGGGGAGATGGGGCCACGGCCACGGGGGTGGGGGGGTGACTGCACACTGGGAGCGGCCGATGGCGGAGAGGCCGGGAACACCACGCGCTGGTGAGGACGGGGAGGAGAGGGATCCCGCCTTGGGCCCCGTGGAGGCGGAGAATGGCGCCGCCGAGGCGGGAAGCAGTGCGGAGGCTCCAGATAGTTGAAATAGGTCAGCCGCCCATCCACAAGCCCGCTCCCGGAGTTATCGGGAGAAAACACTCCAAAGGACAATGGCGCCCTGTGCGCTGCTGTGCTGTTCCCTGGAGCCGACAGGAGGAGGGGAGGCGCGGACAGAACACACACCCCCGGCAGCGGACGCCGCGGGCCCCCGGGCGCCAGGCTAAGTGAAGTCTGAGGAACCGGTGCCATGTGACCTCGTACGGGAACCTCATGTGGACAGCGTGTAGACACACACACACACACACACGTGCCGAGCACACAGATCCAGGGAACAGGTTGGTGGCTGGGTGGAAGAGGGAGATGTGGATGTTGTTTTTCTTTAGTTTAAATAAAGTGAATGAAACCCAGCCGTGTGGCTCAGTGGTAGGAGCCAGGCGGTCACAGTTCAATTCCCAGTCAGGGCACAGGCCGGGTTGTGGGCTCCATCCCCAGTGGGGCCCATGCAGGAGGAAGCTGACCCATGTTCTCCCTAGTCATTGATGTTTCTCTCTTCCCTCTCCTTCCCTCTCTGAAATCAATACTCTATAGTAATAAAAGCATAATATGCTAATTAGACTGGACAGCTGAACAGCCTTCTGGACGTCCTTCCGGACAAAGCCGGGCTGCAAGGCAGAGGCACACACTGTGGCTGCCAGAGCCAGCCCCTTGCACAGATGGCATGCATCAGGCCTCTGTGTGTGTGTGTGTACATGTGCATATATACGTACACATATGTACATGTGTATGCATGTGTGTGTACATAAATGAAAAGTAAATTGAGTTGAGGAAGCTGTGCTTGGCGGGTTGTACACGCTTCAGATAAAGGTGAACGTGCACAGCACGTGTGTTATGCTGTGCAGTCGGGACGGTCTCTGCAGGAACAGAAAGCTCCCCGGCTAACAGCAGGTGCTCATGTTCTCAGGAGAAGGGGTGGCTGCTGAGCATGGCACTCGGGCCCTGGCTCCAGGCTCCCTCCTTCCTGGGCACCTCCGAGAATCCGGTGGTTTTTCATCTTTTTTTAAAAATCTTTTTAAAATATATATTTTATCGATGTTTTACAGAGAGGAAGGAAGATAGAGAGTTAGAAACATTGATGAGAGTCATCAATCAGCTGCCCCTTGCACGTCCCCTACTGGGGGTGTGCTCACAACCAAAGTACATGCCCTTGATCGGAATCGAACCTGGGACCCTTCAATCCCCAGGCCGATGCTCTAGCCACTGAGCCACACCGGTTTCAGCTGTTTGCATCTTGACAGTGAATTCCTCCTGGTCCCTGAAGAGCTGCTGCAGACGCGGGCATCACCTCCAGGGACAAAGAGGACGGGACTGGCTGGTGCCAGACACTGCATTCATTCATCATTCATTCATTCATTCATTCATTCGCTTTCCTACCACGTCTCTTTCTTAACTCAGACTCCTAAGCGAACCGCTGAGCCCGCCAGCCGGGCCGTCCTCTCTTAAAGACACCTGGAGGTGAGAGCCGCGCAGTGGCCTCTCCGGTCACAGTGTCCCGTGGCCTCGGGCGAGCCGGCCGCCCTGGGTGGGGGGCCAGGGTGTGTGGGGCATGAGGGGGCCTCGGCTCCGGCCGCCGCGCTGGGCGGGCGAGAGCTGTGCAAACACTCCTGGGAGCAGCTCTTGGCTCCAGGCTTCCGGCCCCGAGTGCCCTTGGCCGCTGAGAGCTCTCCACGATCAAAGCCAAGCGGAGGCAGAGGCTGGAGGGAGCCGGGGGCCGGGGGCCGGGGCCCAGCGCCGCGGACGGCTGCCCAGGGCGGAGGGAGGGGTGTCCGGAGCTGAGGGCTGGGCTGTGTGACTTCCGGGCCGTCCCTGGCTCTTCCCGGAGGTGCTGCGGAGACCACGTGGTCCGGTCCTGTGGTCCGGGCACTCAGTGGCCACAGGCAAGGACACAGCCCCGGGAGCTCCGGTCCCAGTGTGGCGCTGGGATCCCACAGAGGACGGGGCGGCCGGCCCCAGGGCCAGATGCCGCCCTTGCGTCTCTCGTGGGCTCCAGGGGGTGCTGGGAAGTGTCTAACCACCGCCCCCCCCGTTCACGTGGGGACGCGGGGCTCACCTCGGCTGCAGTGACGCAGACAGAGGGGCGCCTGCTCTCCTGACGCCCAGGGAGGCCTGCGTGGGGCCCGGGCCCAGAGCCTCAGGGGCCACAGGAGCCCGAGAGGGAAACGGGAATGAAAACGGCTCGCGGGGCAGGCTGGGCCCAGGCTGCCGCCTCCCTGACGATCGGCCTGGAGCCTCGCCGAGACCGAGACCGCAGCCTGTGCAGGGTGGGAGCTCCGGTGCGCCTCCGGTCCCTGCCTTCGCTGGACCTCAGGGCGGAGCCCACCTGGCCTCAGGGGCGTTGTTATTGCTACTGCTGTGTTGTCGTTGTTATTGCTACTGCTGTGTTGTCGTTGTTATTGCGGACTGCTGACGCCTGCGCCGCCTGTGCACAAGACAGCGTGCCACATTTCACTTCTCATCCAGCCCCGGAGGCTTCCGCTCTGCTCCCCGCCTCCCTGTCTGCCCCCGAGGAGCTCATGTGACCCATCGCCGCCCCCGGAGTGTGGTGTGGGGAATCGGCTTCCCTCAGATGGACGCACGGCAGTTAGGGGTGAGCGTGCCTGACGTTCCCGCAGGGCCGTGTCACCGCCCCGCGGCCGGCTCCGGTGGGGCCCCTCCTCCCCGGACAGGTGGCCGCGGGGGCCGGGGGGCCTGGGGCCGGGCGTCCCGCTGCGTGGCCTTGGACACGTCCTGAACCCGTCTCCTTGGAGACCCTGTGCCGTCCCAGGCTCCCCGGAACCCGGAGACTGCCCCCCGCACCCCTGTCCTCCGCCTCTCCGGGGAGGGCGCTGTGGGCAGGGACCGGTCACCACGGCAGGCCCGCGGGGGCAGGCTGCCCGCCAACCGGAGCCTGACTTCCGTCTGTCACTGATGAGGACCTGGTTGGGAGGAGATATTGATGAGGACATTGGTTGGTTGGGAGGAGATATTGATGAGGACATTGGCTGGGAGGAGATATTGATGAGGACATTGGTTGGTTGGGAGGAGATATTGATGAGGACATTGGTTGGGAGGAGATATTGATGAGGACATTGGTTGGTTGGGAGGAGATATTGATGAGGACATTGGTTGGGAGGAGATATTGATGAGGACATTGGTTGGGAGGAGATATTGATGAGGACATTGGTTGGGAGGAGATATTGATGAGGACATTGGTTGGGAGGAGATAGTGATGAGGACATTGGTTGGTTGGAGGAGATATTGATGAGGACATTGGTTGGGAGATAGTGATGAGGACATTGGTTGGGAGGAGATATTGATGAGGACATTGGTTGGTTGGGAGGAGATATTGATGAGGACATTGGTTGGGAGGAGATATTGATGAGGACATTGGTTGGTTGGGAGGAGATATTGATGAGGACATTGGTTGGGAGGAGATATTGATGAGGACATTGGTTGGGAGGAGATATTGATGAGGACATTGGTTGGTTGGGAGGAGATATTGATGAGGACATTGGTTGGGAGGAGATATTGATGAGGACATTGGTTGGGAGGAGATATTGATGAGGACATTGGTTGGGAGGAGATATTGATGAGGACATTGGTTGGGAGGAGATAGTGATGAGGACATTGGTTGGTTGGGAGGAGATATTGATGAGGACATTGGTTGGTTGGGAGGAGATATTGATGAGGACATTGGTTGGTTGGGAGGAGATATTGATGAGGACATTGGTTGGTTGGGAGGAGATATTGATGAGGACATTGGTTGGTTGGGAGGAGATATTGATGAGGACATTGGTTGGGAGGAGATATTGATGAGGACATTGGTTGGTTGGGAGGAGATATTGATGAGGACATTGGTTGGGAGGAGATATTGATGAGGACATTGGTTGGGAGGAGATATTGATGAGGACATTGGTTGGTTGGGAGGAGATATTGATGAGGACCGTGGTTGGGAGGAGAAGGGGGTGCAGGTGTCGGGGGGAGGTGAGTCCCGGGGTGTCCCAGCCGCAGCCCCAGGAGCCGAGCGCCCAGAGCCAGGGGAGCGGCTCCTGGCTCCCCTCACTTCAGTCTCAGGGCCCGGGAGGAGCCGGTTCCGGGGCCGGGCCAGCTGCTCTGCCGGCCACGCCAGCTGCCGGGCCCGGAGCCGCACAGCTGCAGCGCTGGCCGCTCTGAGCCGGGCTCCCGTCCCGTCTGCTCCCTTTCTTCCGTTCGGAGGGAGCGGCCAGGCCACCGCGGGCCCTGAAAGGGCCTTTCTTTCCGGCACCTGGGCCTGGCGGGAGGGGCAGCAGGTGCCGGGGCCTGTTTGCTTCTGGGCTCAAGTGTTTCCGCCGATAACATTCACCGAGCGCGCTCTGCTGGGGCACTGCCCGCCCGGCCGCATGCCCTGGTGGGAGCAGGGGAGCGGGAGGAAGGGGAGAAGGGGGAGGGGGATGGAAGGGGAGGAGGAGGGAGGAAAGGAGGGGTGGAGGGGAGAAGGAAGAGGAGGGGGAGGAGGGTGGGGAGCAGGAATGAGCAGGAGGGGAGCGGGAGGAGGGGGAGGAGGGAGAGAGAAGCAGGAGGGGAGGAGGGTTGGGAGGAAGAAGAGGTGGAGGAGAAGGGAGAGGAGGAGGAGGAGGGAGAGGAGGGGGAGGAGGGAGAGGAGGAAGAGGAGGAAGGAGAGAGGAGGAGGAGGGAGAAGAGGAAGGGTGGAGGGGGAGAAGGAAGAAGAGGGGAGAAAAAAGAGGAGGGGGAGGAGGATGGGGAGCAGGAATGAGCAGGAGGGGAGGAGGGGGAACAAGAGGTGGAGGAGGGATGAGGAGGAGGGAGAGGAGGAGGGAGAGGAGGTGGAGCAGGGCCCAGCAGCGACCAGGGCGCAGTCCCCGAGGCGCTGGGGAAGCCTGGCCCTCCACCACTCCCCGCCTCAGTCTCCCGTCGGTGGTGAAGGAACATTGCCCGTCAGCGGCGGGCAGAGGCGGCTGCGCGTGGGCCGGTGCCGGGAGGGCAGTGAGGGGAGGGCTCAGGGCGGGGGGCTCCGGCGTGGCCCCTTCCCAGGACCCATGGCTGCCGCCCGCGGTGCCACGCTGACTGGCCCGTGACTAACAGCAGTGAGAGCGAACGTTCCCTCCAGGTGACGCAGCTCCAGCAACGTGCAGGCCCCTCCCCGGAAAGAGAGAACCCCACCAGCTTCCACTCATTCTTATTTAAAGGGTTCCTATTGGCTTCAGAGAGGGAGGGAGAGGGAGAGAGACATCCATGATGAGAGAGAATCACTGACCCGCTGCCTCCTGCCCGCCCCGCACGGGGGACGGAGCTGCAACCCGGGCCTGTGCCCGGCCGGGAATCGAACCGGGACCTCCTGGTTCCCAGGTGGACGCTCAGCCCCGGAGCCCCTGAGCCGGGCTGGGCTGGTGCCTTTGAACTCTGCGCGGAGTGCGGGAGCCGCTCTGACGCGGCGGTGGCCGCAGAGACGCGGCGGGGGAACCCAGGCCGCGCAGGTGACCCGCGGGGGCGCCGCCCGCGGTAACGAGCCGCCGTGCTTCTCTCCGCGCAGCCTCGGCCCACAGGCACGCCCGTCCGTCGCCTGGAGTGCCTCTGTGCCGTCTCTGGAGCGGTTTCCTTGTTTTTTAAAGCAGAAACGGAGCTCCCCAGCAGTCCACGGCGCAGTAAGCACAGCGGCCTCATGAACACACGGCAGGCACCTCCCAGCCCGTCCCTCCGTGGCACGGCCACGCCACCCCCACGGCCCTCGCACGGGGTTAGTCCCCCTCCGTGGCTCGCTCCCTCCGGTGGGCGTGGCTCCTAAGAATCGCCGTTCTGCCTGGGGTGTGCAGGAGGCAGCCGATCCATGCTTCTGTGCTATCATTGACTTTCCTCTCTCCCTCTCCCCTCCTCTCTGATCAATACGGATAAGAAAGAGCCACTGTTCTCCTCCCTCAGGCAGCCTTCCTGGCCGGCTCAGCGGGAGGCCACCTCCCACGGCCCAGCCCTGTGGGCCTCTGTCCCCGCCCTGGCTCCCTGCCGCCCGCCCGGGGAGCCGGCCCCCTGGGGTGTGAACTCCGCCACCGGGAGAGGGAGGGAGCTGCATCCCTGGCCGCTCTGCCTGCGTGGGGCCTTTCTCCTCCGTCGGCCTCCCTCGTGGGGGGCCGCCCTCCACCCCGGCCTGGCCGCGCCCTGACTCCACCGGAGCCTGTGGTCACCCGCACCTCTCCCACCTCCTGTGCCCGAGGGGGGCTCGGGGCTGCCAGCCTGTGACCGGCCGCCGCCCCCTCCGAGGCTGAGCTTCCCACCCAATGGGGGCGGGATGCCGCCGGCGAGATCGAATCCTTCATCCCCACGCCCTCCTGTCTGTAACCTCCCCTCTCCCTGCTGCCCCCGCCCCGCCTCCACCCAGATGCTGCCGAGCGGAGATGGGGGCAGTTCTGGGCTCTGGGCCCCTGGCCTGTGCTCTCCCCGCCCCGCCCAGCCTGTGCTCTGGGCCCCCGGCATGTGCTCAGCAGGCGCGGAGCGGCCCTGAGCGGGTCCCGGTCTGAAAGGCTCGGGAGATCTGGGCTGAAGGATCGGGTGTGGGGACCCTGCCCGCTGCCCGCTCAGTGCCCGCTGCCCGCTGCCCGCTGCCCACTGCCCGCTCGCTGCCCGCTGCCCACTGCCCGCTCGCTGCCCGCTGCCCGCTTGGTGCCCGCTGCCCGCTCAGTGCCCGCTGCCCGCTGCCCACTGCCCGCTCGCTGCCCGCTGCCCGCTTGGTGCCCGCTGCCCGCTCGCTGCCCGCTGCCCGCTCAGTGCTCACTGCCCGCTTGCTGCCCACTGCCCGCTCGGTGCCCGCTGCCCGCTGCCCGCTCGGTGCCCGGTGCCCACTGCCCGCTGCCCGCTCGGTGCCCGGTGCCCACTGCCCGCTCGGTGCTCGCTGCCCGCTGCCCGCTCGCTGCCCGCTGCCCGCTCGGTGCCCCCTGTCCGCTCGGTGAGTCTGCGGCCCTGACAGCCACGGCCTCCTGCACCTGGTGCCGCGGGCGCCGCGGGCCGGGGCTTTCCAGCGGCCGGTGAGAGGAACCGCAGCGACCCTCCCCCACGGCGACCTGTTTCTCAGTCCGTGGTCTCGGCTCACGGCCGCTCTGCGCGGGCGCCCCCTGCGGCCCCGGGACCCGCCGCGGAGGTGAGGGACCGGGAGGGGGGCGTCCTCCTTCCTCCGACGGCGGGCCGCTGCCCAGAGGCTGCGGGACAGTGATGCCTCCCAGCACAGGAGCAGGGAGCTGTGGGGAGTGTGCTGGGATGTCAGCGTTAACGGTGCCTGAAACAGGGCAGGTGCAGCGTGAGCCCCACCACGTGAAAACACCCATGTACCTAGCGCGTGCGCGTGTGTGCGTGTGTGTGTGTGTGCGCGCGCGTGTGCGTGTGTCCTGCCGTGGACTGTGGCTGTGTTTTCTCTCTGGCCAGTGGGTCCAAGGTCATTTAACTCTTAGCGCTCTGGGTGAGCGTACGGGAGAGGAGAGCTGAGTAACCGCCCGGACCTACGGGGGCGAGGGGGGTGTCTCTGGACTGAGCCGGGGCCACGGGAAGTGCCCGGCGTCTCTGGGGTCCGGGCCGTGGTCTCTTCCCGGAGAAGCGGGGGGCTGCCGGTCAGCCCTTGGAATCCTTGGTATCCGGTCCCTCCCCAGACACACGGCTGGGCCAGAGTCCCCCACGGCGAGACGCGCCCCTCAGCGTGGGACGGCGCACGCGAGGGGAGGCTGCCACCATCACCATCGCCGTCGCCGTGCCGACCCCAGGGCGGGATGAGGATGAGGCAGGTGTCACCAGGGAGTGAGCCCACGGGGCCCGCGCCTCCTCTGCTGGGGCCCCCGCGGGACTGTCACGTGTTCCCTGACCGTGCCTCTCGGAAAGCCACGCCGCAGCCGTGGGTGCTGGCAGGCGGCACCCGCACGGCTCTGCTGCCAGCCGCAGGCCGCGCCGGGGCCGGTGCCGGGACGGCCGGTCCACGCCCTAACCGGGGTGACGGGCAGGAGCAGCGGAGCGCAGGGACAGTGCAGATGGTTTTACACTCACGACCGCCTGGCTCAGGTGGCGCTGGAGACGCCCCTGTATCGCCGCCGCCCGGTAAAACGCGACGTTCCGGCTGCTCGGGCGGCTCGGGCGGGAGGCGCTGCCGAGGAGCACGGCCCCTTCGCCGGCCCCTTCGCCAGGCGGGCTTCAGCTGCTTCTCTCCAACCACTTCCTGCTCTCTGTGAGTGCGACTCTGCGCCTTTATTTCATTTTATTATTTTTATTTTTAAAATATATTTTATTGATTTTTTACAGAGAGGAGGGAGAGAGAGAGAGCTAGAAACGTCGATGAGAGAGAAACATTGACCAGCTGCCTCTTGCACACCCCTTACCGGGGATGTGCCCGCAACCAATGTGCATGCCCTTGACCGGAATCGAACCCGGGACCTTTCAGTCCACAGACCGATGCTCTACCACTGAGCCAAACCGGTTACGGCTATTATTTTTATTAAAAAAAAAAATTTTAAC
>CM072932.1:58452206-58499706 GCA_036971965.1 Nyctalus aviator
TGCTCCGTCCTCCCCCTGCCCCCTGTCCTCCCCCCCTACGCCCCCATCCTCCCTCCCCTGCCCCCCCGTCTCCCCCTGCCCCCTGTCCTACCCCCCTACGCCCCCATCCTCCCTCCCCTGCCCCCCGTCTCCCTGCCCCCCGTCCTCCCCCCCCCCCCGCCCTCCCCCCACCCCCATCCTCCCTCCCTTGCCCCCACCCTCCACGCCCCCTGGCCTCCCCTCTGTGCCCCCCGTCCTCCCCCCTGTGTCCCCTGTCCCCCCATCCCCTGTCCTCTCCCCCCACCCCCATCCTCCCTCCCCTGCCCCCCGTCTCCCCCTGTCCCCTGTCCTCCCCCCTACCCCCCGGGACGAGCACTCCTGCTTTTAGCTCCCCGGACGCTGCCTCTGAGGGTCATGTTGAGTTATTTCACCCGGCACCTTGCTCCGTTAGCTCCGGTCTGTGTGCCTGAACTCTGAACTAGGAAGAAACAGGTCGAATGCCTTTACCGGCTCCTGTCTCTCTCCCACATGCTGACGTTGGCTGGTTCTGCATTTTTTGAGGTTTTGGGGGGTTTCACACTTTAATGCTTATCTGCTTCTTGGCGCACCAACCTCCTCGTGTCCGCCTCTGCACGCCCCTGAGGACACAGGGTGTGGGCGTCTTCCCCGTGGGTGTGGCCACGGCAGGTCTGCTGGTGAGGGGTCCGTCCCGGATTGTGGCTTTGGTGCTGGAGATGTATCGACTTTAAAATATATTTTTTATTGATGTTTAGAGGGAGGGAGGGAGGGAGGGGGAGAGAGAGAAACATCAGTGATCAGAGGGAATCAGGATCGGCTACATCCTGCACGCCCCCCACTGGGGATGGAGCCCACAACCGGGCCTGTGCCCTGACCGGGAATCCAACCTGTGATGTCTTGGTGCATGGGACGGTGCTCAGTCTACTGAGCCACACCGCCCAGGGACACAGATACATTCCTTTTTTAAAAATATATATATTTTATTGATTTTTTACAGAGAGGAGGAGAGAGGGATAGAGAGTTAGAAACATCGATGAGAGAGAAACATCGACCAGCTGCCTCCTGCACACCCCCTACCGGGGATGTGCCCGCAACCAAGGTACATGCCCTTTGACCGGAATCGAACCTGGGACCTTTCAGTCTCCAGGCTGATGCTATATCCACTGAGCCACACTGCCCAGGGCCACAGATACATTCTTAGTTCAATGCCCAGCGAATGCTCACTTGGTCTGCTACGTATCCTCCCCCTTCGTTGGCTGGTTCTGGTCCCGAAGGTCATGGTTTTCCTCGAGCCCCAGAGCCCCATCCCAGCGGGTGGGCGCCCGCTGCAGGGGGACCGGCTGGCGCGGCTCCATCACTCCCGGGAGGACTCGGCCCCGGGCTCTGACCCCGATCCGGTGCACAGGCTCCCCTGGGCGGAGTGGGCACTGCAGCTGGAGGCCCAGCCCCGCCCCCACGCCCCTGACCACTCGGAGCGCCCTCCCAGCGGGCAGCGGCCCCTGGGCGCCGGGCCGGGGGGCGGGGCAGAGGAAGTGGCATCTGCTCAGGTTTCTGACAACGGCTGTGGCTGTTCCTCCTCCTCCGGCCAAAACACACAGATGTGCGAGGTGGGGCCGCGGGGGCGAGGCCGAGGCCAGGACAGGCCGCCGAACCAGAAAGACCAGCCCTTGATGGAGCCGCTGTGGTTAGTTTCTGTCGCTTTCGGCCCGAAGCCTTCCTCTCTGTGCGCCGCCAGCTCTGCTCTCCGGCGGGGCCGGGCGGCTCCGATGGCCCCGGGACTGAAGCCAGGCGTGCCCTCTGCTGACCTGGCTGAGCCGCCTGAGGCCCTGGGCTCCCGCCCAGGCCCCGCCCCCAGGCAGGCTGCCCAGACCTGCCAGGCCCGGCTGCAGACTGTCTCCCAGACGCCCCGGGTGAAGCTGTGGGTGGGAGAGGGGGCGCGGGCTCTCTGACATCAGCACCCAGTGCAGACGAACCCCCGGCGGCGGCGGAGGCCGGTCCGGAGCGGCCGGGGCTGCCTGGGGGCGCCGGGCGCGGGCAGGCGGGCGGCGGAGGACGGTTTACCGGTGTGCCCGGCGGTGAGGCTCGGCCTGTCCCGGGACCGGCTGCGAGGCGGCACCGCTCAGCCGGCAGCGCTCCGACGGGCCTGCTTTCTACGAGCTTTCGGCCGAAGCAGCTGCCCCGCTGTGGCCGCCGAGCGGGAGCTTGACGGGGAGCTGCCCGTGAGGGAGGCAGGCGGCGGCCGGGGCGCCGGGCAGAGGCTGCGGCACCTGGAGCTCGGCACCAAGGACCCCGAGCCCCACCCCGAGAGGCCGGAAACCCTGCTGGGCTGGGGGAGGGGGAGGGGGGACGGGCCCAGCCCCTGGGGGGTCGGAGGTCACCGCTGACCCTGCCTGGGCCTGCCCTGGGCGTGTCACTCACCCTCAGCGTCAGGATTATGTGGGGGAGCCCTCCCTGCTGTTCCGGGAACCCGGTGCTCTGCTGGGTTTGCTCACTGGACCCTCACTGGCGCCCCGGGGTGAGGTGGCACGGGGGAGGGGGGCTGGGGAAGCCCATGCCCCCACCGCCCTTCCTGAGGTCCCCTCTCTGGGGTCCCCTCCCCAGGTCCCCTGGGGGCCTGGCCTCTGGGGAGGGGAAGTCCCTGCCGCAGAGTCCTCCCGCCCCCAGTGGCTCACCCTCCTGGGCGGGCCGGTGGGAGACAAGGTGTCTCTCTCTCGGGCCGGACCCTGCCTGTGGGGCCGCCTGCCCCCCTGAGAATGGCAGCAGCAGGGAGGGCATCAGGGCACGCTGCAGGGCTCACACGCTCCTCTGCTGGGACTGTGGACACCGTCCGTGAGGTTTGAGTGAGCTTGGATGGTCACGTGACTCACTTTCTAACGCGTCCATCCCTAGAGCTCGTCCGTAGACTCACAGCGACCGGGCCTCCCCGAGCCCCCCCATCCCGCTCCCATCACAGCGGGCGCCCCCGATCCACGGCGCGTCCTACACGGCGCGTCCTACACGGCGCCTCGGGTAAGACGGGCTCAGCCCTGCCCCGAGGCCGCTGTTCCAACCCTGGAACCAGCTGGTCAGGGCACGTGCGGGTTGTGGGCTGGATCCCCAGTGTGGGTGTGCGGGTGGCAGCCGCCAGTGATCCTCTCTCATCACTGAGGTTTCTCCCTCCCTCTCCCTCTCTCTCTCCCCCTTCCCTTCCCTCTCCCCCTCCCTCTCCCTCTCCCCCTCCCCTTCCCCCTCTCCCTCTCTCCTTTCCCCTCTCCCTCTCCCCTTCCCCCTCCCCCTCCCCCTCTCTCCCTCCCCTTCCCCCTCTCCCTCTCCCCTTCCCCCTCTCCCTCCAGGCGCCGCGTGGGCTGTGGGCGATGGGCTGTGGGCGATGGGCTGTGGGCGATGGGCTGTGGGCGATGGAGGCGGACCTGAGGGAGGGGCAGGCACCGGGGATCGGGGCCGCTGAGGCTGTCTTTCCGGGGTGGGAAGCTGACTGCTCGGGTGTCTTACCGGGCGGGGGGCTGCCTCTCCCCCTGGTGGCCGGGCCCGGAGGTCCGGCCTGCGGAGGCAGAGCCAGGGGCACCCCTGCCCCAGACTCCCCCAGGTGTTAGCTGGGCGCAGGTGTCGGCGGGCGAGGGGCTGCGGCGTTCGGAGAGCGAGGCGCGGGTTCCGCAGGCGGGGCGTTAGGACCTGGTGGGGTGAAGGAAAGGCTGACTTAGGGGACACACCGCCAGGAAGTGCTGCCAGGCCGCAGCCGGACTGTTCCCATGGAAACCAGACGCCCAGGGCCAGAGCTAGGGGGGGGGCGGGGGGCGGCTGTGTCGGGGTCTCGACGGGAAAGCTGAGCGAGAGGAGGCGAGCTGGCTGGCCGTGCGGTTCCGATGAGACACGGCGAGGAGCCCGCGTCCGTGGCCCGGCGTCCGCCCTCCTTCGCCCGCGGCTGTGGCGTTGGTGACATCGGACCTCCTGCTTCCTGAGGATGAGCTGGGGTGAGGCGCGGGACCACAGGGTGCCGTTGCCATGGAGATGCTCGCCGAGGTGCCGATGCTGAGATGGCAGATGTGGGTCACAGAAACCACAGGGGCCGGTCCGCTGGCCGGGGCTTTCCGCTCGGGGAGGGACGGCACCTCCGCCACCGCTGACGCTCAGAGGATGTCCACGCCCCCGGCATGCAAAGCTGAGGCGAGGGCTGTGGCCACGCGGCCGCCCGCTGCCTGCCACCTAGGAGGGCGAGAAAGTTTCCTCAAAGAGACTGGACGCAGGAAGACGTCAGCCATCCATTCACTCACCCATCCATCCATCCATCCATCCACTCATCCATCCATCCATCCATCCATCCATCCACTCATCCACTCATCCATCCATCCATCCATCCATTCATCCATCCATCCATCCATCCATCCATTCATCCATCCATCCATCCATCCATCCACCCACCCATCCATCCATCCATCCACTCATCCATCCATCCATCCATCCATCCATTTACTCACTCACTCACTCATCCACTCATCCATCCATCCATCCACTCACTCACTCATCCACTCATCCATCCATCCACTCATCCATCCATCCATCCATCCATCCATCCATCCATCCATCCATCCATCCATTCATCCATCCATCCATCCATCCATCCATCCATCCATCCATCCATCCACTCATCCATCCATCCATCCATCCATCCATCCATCCATTCACTCACTCACTCACTCATCCACTCATCCATCCATCCATCCACTCACTCACTCATCCACTCATCCATCCATCCATCCATCCATCCACTCATCCATCCATCCATTCACTCACTCACTCATCCACTCATCCATCCACTCATCCATCCATCCATCCATCCATCCATCCACTCATCTATCCATCCACTCACTCACTCATCCACTCATCCATCCATCCATCCATCCATTCACTCACTCACTCACTCATCCATCCATTTACTCATTCAATCACTCATTCATCCACTTATCCATCCATCCATCCATTCATCATCCATCCATCCATTCACTCATTCACTCACTCACTCACTCATTCATTCATCCATTCATCCATCCATCATCCATCCATCCATTCATCATCCATCCATCCATCCACTCGCTCATTCGTTCAACCTTCACCAAGCATGTGAAGAGTTCAGTGTGTGCAGGTTCCTCCCGGAGGCTGGCGGCGCCCGCAGGGCAGGTGCTGTCGTCAGAAGGCGAGGGCCGGCCATCGGGGACCCCTCGTGTCCCAGCCTGTTCCTCTCGGGGCCTGCGGGCCCCGGCTCACCCTGAGGCTGCGGCACGTGCCTTCAGCTCCGAGCAGAGCCGAGAACTGAAGCCGAGGGCTGCGCACGCCGAGGCCTGAGCTGCCGGTGGAGCCCCCTCCCCCCACCGGCCGTGGGCGGGGCCCGCAGACGGGGTCAGGCCTGTGGTCCCGCAGGACCTCCTCGCGGTCCCCGAGGAGGGCGCGGCTCCCAGGAGGACGGTGCTCGCGTGCCGCACGGAGCGAGGACGGGGCGGGAAGAGCGAGGGGGCAGCGCCTCTGCCCCGAGCGTCCGGCCAACCTCCCGAGTGCGGTCCTGGCTGCGGTTTCCGGGGCAACGCCCGTGTCCACGGGACACGCGTGGGACCGTGTTGCCGCGGGGTTTCCGCGCCGCGGCAGGGACGTGTGGTCGTCCGCACACGGCAGCTTGGCCCCGTGACCGGCGTCCCCAGGGCCGGGGGACGGAGGCGCAGAGCTGCCGAGGGAGCCACACGTGTTCGGAAGCACCTGTCCACGCGGGCAGGTCCGGTCGGCAGTCGCTGGAGCCGGGTCCGAGGAGGAGGGGCCCAGAGGCCTGGGGGCGGGGCGGGAGGGGGCCGGGCGAGGAGGCAGGGCCGGGCCTTCCTGGACTCTCGTGGAGCTGCGGGCAGGGCTTTCACATCCTGACGGCGGCTGGTTTCACTTCTGGGCTCGGCGCAGACGGGGCTCTCGCCCATGAGCCTGGGCGTCCCTGTAACCTCCCCACCGGCGCCCCCCCACCGGCTGTGCGTCCCACCCCGTGTCCCAGTCTCCCGCACCCGGTGGGGTTCCTGGGGTTGGATAGGTCTCGATCCAGCCCGCCGCCATCAAAGGCGGGGCGTCTTCCAGGCCAGGACCGAGCGGCCGGCCGCCCGGGGCTGCGGTGGGGGAGCGAGGTGCGGCCCGGGCTCGGGCGCGGTGCTGGGGACTTCCGCGTGAGCGGCTGCAGGATGACTCAGCGCGGGGCTGCGGTTTCAGCCCCTCTCGCCGGGCGGAGGTGCTGGCTCTCGGTGCCTCCGCTCTGTCTGCTCGGCTGAAGCCACCTGCCCGAGCCAAGGGGCTTTTGAGGGTGACTTTCTCTGGGGGTGACGTCAGGGGGACTTCTCAGGCTGCTGTGCGTCAGCTGAGTGCAGCGCCTGGGCATCCAGCTCCGGGGAGCCCCCCTCCCCGCCCCCCAGTGTCCATCGCCGGGCAGGGCGGGCCCGGGAGGGGCAGCCGGTCTGTGTGCCCGCGGGCCGGCGGCTGGCCGGTGGACGGAGCAGCCGAGTCAGAACCGCTTCTCGTGGCACCGCGCCTGTGTTCCGCGTGGCGCCTGTGTTCCGCGTGGCGCCTGTGTTCCGCGTGGCGCCTGTGTTCCGCGTGGCGCCTGTGTTCCGCGTGGCGCCTGTGTTCCGCGTGGCGCCTGTGTTCCGCGCGGCTCCTGCGGACCGCTGGCTGACGCAGGGCGGCCTGGACCGCCCGGCCTGGTCTTTGTGCAGCGTCCGCCGCTTCCTGCCGCGCGCGCGCGCGCGTGTGTGTGTGTGTGTGTGAGTGTGTGTGTGAGTGTGTGTGTGTGTGTGTGTGTGAGTGTGTGTGTGTGAGTGTGTGTGTGTGAGTGTGTGTGTGTGAGTGTGTGTGTGAGTGTGTGTGTGTGTGAGTGTGTGTGTGAGTGTGTGTGTGTGTGTGAGTGTGTGTGTGTGTGTGTGTGTGTGTGAGTGTGTGTGTGTGTGAGTGTGTGTGTGTGTGTGAGTGTGTGTGTGTGAGTGTGTGTGTGTGTGTGAGTGTGTGTGTGAGTGTGTGTGTGTGTGTGTGTGTGTGTGTGTGTGTGAGTGTGTGTGTGAGTGTGTGTGTGTGTGTGTGTGTGTGAGTGTGTGTGTGTGTGTGTGTGAGTGTGTGTGTGTGTGAGTGTGTGTGTGTGTGTGTGTGTGTGAGAGTTGGGTCTGGATGGGAGGCGGATTACCTGTCGCTCAGACTAAGGTCCCATCTCGGGTCTGGGAGCTGCTCC
Organism: Nyctalus aviator; assembly: GCA_036971965.1. NCBI lineage: Eukaryota > Metazoa > Chordata > Mammalia > Chiroptera > Vespertilionidae > Nyctalus > Nyctalus aviator. The sequence goes on from CM072932.1 coordinate 58,459,441, forward strand.
CGCGGACGCCGGGTTCGGGAACCGGAGGCGGGGGGTGATTTGGGCCACAGCCTCGCCCGGCAGCCCGGCCCCGCCCTGGGGAAGACGTGGGTGTCAGAGGAGGAGACGGAGCGGGGACAGCAGTGACGGGACCGCGGACTGGAGAGACGGCACGGAGCTGGCCTTGGGCAGTGCTGCCGTGTGGCCTGACGGGCACAGGCTCTGGTCAGACGTGGGCTGGGGCTGGGGCTGGGGCCGGCCTGGCAGGGCCACCGGAGGGCAGCACAGGGCGGCAGGACAGGGGCGGCGGCAGGCTGGGTGTGGGGGGCGGGGGGCGGGGCAGGGGCTCCAGGGTCCCAGACAGGACAGTGGGCTGCAGGAAAGGGATGCGGACAGCCAGCCCCCAGGGCAGCCTTAGAAACTGGGCCACGCGTAGCAATGATTTTGGCTAAAATACAATTTTTTAAAAAGCCGCCCTTGCCCGCTGGTGAGGCTCAGCAGGAGGTCCCGGCTCGATTCCCAGTCAGGGCCAGGCCCGGTTGCAGCCGCGATCCCCAGTGTGGGGCTGCAGGAGGCAGCTGATCCGCGATTCTCTCTCATGGACGTTTCCCTCCCTCCCCCTCTCCCTTCCTCTCAGACACAATAAAACATTTTATGAGACTGACGCGCTACCTACTGCGCTAACGAGGCACCTACAATAAAACATTTTAAAAAGCACGTCTGTCCCCGAGGGCCTGGGGCTCGCCATCTCAGAGAAAGGTGTGCCCCGCGTGTGCCCGCCTCCCGGGCCCTCCACCTGCCGTGGCTCGGGGAGGAGCACCCAGCCCATGCTGCTCCGACGGCGGCCGCAAAGGGACCTGCCCCGCCCCGTGCCCGCCATCCCGCTGTCCCTCCGGCCCGGGGCCCGGGCGGGCCCACCGTGGCGGGCCTGCCTTCTCAGCACCCCCGGGGGGTGGGGGTGAGGGGGACGGCGGGGGCGGCCTCCTGGGACACCTCGCTGAGTCCTGGCAGTGCCCGGACCAGGGTGCAGGGCCCGGGCGCCTGCTCTGCGGAGTCCCCGGCTCAGCCTGGGCCCGAGCAGCCTTCCCAACAAGACGTAGACGTGAGTTGAACCCGAGCCAACAAGCAGCCTGTGGCCTCCTGTGAGCGCCTCTCCGGGCCTGATGGGCACCCGCCCGTCCCGCGGGCCCTGGACTTGGAGTGGCGGCCCCGGGTTCCGTCCTGTCCATCGGCCTTGGCTTCTGCTCGGGCTCCGGCCTCTGCGCACGGAGGTGCTGCCTTCCGTCCGAAGGTCAGAGGTTCCTGAGGGGCCGAGGGAGACCCCGGATCGCGGCGTCACTGACGAGGGAGTGTGATCTGAAGTGGGTACCCCCCGCCCCCCACAAGGGGCCTGTGTGAGGGTCGCTGGCTGGGAGGGTGGCACGTCATTTTGAGGTGCAGGCACAGAAGAGTGGGGAGCACGGAGAGGAGGGGTGAGAGCAGCTCGATGCTCGGGGTGCTGGGGACCCCTCGCCTCTCCTCACGGGGCCCATACCGGAGCTTCTAACAGGCAAGCAGTTCTTTTCCACAAGATCAAACCCTTCCAGGTTGGGGGGAACATGCATATGCATGCTAACCCTCACCGAGGGCGCGTCTCCATTGAGTTTTAGAGCAGGGGGAGGGGGGGGGACAGAGAAGCACCGATGGGAGAGACACACGGACTGGGTGCCTCCTGCAGGGCCGGGCCAGGGAGGAGCCTGCAGCCGAGGCGCGTGGCCTTGATCGGAACCGAACCCGGGACCCTGCAGTCCCTAGGCCGACGCTCTATCCGCTGAGCCGGACCGCCCGGGGCGGGGATGAGCTTTGCATTTCTAATCGATGAAAAGGCAGACCTCTGTGAACGTGTGATCTGTAACGAGTGCCCACACACCAGACTTAGGATGATGTGGGCGAGTGCCTGTCCACGATGGCACTCAGCTCCTGAGAGTGTGACAGCGAGTCCCACAGAGGGCTGGAAACACACACACACACACTAACACACACTCACACTCACACACACACTCTCTCACATACACATACATACACACTCACACACACACTCACACACTCACACACACACACACACACTCACACACACACACACACACTCACACACACACTCTCTCACATACACATACATACACACTCACACACACACTCACACACTCACACACACACACACACACTCACACACACACACACACTCACACACTCCCACACTCACACACACACACTCACACACACACATACACACTCACACACACACACACACTCACACACTCACACACACACTCACACACTCACACACACACACACACACTCACACACACACACACACACTCACACACTCCCACACTCACACACACACACTCACACACACACATACACACTCACACACACACACACACACTCACACACTCACACACACACTCACACACTCACACACACACACACACACTCACACACACACACACACTCACACACACACACTCACACACACACTCACACACTCACACACACACACACACACACACTCACACACACTCACACACACTCACACACACACACACACTCACTCACACACACTCACACACACACACACACTCACACACACACACTCACACACACTCACACACACACCCAGAGGGACCCGGCACCGAGGGAATTCACAGCTCTGGCCGTGGTGGAGAAATTTCCCTGGTTTCCCCTCGCGCCTTTTATCATAAAACCACCAGAGAAGAGGAAGTCCTGACGGCCTGGCCTCTCCCGCCTCCTGCTGGTCCTGAAATGAGGAGAGAAGTGGCCCCCGAGGGCAGCGGGCGGTCAGAGGGCCGGGCACCGCGGGAGGGAGGCCTGGGACCGAGCCCGCTCCCCGAGGCAGCTCCTGGGCTCCGTCCGGACGGACGGGGTCTGTGCAGGCGCCGCCTGGGTGGCCGCCCGGGACAGGCCGCGGCCCGCGTTTGCATGTGTTCACGCTGGGTTTCAGGTTGACTGAGCAGCGCGTTCTTTCAAGGACAGAGGGGTTTCCTCCTCCCCCTCTGACAGGAACTCCGCCGGCCTTCCCCGCGGGGCCCCAGGTGTGGCCGTGGCGGCCCGGCCCTTCTGCTCCGAAAGAGAACCTCTCGAATCGATGCAAAGGTTCTGGCTCCCATCGGCTGTGGGAGCCTCATTGGCACCGATGGGGGAGACGTGGACTCGAGCCCTGCAGGTCATCGTGCTTTCTTCTTTTTTATTTTTATTTTAAAATATATTTTATTTATTTTTTCAGAGAGGAAGAGAGGGATAGAGAGTTAGAAACACTGATGAGAGAGAATCATCCATCAGCTGCCTCTCGCACACCCCCTACTGGGGATGTGCCCGCAACCAAGGTGCGCCCTTGACCTGAATCGAACTTGGGACGCTTCAGTCCGCAGGCCGACGCTCTGTCCACTGAGCCACACCGGTTTCGGCTCTTCTTTTGTTTTAAATGAGTCTTTATTGTTGAAAGTATTATCTATGTCCCCCTTCCCCCCTCCCCCTTTAAAAATATACTCTTATTGATTTCAGAGCGGAAGGGGGAGGGAGAGAGAGATAGAAACACCCATGAGGAGAGAGAACCATGGACCGGCTGCCTCCTGCACGCCCCCCACTGGGGATGGAGCCTGCAACCCGGGCCTGTGCCCTGACCGGGAATCGAACCCTGACCTCCTGGCTCACAGGTGGACGCTCGGCCCCGGAGCCAGGCCGCCGGTCAGAAGGCTCTGTTTCTAATCAGATGTTGGGCCTCACGTACACGTATGAGGGGGGATGTGGGCAGAGGCCTGCAGACCATCGTGTTTCCCAGTCTGTGAGTCGCCTTGGGGTGGGGGTCCGGCTAAGACCGAGCCCAGGCCACGCAATCCCAGAGGGGCGCAGGCTGGGCTGGGGGAGCGGACCCAGAGGGCTGCTGGGACTGCTCTCTGCCTCCTCCCCCCCCGCCCCCCGTCCAGAGCGAGGCCTCGGTGCTGGGGGATCAGACTGGGGCCCGCAGCCCGGGGGGACGGGGGGCTATTGTAAGAGGTGTGTCTGGGGCTGCAGACACCCCCCTCCCCCCCACACCCGCCACAGAATGCAGGGGGGGGAAGGGGCGCGGGGACAGGACTAACGCGTTACCTCCCCCATCCTCACCCGCCCCTCCAGCCCTGCTGTCACCCGCGCCTCTCACCGCCCGGGCGGTGCTGGCTGCCTGCCTTCTCCCCCCCCTCCTCCCCCCCCCCCCCCCCCGCCCCCGGAGATACCCATCAGCCCAGCACGGCGCTTCCGGGGGAGAGCGTGCTTATCTCTGCACAGAGGCGCCATCTGATCTGGGCTGGCTCTCGGGAGCCGAGTCAGCGTGCGGGGCCGGGTGGGGGGGGGCCGGGGGCGTTCGTGGTGCCTGTGATCCTGTTTCCTAGGCGGGCGCCCGCCAGCGCAGAGAGAGGCACCTTGAACTTTCAAGAATCAGCCACCCGGTTCCCGGAGGTGCCTGCGCTGCGAGCAGCCTCCTTCGGAGCAGACACGCGCTGACACCACCGGCACCGGCCGACACTGCCGACCACCGCCTTTTTTTAACGGGGAGCCAGCTTCCTGTTGCGTCACTAGCTCCCGTGGATGGTCTGGGCCCCCCCCTCCCCCCCCCCATGTGCACGTGCACTCCCGCTGGCTCCCCGTCCACGCCCGGGCCGCGCGCAGCGGCCTGGCGGGACGAAGGCAGAGGCAGCGGGCACAGGGGCCCGGCGGCCCCGGGGCAGCGACAGGACGCTCTCTCTCCTCGCTGCACAGCTCCCAGAAACCCACTCCGTGTTTATTCTTGCTCCCAAAGCTTGTGTATTGTGGATTCCTTCCAGAAAGCTCTGGCCCCAAAGCGTCACCGAGTCTCCTCTTCTCACCACCCCGGTTCGCGCAGGCCTTTCCGAGGTGCTTCAAGCCTGGCCCAGGCCCGCGGCGCCCCCGCAGGTCTCAGCTCTGGCTGCAGTATCTTCGTTTTCTTCGTTCCTGTTTCCTTGATGGTTATCTGTCTTCTCTCAACTAGAAGGCAAGCTCCGCTCGGGGCCGGGCCCTTCCCGCCTCGTCCAGGCCCCCTCCTGCCTGCGGAAGGGGCAGCGCTCGAGCTGCCCTGCGTGGCGGTGAGACCGGCTGGCGGCGGGGGGCATCGGCCGCACTTACAGAAGCTGCCCGTGTGTGACGTGAGCCCGAGGAGACGTAGGTACCAGCGTGTGGGCAGGAAGTGGGAACCACGACCTCATGCGCTGGGCCGGGCTGTGAATCAGAGAAAGAAAGATGACGCCTGGAAATGAAAACGCTGATGGCGGCGAGGGGCCCGGGATCCGTGCTAAGAAATGAGGCTGATTTTTAAAAGTTTTTATTTTATTTTTCAATTTGCATCCTCTCTCCACAAAGTTAATTTGAGTCCCACAATCCTGAGTCAATGGCTTGTTGACGACAGGACAGGCTCGCTCTGCCTCCCTCTCCTCTCCCCTTCCGTGCAGACGGCACCGGCTCCGCCAGCCCGGCCTCCTCCCCTCCCCCCTCCCACGCCCCGCCGGCAGCACCGGCCCGGCCGTCCGACAGGACGTGGATGGGGCTCCGGGGGAGCCGCTCGCCTCCAGAGGGACAGTCTCCGGGAGACGCCTGTCCTGGACGTTCTGGTGAAATGACATCCATGTCAGCGCATGCCCGCCGTGTGAGCGCCCGCTCCCTCCTCGGTCTGAGCCACGGTCTCACGCACACCCCGACGCCGGGCGTCTGGTCCGGAGGGTCTGGAGCAGCGGGCGGCAGGTGTGGGGGGCAGCCTGGCGGGGGCGGGGCCGGGGCAGGGCTGGCCGTGGGCACCTGCCCGTCACAGCGACGAGGAGGGAGGAGAGCCGGCTGCGCCCTCAATCCCCCCCCCCGGTTCAGGCCACGGCGAGGACGGAATTCAGAAAACCCAACCTGCTCCCACCGCCTCCGTGTCTGAGGTCATGCCTGCATGTGTACGTCACGTGTCATCCATGCACAGTATTAGCGACTCCACAGGCGGCGTCCGAGGCTCCGGCCCCGGGTCACGGGCTCGAGCCCGGCCGACGCCCGCCCCGCGCAGGTCAGGGCCCGGGTTCAGGAAGTCGCTCTACGCGGCCCGGGTCTGGCTCTGAAATTTTCAAAATATCGTTTCCGATTTCAAAACATTGAGCAACGCCCTGCGCTCCCACTGTGGACGCTTTGTCAAGAGGAGAAGCCAGTGAAGCAACAGACGGGTGTGTGTGTGTGTGTGTGTGTGTGTGTCTCCCCGGTGAGGAGGGGCCCCGGCCGCCGGGGAGCGGGGTGGGGGTGGGGGGTGATAGGGGTGGGGTGGGGGTGGGGGTGGTAGGGTGGAGGTGGGGGGTGGGTGTGGGTGGTAGGAGTGGGGGTGGGAGTGGTAGGGAAGCGGGGTGGGGGTGGTGGGGGTGGGGGGGAGTGGTAGGGGAGTGGGGTGGGGGGGTGGGAGTGGGAATGGTAGGGGAGTGGGTGTGGGGTGGGGGGTGGGGGTGGTAGGGTGGAGGTGGGGGGGTGGGGGTGGGGGTGGTAGGGGAGTGGGGGTGGGGGGGGGGTGGTAGGGTGGAGGTGGGGGGGTGGGGGTGGGGGTGGTAGGAGTGGGGGTGGGGGTGGTAGGGTGGAGGTGGGGGGTGGGGGGGTGGTAGGGGTGGGGTGGGGTGGGGTGGGGGTGGGGGTGGTAGGGGTGGAGGTGGGGGGGTGGGGGTGGGGGTGGTAGGGTGGGGGTGGGGGGTAGGGGGTGGGGGTGGTAGGGCTGGTGTGGGGGGTGGGGGTGGGAGTGGTAGGGGAGCGGGGTGGGGTGGGGTGGGGGTAGGGGTGTTAGGGGTGGGGTGGGAACGGCTGGGGACCAGGGAGTGAGTGTGAGCACCCACTCGGCACACAGCGGCTAGAGGAGGGGTGGGGCGGGCAGGCTTCGCAGGCATGGGTGGGTGCACGTGTGCGTGTGTGATGGGGGGACAGGCTGCTCGCTCACATCCCTGGTAGGTGCGGGGATCCGCCTGTCTTCACTGCGTCTCTGCAGGCTCTTCCCTCGCCCGCCCGACCTGCTGCTGAGCTGGTCACGGAACGCGGCGTGTGTGCAGGCACCGGGGTTATGAAGCCCCGCAGAGCTGTGTCTGTCCCCCCAGCCGTGTGTCTGACCAATTAGCTCATCAGCCGTCAGCAACGGGCGGCAGCCATGGAGCAGAGCCGCGGCCCAGCCCTGGCCTGGGTGCTGGGGTGCTGGAGGGTGCTGGTGGGTGCTGGGGTGGATGGGACAGGAGCCCTGGGCTGGGTGCTGGGGTGCTGGAGGGTGCTGGTGGGTGCTGGGGTGGATGGGACAGGAGCCCTGGCCTGGGTGCTGGGGTGCTGGAGGGTGCTGGTGGGTGCTGGGGTGGATGGGACAGGAGCCCTGGGCTGGGTGCTGGGGTGCTGGAGGGTGCTGGTGGGTGCTGGGGTGGATGGGACAGGAGCCCTGGCCTGGGCTGGGTGCTGGGGTGCTGGAGGGTGCTGGTGGGTACTGGGGTGGATGGGACAGGAGCCCTGGCCTGGCTGGGTGCTGGAGGGTGCTGGTGGGTGCTGGGGTGGATGGGACAGGAGCCCTGGTCTGGGCTGGGTGCTGGTGGGTGCTGGGGTGGGTGGGACAGGAGCCCTGGGCTGGGTGCTGGTGGGTGCTGGGGTGGATGGGAGAGGAGCCCTGGGCCTGGGCTGGGTGTGGAGGGGCTGGGGTGGATGGGAGAGGAGCCCTGGCCTGGGTGCTGGGGTGCTGGGGTGGATGGGACAGGAGCCCTGGGCTGGGTGCTGGTGGGTGCTGGGGTGGATGGGACAGGAGCCCTGGGCCTGGGCTGGGTGTGGAGGGGCTGGGGTGGATGGGAGAGGAGCCCTGGCCTGGGTGCTGGGGTGCTGGAGGGTGCTGGTGGGTGCTGGGGTGGATGGGACAGGAGCCCTGGCCTGGGTGCTGGGGTGCTGGAGGGTGCTGGTGGGTGCTGGGGTGGATGGGACAGGAGCCCTGGCCTGGGCTGGGTGCTGGTGGGTGATGGAGGGTGCTGGTGGGTGCTGGGGTGGATGGGACAGGAGCCCTGGCCTGGCTGGGTGCTGGAGGGTGCTGGTGGGTGCTGGGGTGGATGGGACAGGAGCCCTGGGCCTGGGCTGGGTGCTGGGGTGCTGGGGTGGATGGGACAGGAGCCCTGGGCTGGGTGCTGGTGGGTGCTGGGGTGGATGGGACAGGAGCCCTGGGCTGGGTGCTGGGGTGCTGGGGTGGATGGGACAGGAGCCCTGGTCTGGGCTGGGTGCTGGTGGGTGCTGGGGTGGATGGGACAGGAGCCCTGGGCTGGGTGCTGGTGGGTGCTGGGGTGGATGGGACAGGAGCCCTGGGCTGGGTGCTGGGGTGGATGGGACAGGAGCCCTGGGCTGGGTGCTGGGGTGCTGGGGTGGATGGGACAGGAGCCCTGGGCTGGGTGCTGGGGTGCTGGGGTGGATGGGACAGGAGCCCTGGGCTGGGTGCTGGGGTGCTGGGGTGGATGGGACAGGAGCCCTGGGCTGGGCTGGGTATGGAGGGGCTGGGGTGGATGGGAGAGGACCCCTGGGCTGGGCTGGGTGATGGTGGGTGCTAGGGTGGATGGGACAGGAGCCCTGGCCTGGGCTGGGTGTGGAGGGTGCTGGTGGTGTAGGTGGTGCTGGGACAGGAGCTGCTGTCCCCGTTCCTGTCCTGTGGCGTCTCCCGGTGGTCAGCTGCGGCGATGCTGGCCAGCTGGGGCGGGCGGGCCGGGCGGTGGGAGCAGCGCTGTCAGCTCGCCCCCTCCCGCCAGCTGTGTCTGCACCGCAGGCCCCGGCGGCAGTTGCGAAAGGTCTCACACGGCCCCTGTTCTGTGGCTGCCCCCGCGGGGACCTGCCCCCTTCACGCCCGGTGTGACCCGCGGGGACCTGCCCTGCTTCACGCCCGGTGTGACCCGCGGGGACCTGCCCCCTTCACGCCCGGTGTGACCCGCGGGGACCTGCCCTGCTTCACGCCCGGTGTGACCCGCGGGGACCTGCCCCCTTCACGCCCGGTGTGACCCGCGGGGACCTGCCCTGCTTCACGCCCGGTGTGACCCGCGGGGACCTGCCCTGCTTCACGCCCGGTGTGACCCGCGGGGACCTGCCCTGCTTCACGCCCGGTGTGACCCGCGGGGACCTGCCCTGCTTCACGCCCGGTGTGACCCGCGGGGACCTGCCCTGCTTCACGCCCGGTGTGACCCGCGGGGACCTGCCCTGCTTCACGCCCGGTGTGACCCGCGGGGACCTGCCCTGCTTCACGCCCGGTGTGACCCGCGGGGACCTGCCCTGCTTCACGCCCGGTGTGACCCGCGGGGACCTGCCCTGCTTCACGCCCGGTGTGACCCGCGGGGACCTGCCCTGCTTCACGCCCGGTGTGACCCGCGGGGACCTGCCCTGCTTCACGCCCGGTGTGACCCGCGGGGACCTGCCCTGCTTCACGCCCGGTGTGAGGGGGACACAGCCCTCCGGGTCGGCAGAGCCGAGCGGCCGGCGCCGAGGGCGGAAGCGTCCCACCTGCCTCTGGGGCCAGAGCTATCTTTGTTTCCTTCTACGCTGCAGCGAGCGAGGAAGCCGGTGGATTTCTCAAAACCAGACGCCTTTCCTGTCTGTTGGCCTCGGAGAAAAGTCCCGCCACGTCGACCCGGCCTCTGTGGGCGGCGTGGGCCCGTCACCTTTCTGGTTTCTTCTTCCTGTTAATCCCCACCGAGGTGTTTTCATTAATCTTTAGAGAGAGTGGAAGGGAGGGAGGTAGAGGAAAGACACACACACACACACACACACATACACACACAGAGAGAAAGAAGATAAAGACAGAGAGAAAGGGAGAGAGATAAAGAGAGACAGAGAGAGAGAGGAAGAGAGAAAGAGGGGAGAGAGACAGACATAAGAGAGACACAGTGCTGTATTGCCTCCCACACCTGGGCTGGGGATTAAGCTTGCAACTAAAATACGCGCCCTTGGCTGGGAATCAAAGCCCTGGTCCACAGTCCGCTGTGGCTGATGCTCTAACCACCCAGCGAATCGGCTAGGACTCCGTTTCCTCTTTCCTCTGCTGTTCGCTCCTAACTCTGGGCCAGAGAGAGCAGCCGTTGCGTCCCCGGGCTGGGAGATAAAATTAATGTCCGTGTCCGGAGTCACACGAGCAGGACACGGAGGGGCCTGGGAGCCGGCAGCACGGGTGTTGACTTTGTCTGGGTCACGCAGGAGGGAGAGGCCTGGCGGGTGCCCCCGGCCCTCCCAGCCTCAGGGGCCTCACTGCAGAGCGGCCTCAGGCTGTCCGGGCGTCCACGGCCACAGGGACACGGGACACGCCGTTCCATGGTTCTGCCCGCGCGTTGGTCTGCTCCCGCTGCTGGTGCTGAGTGACCAACTCCTGACCTCTCCGCCCTGCCACACGTGTGTGTGTGTGTGTGTGTGTGTGTGCACATGGGCTGTGGCTGGGCTGAGGCTCTGCTGACCTGGGTGGGGCGGGGTCCCAGGCTCCGGCCAGGCTCGGGCTGCTCCGTCGGTTTATTGGATGGGGCGGGGGTCTCCTCCAGAAGCCGCTCTGGTGGCCCGATCCTGCTGTTGCGGGGACACGGCTGAGAATGCCCTGGTGGACGGAACCTCACCGAGTGCGGGCACCTCCCGTCTCCGTCCCAGCGGCCCCGCTCACCGCAACCTCCCGGCTCCTGAGGTCACCTCCAGGTCACCGCGCTGCGGGCGTTGTGGCTGCCACGTCCGTATTCCAGGGGAAAGAAAAGAGGAAGAGCTGAGGCCCTGCCCTTCCCTTCTGCTTTTGGCAGCAGCCCTTTGGGGCCCCCACCCGCACAGCCCCCCTGCCGTCCCGGGGGGGGGTCCACGGGGAGTCCCTGGGGGCGCTGTCCCTTCAGCTGGGCACGGTGATCTGGAAGCTCAGCGCCCAGAGGGGGGCGGGCGTTGGAGGGCAGCTGGGGGTGCTGCCATGGCTGGCCAGTCCTGCCGATCCCCGCCCTAGAGCAGGGGGCGTCCGGCCCGCAGGCCGCATCACGGCCCGGGACCCTTCGGTCTGGCCCTGCAGGGGGGGGGGGGGCGGGCGGAACCGAAGCTCAGTCACCGCGGGGCTCTGCGCAGCAGCATCTGTGCACACAGTGAGCGCGTCACACGGAGTGAGGGCGTCACACGGAGTGAGGGCGTCACACGGACGGTGTCACCACAGCTACGCGCCGGGCAGAGGCCCCCCCCCCCCCCCGGCCCCGGGCAGCGGCCATAGCAGCGGCCGTGTGTCAGCACCGGGAGGGGCGGCCTGCGGTCCCTGCGCGGTGGCGCGGCGGGCGCCGTGCCAGGGGAAGGTGGCGCCGTCGCGGCTCGGAGGGTGGGCGGGAGAGACGGGCTCGAGGGAGCCGCCGAAGATGGCGCCCCGCGCAGGGCGGGCGAGGGGCGTCCCTGCCAGCTCGGCCGCTGTGAGAGGACACGTGGGCCCCGGGGGCCGGACGCAGGCGCCTGCTCGTGTGCGGGTGGGGCCGCCCCTGGTTCCTGGGCGCTGCTCCTCGCTCTTCTCTCGGCAGAAGAGGCGAGGGGGTTCGGCGGGTCTCCAGGAGGGACACTGATCCTACCATGGGGGCCCCACCCTCCTGGCCTCCTGGCCTCAATAAGGCCCCATCTCCAAATGCCAGCAACTTCGGGGTTAGGCTTCCCCACACGGGTGTTGGCGGCACATCCGTGGAATCCTGGCGGGGCTCCTTGGCCAGGCTCCCCCTCCCTGCGTGGGACTGGCACCCCGCAGGCAGTGGTTGGACCAGACACACAGAGTCACTTTGGGGGTTGCAGGTATAAGCATGGGATGTGGACAGTGATCCAGGCCAAGGTGTGGCAGCCGGGGGCTGTGGCCGGTCCTCCCTGCTCACGGCTGCCGTGGCTCCCCGGTGTGGTGGCATGCAGGCCATCCCGTGTGTTTGCACCTTAGTCCTCTCAGCTGTGAAAGGAGGAGTTTACGTTGACTTAACCCCACAGGCCACTCCCAGCCGCCGCCTCTGCGCGTCCAGAGCGCGCTTTGGCTGTCTCGCACCTTCCCGTGGTGAGCCCGTGGCCCGGGGTCCCCGGTGCAGGACCCGCTCCCGCCCGTGTTCAGAGCTGACTGTCTCGCACCTTCCCGTGGTGAGCCCGTGGCCCGGGGTCCGGTGCCAGGACCCGCTCCCGCCCGTGTTCAGAGCTGAGAACCCACAGCTGACGCGGCACCTCCCCGTGCTCCGAGCCTTTTGCACGGAAAGAGGGGACGCCGGGCCGTTCCTCCTCCTCCTCCTTCGCGAGCAGATATTTTTAGCTTTTCTAAAAGCTCCTCGCTCCGAGCCTGAAAAAGAAATCAGAGCCTCTTCCAGAAATGCAAATCCTCTGGCAAGCGGCGCGAGGGGTGTTTTCGATCTTCCCGAACAATCGCGTTCCCTCCCACGGGCGCTGCAGGGCGAGAGGGTGGGGGGGGGGCGGGGGCGCCGGGGGGAGGGGGGGTGCGGTGACGAGCCGCCAGCCCCTCGCACGCCCGCAGGTCCCGGGATGCCAAGTTCGGGAAGCGCCTGTGAGCGTGGCCTCTGTCGGGGGCAGTGACTCGTTCCGGCCGGGAGGAATTCTGCAGGAAGCGGTTGGATGGACACTCGGACCTGAGAGGGAAGGCTCGCACCCTCACCCACCCAGCCAGCCTCCCCCGGCGTTAGTGGCACACGTGGGACCTGCCTGAGGGGAGCCGCAGCGTCCCCGCCGGTCGCCTCGGCCTCTGTCAGCCCGGCCCAGCGTGTGTGTGGGAACCTCGGGGGCGCAGGTGCCGAGGGCCACGGGCCCGCCGGGAGCGCCTCCGGGAACGTGGACTCCCCCTGGTCTCCCAGAGAAGCAGGCGGCCCGAGATCTAGGACCACGATCTACGGCAGGCCCGCAGGCTGGCGGGGAGGAGTGTTTCCATGACATTTCCGTGCTCTTCCTCTTCTAACGACGCCCAGCTTCCCTCCGCCGCCGGCACAGGTGTCTGTTTTTAGAGTCTCCTTGCACGCGGCAGATGATCGATAGCAGCGCCCTGAATCGCATTGACCTTTCCGTGGAGTACGGGATCCTGGCACCAAGTGGCGGCAACGCCCCCTCATCGCCGTTGTGTGCCAGGCCCTCGGATCGCCGGGCCTGGCCCTGCCAAGGCAGCCGCAGGTGCGACTCAAAACCCAACGCATAAGTCAGAGCTTCTTTCAGAGCCACGTGCATTTGTGGCCCGTGAATTCTATCATCTCTCTGTGCAAAAGCCTGAGCGACTGAATGGCCCAACCACCCAAAGACCAGTCGACCGGTCGCTATGATGCGCACTGACCACCGGGGGCAGACGCTCAGTGCAGGGGCTGCCCCCTGGTGGTCAGTGCGCTCCGACAGCAGGAGCGCCGCTCAGCTGACCGATGGGTGCCAGACGCCAGGCTCACCCACCTCCGTGGCAGCACTACGGAGTGTCAGCAGGCACAGAGGGGCTAGCATGGGCGGGCGTGGTGCTGTGCCTGGCCTGGGCTTGGACTCCACCCCTCCCCCCTCCCCACCCCGGCTGCCTGCTGCTTCGTGCACTACTACATCCCTGTGGGGATCGGGCCCAAACCAGCAGTGGCGTTAGGAGAAGTTTAATTTTGAAAAATTTAAAAGAAATTCCAATCATCGTCCTGTTGATATTTGGCTCTGTTGATTAATGAGTTTGCCGACCACTGCTCTAACCACTGAGCTGTGCATAATTGTGTTATAAATATCCAAATGGCCCTTGGCAGAGCAAATTGCCGGTCCCCCCCACCCCCCCACCACTAAGGGGCTCAGTGGAGACCTGGCGCGGGCACAGAGCAGACATCGGTGGCATCTGTAGCTCAGGCTTCTCACAGTCGAATCAGAAATCTGTTTCAGGACTCATTTCAGGAGACGTGGAGGGCATTTCTGGACCTCTCTGTCACATCAGCTCGCACCACGGGCTTCTCCTCCTCACCTCTGTCCAAATATGAGTGCATGGAGCCCGGCCAGCATGGCTCAGTGGCTGAGTGTCCACCTAGGAACCAGGAGGTCAGGGTTCGATTCCATGTCAGGGCACAGGCCTGGGTGCGGGCTCGATCCCCAATGTGGGGCGTGCAGGAGGCAGCTGATCCATGATTCCCTCTCATCGCTGATATTTCTATCTCCCTCTGCCTCTCCCTGCCCCTCTGAAATCCATAAAAATGTACTTTATAGCCGAAACCGGTTTGGCTCAGTGAATAGAGCGTCGGCCTGTGGACTGAAAGGTCCCAGGTTTGATTCCGGTCAGAGGCATGTACCTTGGTTGCGGGCTCATCCCCAGTAGGGGGTGTGCAAGAGGCAGCTGATCGATGACTCTCTCTCATCGATGTTTCTAACTATCTCTCTCCCTTCCTCTCTGTAAAAAATCAGTAAAATATACATATTTTTTAAAAAAGTACTTTATAAAAATAAAAATGGGTGCACGGAAGCTTTGGATGGCTGAGCAAGAAGGCGGGGCAGGCTTCACTCCCCGCTTGGCCCCTTGCCCGCAGGCTGGCAGCTCCCTGACCTCTCCTCCCACCCCCTCTGCCCTGGGGAGGACGCCCGCTGCTCAGGGCCCGGTGTGGGCAGGGTTTCGGGACAGAATGCCACCTTCTCGGGCTATAATAGGGTGCTGCCAGCGGCCCGCAGGGTGCTGTGTGAAAGAGCATTGTTATTATATTTTTGTGAGAAATATGGATCAAAGGCTGGCTCCCCAGCACATGCTAAATGCTAATTATTGTTATAATATCATGACGAAGCCCTGCCAGCAGGCCGGGTCCCACGGGAAAACCTATTATAAGCAGCCAGTGGGACACGCTCACATGACAAAGATACTTGGCACGGAGGCCGGTTGGGTTTTCAGATCTCAATGAACAATTAAACAGCATAAACCATAACCTTTAGTGCTATGAAAAATAAATACCAGTGTCCTGACAAGCCTTTCACATCCAAATAGGGAGCTGCCTTCTCCCCCGAGAACAGAGCCAGCGTTATTGACCCCCCCCTTCCCGCCCCGAGCAGAAGCTGTGTTTGTGGCAACCCTCGGATGCAGGAAGAAAAAAGAGAAAGAAAAAGCGCAATATATTCTTCACAGTGACCCGAAAATAACTCTTTTTGTAAGAGATGCTCGGGGAGGATTCTGCACGTTCACAATAGAGCTTCGAGCCAATCTAATTCTTTTTGACTCCTCGTGAGCTCCTGTCCGCTTGCCCGTCTCTGCCGGCCCCCAGCCTGCTGACGGGGCAGCCTGGAGAGGGGGCTGTGCGGGACCCAGACGCCCCCTTCTCTCAGCTCCAGCTCTTCCCCTCTTTCCGGCCCGGGAGGCGGAGCACCCGTGTGATACCAGCCAGGCGAGGGGGCGGCAGCGGAGGGGACGCAGAGCAAGACGGGTCTGGGAAGGCGCCCTGTCCTGCACGACCAAGGCCGGGGACTCGCCGTGTGTCCTCCTGCGAGTGCAGAGCGGCGTGCGTGTGCCTCACCCCCACACCAGCCGCTCCTCCGGGCGCTCGGCGGAGAGCAGAGGGCGCTGGCATCGGACGTGCCTCTCGCTGGGAAGAGGGAGAAGGAGCAGGACCGCTCCCCCGGGAGGAGACTCCCCATGGACACCAGGCCGCCTCCCTGCTCTGCAGTCCCACACCCCTAACTCCACCCCCCAGGGGCCCCTGTGCTCCAGGTTTAAGCCCGCAGCCGTGACTAGAAGGAAGGGAGCCCCGTTTGTGGGCCCGCTGGGTCACGTGCTGCACTGGGTAAAGGGAGAAGGTGGGGAAGCAACCGGGGAAAAGAGCCTTTGGATGTGAGAGGAACTGAGAGACAATCTAGGCTTAGCTATTAAAAAAAAAAAAAATTAAAAAATCCCCAGGTCAGTGGTTGACCTTTGACCTATGAACCAGGCGGTCAGGGCACAGGCCCGGGTTGTGGTGTCCATCCCACGTGCGGGGCGAGTAGGAGGCAGCTGATCTGTGATTCTTTCTCATCGTGGGTGTTTCTCTCTCTCCTTTCCTCTCTGAAATTAAAAAAAAAAAATTAAAAAACAAAAAACAAAAATCTTGGGGGCTTTTTAACTGATTTGGGTTTGACTCCCCAGGGACCCCCCGCACGGTCTGCGGCCGAGGAAGCCCGGGGGCAGGAGGGGGCCAGCGGCCTGCGGCCCGGGAGCGGCCGGACAGCGCCAGCCCAGGGGCCGGGCCGCGTGGCGGCCGCCGGAGAGGGGACCTTCGGCCCGGCCTTACGGGCGACGAGGCGCTCCTGTGAGGCCGGGGGGGCGGACATGGGCTGCGGAGCCAGTGACAGCGGGCTCCGCACACGGGATTGAGCTGTGTGCCCGCTGCCACGGCCACGCGGGCAGATGTTCTGTGGTGAGTGCACAGCCGGGCTCGCAGCCACAGGTTCCGCACCTCCGCCAGGCCCGCGTCTGCGGGGCCGGACCCGGGTTCTGCGCAGGCGCAGAGCTGCCAGGCCTAGAAAGGCCGAGGGCTGGGCCGCGGCGGGACCCGTAGTGCAGCCGTGGGGCTCGGTCACGTGGGCTCGGTCACGTGGGGCTCCGTCACGTGGCCCAACAGAGCCAGAGCTGGGCCGTGCTGTGGCCGCGTGGCCGGTGGCCGGTGGCCGCGTGGCCGGTGGCGGCGGCAGCACAGGAGCCTCTCCGCCGCCCCGCCTCCGCCGGACCCAACGCAGACCTGTGAGCGGGACTGAAGGTGCAGACGCGGCGGCAGCCGGCGGCGCGGAGGGACCGGGAGCCACCGCCATGGCCCCGGAGGCCGGACACCCCGGGCCAGGCCTGGAGCGGGCAGGGGCGCGGGCTGGACCCTCGGAGGGCCTGGGCCTGGGCCGGAGACCGGAGGCCGGAGACCAGCGCCTTGGGCCCGGCGCCCCGCCGCGGGCGTCTTCGCGGGCGGCACCGGCTCCAGATGCCGCGGCCGCGAGGACGTCCACCCGGCGACAGCGCGACGCCGGTGAGTCAGGGCGGGGCTCGGCGCGGGGATGGGGTCCGGGGAGGGGGTCCCAGGAAAAGGCCGGCGGACAGAGGACAGCAGGGCCGGGCCGGGCCGGGCCAGGGGCCCAGGAGAGGCGGGAGCAGGGCGGCCCGGGCGCTGCGACCCCGGAGGTTGCTAAGCGGGTGGATGAGACGCTCCGCCCGGAGTCAGCCCCGGGGACCTGGTGCTGACTGACCCATGGAGCCCCGAGCCCATGGCCAATGACTGACCCATGGAGCCCCGAGCCCATGGCCGCTGACTGACCCATGGAGCCCCGAGCCCATGGCCAATGACTGACCCATGGAGCCCCGAGCCCATGGCCAATGACTGACCCATGGAGCCCCGAGCCCATGGCCAATGACTGACCCATGGAGCCCCGAGCCCATGGCCAATGACTGACCCATGGAGCCCCGAGCCCATGGCCAATGACTGACCCATGGAGCCCCGAGCCCATGGCCAATGACTGACCCATGGAGCCCCGAGCCCATGGCCGCTGACTGACCCATGGAGCCCCGAGCCCATGGCCAATGACCCATGGAGCCCCGAGCCCATGGCCAATGACTGACCCATGGAGCCCCGAGCCCATGGCCAATGACTGACCCATGGAGCCCCGAGCCCATGGCCAATGACTGACCCATGGAGCCCCGAGCCCATGGCCAATGACTGACCCATGGAGCCCCGAGCCCATGGCCAATGACTGACCCATGGAGTCCCGAGCCCATGGCCAATGACTGACCCATGGAGCCCCGAGCCCATGGCCAATGACTGACCCATGGAGCCCCGAGCCCATGGCCAATGACTGACCCATGGAGCCCCGAGCCCATGGCCGCTGACTGACCCATGGAGCCCCGAGCCCATGGCCAATGACTGACCCATGGAGCCCCGAGCCCATGGCCAATGACCCATGGAGCCCCGAGCCCATGGCCGCTGACTGACCCATGGAGCCCCGTGCCCATGGCCGCTCCTGGCCGCCCCGTCCGCCGCGCTCCGCAGGGGCTGCAGCCGGCCAGGCCCCTGTTCTTGCCCAGGCTCTGGGCCCACACCGGGGCCATGTCTGTCTCAGCGCCGAGGCCGAGGCCGGGCAGAGCCGCCCCGTCTCCGTCCGCGGGAGGGGCCGCGGGGGGCAGGCCGGCGGCAGAGGCCGGGGAGCGGGGAGTGGGGAGCGGAGAGCGTGGAGGGGGTCTCCCCCGGGGCCGGCCTGGGAAGGAGGTCTGAGCGCGGGAGCCCCAGCCTGCGGGCTGGGCTTGGCGGCACCTCCTTTGAAGACGCGAACCTGGGTTTTCCCCGGGCGCCGCCCCGGGCTCCTCACCCTGCTGTCGGTCTCTGAGCAAACGCTGGGCTCCCGCTGCAGCAGCTTTCGGGATTTTTATTTTCACTTAGCGAGCGGCGAACCCAAGCCTTCTCCCAGCCCCACCTCGCCTGGGCCCCAGAGCGTGGGAGGCTGCGGCGGTAACAGGAACACGGCAGGGCCTGCGTGTTTCTCCGGGACTGTGGCGGGACCAGCGGGCCAGGGCGTAGGCCAGGCCCTGCAGGGACGGCTGAGGAGGCTCGGGGAGAATCCTAGACGCAGCGGCTTCTGCGTGTAAACGTGTGTGTAAACTGTAAAGGCATCTGACACTCCTGATGTCTCCGCCTGCTTTCCGGTTCTCTCCCTGCCCTCCCGCTGGTCTCACCGTGGGGGCGATCGCTGAGCCTGTGGGCGCCGCAGGGTCTGCGTCCTGGTCCCCCTCCCGTTCTGGGCGTCGGAGCTGTGCGGGGCGGGCGTCCTCTGGGGTGGGGAGCACCGTTTTCTCAGTGGGTGCGGGCTCCGCCGCTCAGAGGCAGGAAGTGCAGCTGCAGAACAGGGCTTCCTAAGACCGGGTCCTCCTGGCCTTTGCGATCCCAGAGAGCCGTCGGGCCGTGCAGGGTGTGTGTGTCCGAACCCCTCTGAGACCGCTGCTCGGTGATGGCGGGTGCGCAGCGGCCGTGTGCGTAGTCCCATCGTGTTTGTTCTTGTTGTCTCAGCACCGACGAGGGTGAGAGGTGATGATGGGAGAAAACCGGGGAAGTGTTTCCGGACGGAGGCAGACCAGAGCTTAGCGGGAGGCCGCCCTGCGCCACCATCGCCGTCACCGTCACGGTCACCGTCACGGTCACCGCAGGCTCCGCCGAGCCAGAAGGCAGCGCCCAGGAATGTTTGAGCCACCTCCCACCTGGCTCGGCCAGTGCCCCAGCCCCGCCTCCGGCCACCAGGGCTGGTGGCTGGCGGTGACGTGCCTCCGGCACACAGCACTGGGCCTGGCCATCCTCGGCCGTCCCTCGGTGACGGCACCCTCTGCCCGCGAAGGCCTCACACGCCTCGGAGCCTGAGGTCGGAAGGGCCGCTGGCCCTCAGGGAGCGGCGGCTGCGGGGCTCCCTGCAGAGCTGGCTCCTCGGTCCTGCGGGAGGACAGGTGCGGCTCCGGAGCAAGGCCCGGCCCTCCGGGCTCGGCTGCCGGCTGGGCTAGGCCTTCAGGACCCGCTCCGAGGGGCTGGCCCGGCCTAGGAGGGAGAGTCAGCCCTTCGGGGCCGGGCTCGCATTCGGGGCTTGGTTCTGCTCTTTGGAGCAGGGTCAGCCCCTGGGGCCACCTCCCCCCTCCCCCGCAGGGGCTGGGCTGGCTCTGCAGAGCGAGGCTCCGCCCTTTGGGCCCGGGACCAAGGCCGCTCTGGGGGGCTGGCTCCGTCCTCCGGCCCAGCCCAGCTGTCAGGGATCCCGCGATGCTCTCTGGAACCAGGCCGGCCCTTTGGGGCTGGCTCCCTCCACCCTTCGGACCTAGGCTCACACGTGTGGGTGGTCAGTGCTGAGAGCCCCGTTCGTGAAAGATGCCCTAAGCCCGTGGTCGGCAAACCGCGGCTCACGAACCACATGCGGCTCTTCGGCCCCTCGAGTGTGGCTCTTCCACAGAACACCGCAGCCTGGGCGAGTCTATGTTGAAGAAGTGGCATTCGAAGAAGTTTACATTTTAAAAATGTGGCTCTCCAAAGACAGGTCAATCGTCGTCCTGTTGGTATTTGGCTCTCTGGACCAATGAGTTTGCCGACCACCGGCCTAAGCTCGCCGGTCCTGCTGCCAGCTCCCATCACCACAGCAGAGCCCCGACGGGCTGGTCCAGGATCGAGGCCTGCCCCCCCTTCCCCCGCCACCGCTCCACTCAGACACCAGGTGCACGCCGCCGGTGTCCGGACAGTTAAATATTGTTGGGGGGCGGGCAGGTTTTCAGAAGACGGCAGTGCAGAGTGCGAGCCTCATCCCGCCCAAGGCTGGGAACCAGCGGAGACTGGCCGGCCGCCCCTCGGGCCTGCGCAGCGCCGGCTGCTGGTCGCGTTCCCTGTCCGCGGTCCACGCCGTCAGAAGCAGCTGGTCCCGGCGCCTCCGCCGTGGGTTCATTTTGAGCGGCGGGGCCGGCAGATTTAAAATCCCGATTCCCGTGAACAGCTGAGAGAACGTAGCTGTGAGAGTGTCAGCCCCGCGCTTGAGACGAAGGTCAGCTTTCTGATGGAAGGAGAAGCGGAGGGAGAACGACCCCTGCGCACGCTGGCTGGGGACGCTGCAGCGCAGTGAGAGGCTCTGATTGTGCCAAGAGCCGGCGTCATGTTCAGCGGCTCCTTTCAAACAACGAAGCCGTCCTCCGGCGAGATCCACGCGGTGCGTGCAGACGGCAGACAGAGGACCCACCGGGCTGGAGGGAAACGGGGAACTCGGGGCTCAGCGCTCGGCGGGAACTTTGGAAGTCCCACCACGCACCCAGATTATTAACAAGCTGGTGGCCGGTGTGTGAAATTCATGCACATTAAAAGAGGGAATATTTTAATGTTGCTATTATAATAGAAGTGTCAGAGATGAAAGAAGTTATTAAAACGTATATGAAAATCTGTCAGGGTCTGGGGCTCACCATGGGTCCCAGAGTCAAGTCTGCCCACCCACATGCACCTCAAAATCACGTGAGACCAGACCTGGCCGGCCCCACCCCCATTAGGCTGGATCCAGACCCAGCCTGGGTCCTGCGTCCTGAGGGCTAGCCCTGGCGTCTGCCCCGCCTTCCCCGCTGGGCTTCCTTCTCTCCCATTTCCTTCCGGTCGGCAGCCTCCTTCCCACGCTCTGCCAGCTCGGAGGGTGCCTCTTCCTGCTGCCTGCCCGTCGCCTCCTGGACAGGAGGCTTGTGGTCAGGCCGCCCCGATGCTCTGGCAGGTGGCGCAGTGCCTGTCCGCAGTGGTGCTCGGCCAAGGTGCGTTTCTCCCACACGGTAACACGTGGGTCTGTTTGGGATCGCTGGAGAAGACCGGGTGCGTTGGGGGTTCTCTTGAAGATGAGACGTGCCCTCCTGGAAAGGGGAACCTGGTGACCCTGGGAGTCTCGGAGGAAGCTGAGGTCACTCAGCACGAAGGGTCATCGCGCTCCGAGGCCCAGGCTGGGGAGGAGCGGCTGCGGGGAGGAGGCCCAGGCTGGGGAGGAGCGGCTGCGGGGAGGAGGAATCTTGGGGGACCGGTGACCAGTGAGGCAGACGCGGCAGGGAGTGACGAGGGGACGGTGGGTGGGACGCTCCTGGCGGGGAAGCTAAGGAGTGCGGTCCTGGACGCGGACCCCGCGCCCCCGGAAGCGCACCCAGCCTGGGGAGGACTCGGAGCCGGGTCCAGACAGAAACTTAGCCAGCCACCTGCCTGCCCACTGCACCCCTTTCTGTCTCCCGGGTCCTAGGCTCATCCCCGCGTCTCACTTTCCTGCGGGTAAGGTGGGATTAAACAAGGAACCTGGAGGCCGGGGGTGCGGACTCGATTCCCAGTGGGGGGCGTGCAGGAGGCAGCGGATCAGCGATTCTCACCGTGGATGTTTCTCCCTTTCTCTCCGAAATCAAAGAGAATATGTGTAAAAAAATAAAAGACTGACGGCCGGCCGCAGTGGAGAAAATGAAGAGGGGTCGGTGTGAAACAATAGAGAGCATTTCAAACCCCCATCCCCTTCCACCCTCCATGGTTCCTGTTGAGAGTCCGGGGTCTTGGCTCGGAGCCGGGAGCCGGGGCTGGCCCGCTGGGAGCGCAGGGACCGGCCGTGGGTGCTGCTTGTGGTTGGAGGCCTCCTGCAGGCGCAGCGCCCGGCCCGTGCCGGCCACCGGGACCAGCCTGAGGCTCGCCCGCCGGCGCCTCTGCAGGCAGCCTGCACCTGCCGCTCCGCTGAGGGCGGTGGCTCGGGGGGAGGTTCCGCCAGCCTGGTCCTGCCATGGCCACCCCAGCCCGGGCGCTGTGGGCGGGTAAATCACCCAGGGCAGCAGTGCTGGCTCCCCTTCCCGTGGGGAGGGGTTGTCCATCGAGGAACAACAACAATGAGATTCCACCATTTCAGGCGAACGGGAAGGTGTAAGATGAGTAATTCTTGGCGCTTTTGTGGGACGGGAAGTCCAGGCTGCAGCCAGCGGCAGCGGGCGGCTCTCCATGACGCTGGGGCGGCCCGAAGGGTCCCTCCGGGGTCTCCCCGGCCGGGCTGCAGGCTCAGTCCCCGGTGGGGGGCGTGCAGGAGGCAGACATCCATGATTCTTCCTCATCATTGATGTTTCTGTCTCTCCCTCTCCCTGCCTCTCTGAAATCAAAACACATAAACATGACTGAACACGCATGTGAAGATTCTGATGGTGAGGTGAGTGTGCAGCTGGCACTGGAAGGTGCACACACGACAGAGCAGCTCTGATGGAGGGCACAGCGCCTGTGGGAGGCCCCAGGGCACCCGCACCCCTCATTCCCCCCCGCCCCTGGCACTCGCCCACACGCAGCTGTGTGGGCACATTGACCCTCACTCTGGAATTCCCACTGTTTACTGGCTCATAAAAGACAAAACTCCTTTGGAAGCGTTCTCCATAGTTTCTTATAGAAAATGATATATTCACAAGTAACATACTTTAAAATTAGAAGAAGAGTTAACAATGAAAAAATATATGCCGAGACCGGTTTGGCTCAATGGATAGAGCGTCGGCTTGGGGACTGAAGGGTCCCGGGTTCGATTCCAGTTAAGGGCACGTACCTTGGTTGCGGGCATATCCTCAGTGGGGGGTGTGCAAGAGACAGCTGATCGATGACTCACTCTCATCGATGTTTCTAGCTCTCTCTCTCCCTTCTTTGTAGAAAATCAATAAAAATATATTTAAAAAAAAGAAAAAAAATATATTTTTATTGATTTCAGAGAGGAAGGGGGAGAGAGAGAAACATTCATGATGAGAATCATTGATTGGCTGCCTCTTGCCCGCCCCCCACCGGGGACTGAGCAGGGGCTGGGACCCGTCCCACGGGGACGTATTTGGGATATATTTCATCAGGCACTGTGTGCGGAGTGCACTTTTCAAGGATGGAAAGCAAACACCACACACAGACACACACGCACACACAGGCCGGAGGTGGGGTGTGAGGTGATGGCTCCCTGAGAGGTGGAGCTCATTTGCCGGGATCCTTGGGGACCAGGATCTGCCTCCGGGAGCCGGGGTGGGGGACGCCGGCCCGGGGCCGGAGGAGGCCTGGGGAATGATTTGGTCTGGCCCTGATGAGGCATTGGAGTGAGTCAATGCACTGTTGGATCCGCTGCAGCAGGCTGGTTTTTAATGGATAGTTTTGTATGGCCGCAGCTGATGTCATAAACACCCACAGGGCCCTGGGCAGGAAAAAGGCTCCCACCCCCGGGTTAGATCAGTTACCCAGAAAAACGCCCCGGGACCTGGCCAGAGGGTCACCTCCCCTCTCCTCCAGAAGACGGAGTTGGCAGTGCTGTCTCCATACGCACACGTGTGCGAAGGCGAGGCTTTCTGCTCCTTAACCGTCTTTATTTAATTTATTTGCCTTTAAATATATCTTTATTGATTTCAGAGAGGAAGGGAGAGGGAGAGAGAGATACAAACAACAATGATGAGAATCATCGATCAGCTGCCCCCTGCACGCCCCACCCTGGGGATCGAGCCCACAGCCCGGCCTGTCCCCTGACCGGGAATAGGAGCCTGACCCCCTGGTTCAAAGGTCAGCGTTCAACCCCTGAGCAAACTGGCTCGGGGCATCTTTACCTCTTTCCAGCGGCTCCACCCGGCGGCTGGGAGAGAGTGGTGCCCAGGCGGAGGGTCCTCACTCCAGCGGGCGCGCAGAGGGGTTTGGAAGGGGCACGCACAGAGAGGGCCGGCGAGCAGGACACTCCGTGCTGCCGTTTGCTGATTAAGTGCTGAGCAGGGGGCACACGCAGTCTGCGCTGGAGAGAGAGACTTGGGTCCTCGCAGGCCACGTGTTTGTTAGGACCCGTAGGAACTTTGTAGGATTGGGTCCGGAGCCCATGGAACCTCCAAAGGGTCGCCTCCTCGGAGCAGCGAGCCCTCCCGAGGCTGTGCCCCCACCCGGGGTCCTGGCAGCTCCTCCGGTCCCCACGCAGCTCAGGTCTGGGCTGAACTCGGGGCGGCGGCCGAGGCGGCCGAGGGGGGTGAGGGAGGTGAGGGGGCCAAGGGGGGTGAGGGAGGTGAGGGGGCCGAGGGGGCTGAGGGGGCCGAGGAGGGGCGGGATTCCAGAGGGAAAAGTTCCCACCGAGAAAGCAGCTGAGTCTGAATCAGAAATCACATCACACAGAGACCGGGGTGTTTCCGCGCTCCGGGCTGAGACGGCCGAGGGGGCGGCCCGGCAGACGGGCGGGGAGGCCCCGGAGGAAAGCTGCTCAGACCCGCCGCCTGAACCCTAGTGAGCAGGGGTGAGGCCGTGCACAGGGGTGAGGCCCTGTGAGCAGGGGTGAGGCCGTGTGAACAGGGGTGAGGCCATGAGCAGGGGTGAGGCTGTGCACAGGGGTGAGGCCGTGTGAACAGGGGTGAGGCCGTGTGAGCAGGGGTGAGGCCCTGTGAGCAGGGGTGAGGCGGTGCACAGGGTGAGGCCGTGCACAGGGGTGAGGCCCTGTGAGCAGGGGTGAGGCCGTGTGAACAGGGGTGAGGCCATGAGCAGGGGTGAGGCCCTGCGAGTAGAGGTGAGGCCGTGCACAGGGTGAGGCCATGCACAGGGTGAGGCCATGCACAGGGGTGAGGCCCTGTGAGCAGGGGTGAGGCCGTGCACAGGGTGAGGCCGTGCACAGGGGTGGGGCTGTGAGCAGGGGTGAGGCCGTGTGCACAGGGGTGAGGCTGTGCACAGAGGTGAGGCCCTGTGAGCAGGGGTGAGGCCCTGCGAGTAGAGGTGAGGCCGTGAGCAGTGGTGAGGCTGTGAGGAGGCGGCGGCCGACATTGCTGCAGGGCGTGCACGCCCCGTTGCCCGGAGCGCGCCGGGCCCAGCTGCAGGCGGCCTCTGCCAGGCGGAGAGGGAGTCACAGCTGCTGGCGGCCGGCTCGGCGGCTTTGAGGCGGAGAGCGCACAGGAACGGCTGCTTGGCTCCCGCAGCCGCGGCTGTTCTTCAGGCGAGCGCGTCTCCCCGGCCCGCACCGGGTCACCCCCCCCCCCCCGTCCCGGCTCCCCCCACCCTCGTGTCCGGGGTGCCCACACCTTCCGGGTTTTGGGGAAGGGGGTGTGGGTGCTGCGGGCGGCAGGGACCCACCCGCCCTGCAGCCACTGAGCTCCCTCCGAGAGAGGGCCCCGCCACCCGAAACCTCACTTCTGGGGGCGCGGGCCGCACAGGGTGTGGAACGGCTTCTGCGAGCACAGACCCCCGGCCCCGTGCCGGCCGCGGCTGCTGCGGCCCTGCTCTGCCCGGCGTTAGCCCTCTGCCTCGCCACCATCGCCGGCACCGCGGCAGTCAGGCGGCGTCCGGTCGTGTGTGGCCGGGTTTGTCCGGGTCTGCTCCCGAGAGGTGGCGGCGGGGTGAGCCCGCCGGGTCAGAGCCAGCTCCCGGCCGCGTCCCCCGGGGCTCCCGGGCTGGGTCAGAGCCAGCTCCCGGCCGCGTCCCCCGGGGCTCCTGGGCCGGGTCAGAGCCAGCTCCCGGCCGCGTCCCCCGGGGGCTCCTGGGCCGGTCAGAGCCAGCTCCCGGCCGCGTCCCCCGGGGGCTCCTGGGCCGGGTCAGAGCCAGCTCCCGGCCGCGTCCCCCGGGGCTCCCGGGCTGGGTCAGAGCCAGCTCCCGGCCGCGTCCCCCGGGGGCTCCTGGGCCGGTCAGAGCCAGCTTCTGGGGCCATGTCCCCCGGGGCCGCTGGGCCGGTCAGAGCCAGCTCCCGGCCGCGTCCCCCGGGGCTCCCGGGCTGGGTCAGAGCCAGCTTCTGGGGCCATGTCCCCCGGGGCCGCTGGGCCGGGGAGGTGACCCGGTGCGGGCTCAGGGCACCCCGAAGCGGCAGGTGCGCCCTCCTGCCTCCCAGGCTCCGTCTCCCCGGGCCTCACCCCGAGCCCACGACGTCGGTGCTCGGCCACCGGGTCTGACGGGGAGGAAGCCGAGGCAGGTGGCACGGCCAGGAACGGTCTCCCGTGGCCGCTCGGCTCCTGAGGAAGGGACACAGGACAATGGACCCAGGCCTCCGCTGGCCTCTGTGCTCAGGCCCAGGACGGCCCGGAAGGGGACCTTGCCCCCTGCCCAGCCCCAGCCCCTCCGCACCCTCACCCCGGCCACGGGGCCGCGTCCGAGAGGGGTGGAGCTGGGCCAGGCCTCAGAGGCCATGGGCTTTGCGTGACCCTCAGGGCCAGACCCCGGGTGGTTGGTTTCGCCTTCAAAGGAGGAGATGAGGCCCGTGTTTTGGGTCCTGGGTTTCCCTCCCACGGTGCCAGGGGCGGGTGGAGGGGAGGTCTGTGCGGTCTCCGGAGGGCACCGCACATCGGGGGTCAGCTCACACGTGCTTTTTTAAAGTATGTTTCTACGGATGTCAGGGAGGAAGGGAGAGGGAGAGAGAGAGAGAAGCATCTGTGATGAGAGAGAAGCCCGGGTCGGCTGCCTTCCGCCCGCCCCACGCTGGGATGGAGCCCACAGCCCGGGCCTGTGCCCTGACCGGGGAGTCGAACCCTGACCTCCTGGTTCACAGGGCGACGCTCAGCCCTGAGCCAGCCGGCCGCTCCCGTGTATGTCAGTCCGAGCACAGGTGCCCGGCTGTGAGCAGTCTCCGCTTACAGACTGGGTGCAGGTGTGAGGCTCGGGGCTCCGGGGGGGGTGGGTACGGGGGGCACTGACAGGGACTGCGCCCGTTCTTGTCATGGTCTGTCCCCTCAGCCCCATAACAGGGCGGTGCCCCGGGCAGGCTCCTCCTGAGCAGTGGGCACAGCCCGGCGGGGAGGAAGGGGAGGAAGGGGAGGAGCTTGGGCGCCCTGGTGCCCCTCCCCGTGTCCAGGGGGAGAGAGAGGAGGACGCTGGTCACGGCACCGGGTGTGTCGCAGGCTCCTCCCCCGTGCCAGCGCCCGGCCGTGCCGGTGGGGGGAGCCAGGCCCTGTCTGTGGGGCGGTCCGGCACAGGCTGAGCACGCGTGCCCAAAGCGCGGGGGGCTGAGATCGGGGGGCCCCGGGCTCCGCGCTCTGACGCCTCCTCGGCGCCGGGACGATAGATAGCCCCCCGGCCGGCGCTCGCCTCGGGCCCGCACACGGCCCTCCGACACCACCCGCTCCCCGCTCCCCCTTTACTTTTTATTAGCAAACACCGAGACCGATGTGTGCGGCAGATGGAGCACAGAAAGCACCGCGGAGACAGTTATATAAACACACCCTCGATGTCTGTTTTGCTTTTCGATTCGCCACGCGGAGCACAAAGGTGCCGCCGGCCGGCCCCGCGCCTCCGGTCTCCGGCCCAGATGGCGGCCAGACTGCGCGGAGCCAGGCCCTGCGCGGCGGGCGGGCCTCCTGCAGGTGTGAGCCCTCACGCCGGGCCCCAGGGCTCGGGCCTGGGCACCCCTCTGACCCCCGCCCGGCGCCTCCGTGGCCCCTGGCCCCGACTCGCCTCCCCATTCCCGGCCTCCCAAAAAGGAGCGCCTCTGGGCGGGAAGAGGGAATGAAACCAGAGGAGAAGCAGAAAGGGAGAAAGAGAACGGGGAACAAGTTCAGGCGTTTGTGAGTGCTGTTTGTGAGTGCTGTCCGTGCCGTCTCCCGAAGGAGCCCCGAGGGGGCCGGCTGTTCGCGCGTCTAAAGGACTGTGCACGGAGTGCGTGGCCTTCCGGGCGGACCGGGCTGCCCACGGGACGGCTCCTACCCCTCGCAGGGCCCGCGTGGCTGGCTGAGCCCCGGTACTGCCCAGGACGGTGGGCACGGCGGCGTGATACCCTGCGCCCGGGTCCCCGCCGGAGGCACCCCGTCCACCACAGGGGGTCACCGCGGAGGCTCCTCACAGCGTTTCCGTTAACACGCACGTGTATGTGTGTGTATGTGTATATGTGTGTGTGTATATATATGAATTGGGCAAAATACACATGATTTAGGACCTCCTCCTAAACCCACGCTGGTGCCGGAGCCTGCCGTCTCGTCTGAAGAGCAGCCATCGTGCGGGGAAGGCCCACGGGAGCGCAGAGCCGGCCGGCACGCCTGGCCCTGTGGGGCGCCACGCGTCACCCAGGACCTCCCCGTGCTGTGGAGGCCTGGCTGGGGCACAGACCGGGCTCTATGTCCCACCGGCAGACGCCCCTCCCGGAGCTGCTCCCACACGTGCTCCCGTCTCTGCGTGCCGGTGCGTGTGCGTCCCCGGCCACCGCAGCTCTCTCTCTCTCGTGTGTGTAGTGTGTGTAGTGTGTAGCATGTGTGTGTAGCATGTGTGGTGTGCGTATAGCGCACGGGTGTAGTACGTGCATGTGTGTAGCGAGTGTCTGTAGCGTGTGTGTAGTGTGCACGCGTGTGCAGCGCATGTGTGCATAGCGTGTGTGTGTAGCGTGTGTCTCTCCTGCGGGCTGTCCTCCAGGGGCAGGGCCACGTGCATGTTCACTCAGTCTGTTTCCCTGGCTGAGCACAGCGTCTGAGGAGAAACAGATGCTGACAGCTCTGTAGTTAAATTCTCAGAAAAAAATCATCGTTTTCTTTTAAGTTTCCTGGCTTCGGCGCAGACTGGATGGCTGTGGGAAGGTGGGTGCTCGGCGTGAGGAGGCACGCAGAGCCTCTGCTGGGCCCTCGGCCGCCGGGTGGGGGCTGAGCTGGCCCGGGGGCTGCGGCGGCTCCTGCCAGGAGGCACCCCGGGGAGGGACGAAGCGGGCCACCTGCCCCCTCACCCCCCCAGAGCACGCGGGGGCGCGGCCGCAGCGCAGTAACGCTTCGCAGACACGGAACCCGCGCTCCGCGTCCTGGCTCCGCGCCCGGGAGCGGCGAGCTGGAGGGAGGCGGGCCGGTCCCCCGCGGCCACCTGCAGGAGGCGCCACGGCAGCCGGAGCCCCCAGGCTCCTCGGCGTCACCGTCTAGAGAATGGGCGGCGGACGGGGGCGGCTCTGCATCTAAATCCAGCGACGCTCAGAGGACGAAAGCCCCCCCCCCATGGCTTCATTAGTTTAATTCTTAAAAATATATTTTTATTGATTTCAGAGGGGAAGGTCACGGTGGAGCAGACGCGGGTCTCATCTCCCAGGATCCACCTCTCCGGAGAGCAGGTCACCCATCGCATCGTCGCGCCTGAAGCCGCTCCAGGCTGGACCCCACTGGTTTAATTCTCTCCAGGCGGCGTGGGCCCATCAGCCGTGGGTCCCCCTCCCCCCAGCTTCTTAAGGGTCTGTGTGGGGTCAGGAAGTCAGCGGACCTGGTCAGAGCTCAGGAGATGGAGAGAGGCGTGCCCTGTGCTGGCCCCGAGAGGCGGCGGGGGGGGGGGGGGGGGCTGTGGGTGCAGGGCCGGGCCGGGCGGGGTCCGCGCAGGCAGGGGTGAGGGGGGGAGCAGTGGGTGCAGAGCTGGTGCTGGGCAGAGTCCTCGCAGGCAGGGGTGTGGGGGGGAGCGGTGGGTGCAGGGCCGGGGCTGGGCGGGATCCTCGCAGGCAGGGGTGTGGGGCCAGGACCTCCCTCAGGAGGAGTCGGCAGGCCCAAAGAGCCAAGCAACTGTCACTGGGAGACGATTACAGAGGCCCCTCCAGGGTGGCCCCGGATTAGACTGAGACTGGGCGGTGGGGGTGGGGGGTGGGGAGGAGGACAGGCCTCATTCCAGGGACGTTGCTGCCGGTGCTGCTTCCCGCCGGGACATGGTGCCACCCCGGGACACGAGGGGACTCCCCGGGACACGAGGGGACTCCCCGGGAGCTCTGCGCAGCTGTGATGGCCGTCCTTCCTCCCTGCCCGGGGACCTCCCCCTCGCCTCCTCCCGGGGAGGCCCCAGGACGCCCCCTCAGCCCGCCCAGCGGAGAGGCTTCAATGGCCGCTTTTCTCCTGACCGGGCTCCGGCGGATGCAGACGTGGCTTCGGGGGCGGGGGGAGGGGAGGGGGGTGCCCCGGGCCGTGCCCTCCTCTGTCACGAGCACCGGCGGTGGGCACTGGGCACCCCCCCAGGTGAGCCCCGCCCCAGCTGTGCCCCCTCCGGGCCGGGTCCGGCCCCAGGACAGGCGCTCTGACTCAGCTGGCTCTGGGCCCGTGTTTATTCTCACCTCGTGCACTCTGGCCGGCGTTTCGCAAAGATGCCAGAACCGTTGTCATCCTGACTGCACTGCCCAGTAACGTCCTGGCGTCTCCCTGCCTGGTGTCATCGGTGACGCCAGACGCATGGAATCCTCCGTTGGAACACGTCCAGCCCTTTGGTGAAGCTGCTGCTGATGCCGGCCCAGCGCACGCCCAGCGGCCCTGGCGTACTGGGGACGGAGCCCCGGTGGGGGGGGCGGGGGGCGGGGGGGCCTGTCCGGGAGGACGAGGCGGCTCCCAGAGCTGGCTCACCGCTCTCAGCCGTCATTGCTGTGTCGGTTAAAAGTGCTCAGAAATGTTTAAAGCAACGTTTTATTTATTTATTTATTTATTTAAAAAAATTCGCACAGAGAAATATTTTAATGTTTTTCTGTTTTAATACACTTCAGAGGATTTTAAGGACAGGGTCATTAAGCAACGTTTTATTGATCTGGGATTCGTAAATGCTTAGTATATAACCTTTGAACATACACGTCATTAAAGGAGGGAAATAAAATCCATCTATGCCCCATCTCCCGAATGTAACTGCTGTTCGCGTCCTGAAACGTTATTTCCTTCCGTTCTCTTGCGCTT
The DNA here is from genome assembly GCA_036971965.1 of Nyctalus aviator. Taxonomy (NCBI): domain Eukaryota; kingdom Metazoa; phylum Chordata; class Mammalia; order Chiroptera; family Vespertilionidae; genus Nyctalus; species Nyctalus aviator. The sequence continues at coordinate 58,490,471 of CM072932.1, forward strand.
TAGTTTGTACAGGATTGAGATCATATTCTTGTCCCTTAGCATTACGTAGTAAACATCCCCTGAGTCACTCTGAGATTTCAGAAAGTTTAGTCTGGCGGAAAGACTTCCCACTGAGAGCGTCTACCGCGGTTCTTCGCCATTCCCCGCAGCTGGACACGCACGCACACTGCCTGTCTCCTACGGTACCGGTGTGGGCCGTGTGATAGCCGTGTGCTCAGTAAGACTGTCTCCTACGGTACCGGTGTGGGCCGTGTGATAGCCGTGTGCTCAGTAAGACTGTCTCCTACGGTACCGGTGTGGGCCGTGTGATAGCCGTGTGCTCAGTAAGACGGTCTCCTATGGTACCGGTGTGGGCCGTGTGATAGCCGTGTGCTCAGTAAGACTGTCTCCTACGGTACCGGTGTGGGCCGTGTGATAGCCGTGTGCTCAGTAAGACTGTCTCCTACGGTACCGGTGTGGGCCGTGTGATAGCCGTGTGTTCAGTAAGACTGTCTCCTACGGTACCGGTGTGGGCCGTGTGATGACGTGTGCTCAGTAAGACTGTCTCCTACGGTACCGGTGTGGGCCGTGTGATGACGTGTGCTCAGTAAGACTGTGTGGATGTTTGCTGTGCTCTTGGGCGCGGGAGGGCCTGCTGGTGTGACCGTGTCGGAGGCTCGGGAACCGCCCTGTGGCCAGGCTGACACGCGGTGAACAGCAGCCTGTGTTCCGCCCCTCTGGGGTCTTGTGGCTCCGGGAGGGCCGAGCAGGGTTCAGCCAGTGGCAGCTTTGAGGAGGAGGGCGGGTGAGAGTTACTGAAAGGTCATGAGCAAAGACGGGCCCTCCTGGGAAATGCCCGGTGGTAGAACCCGAGCCTCTTTAAAAATGTTTCTATTGATATTTTTTGCTGGCACCGGTTTGCCTCAGTGGTAGAGCGTCGGTCTGCGGACTGAAAGGTCCCGGGTTCGATTCCGGTCAAGGGCATGTACCTTGGTTGCGGGCACAAAGAGAGGAAGGGAGAGGGAAAGAGATATAGAAACATCCTTGAGAGAGAAACATCATCAATCAGCTGCCTCCTGCACGCCCCCTACTGGGGATGGAGCCCACACACAGGCAAGTGCCCTGACCAGGTGTTGAACCCTGACCTCCTGGTTCATGGGGTGACGCTTGCCCCGAGCCTCAGCGGCCGGGCATTTATTTATTTATTTATTTAATGCCATGACTGGTATTTCACGTTTCTTTTCATCTGGCAGCTACTTCCATGGCGCCATCATATAACCAACCCATAGTGTCTACCGACTCAGTCTGTCCCACTGTGCGCCCGAGCGTCCCCTGGTGCTTAGACCCGTCTGTCTCTCCGAGTGCAGGCAGATTTCAAGCCCTGCTAGGCCAGGGCTACCGTGTGTTCCTGGTAACACTGTTGTTTTATCACACACACTCATACACACAGACACACACACATACACAGACACACACACACACATACAGACTCACACACACACATACAGACTCACACACACAGACACACACACACACACACAGACACACACACAGACACTCACAGACACACACACATACACACACACACTCATACACACACACACACTCACACACACTCACACACACTCACACACAGACACACACACACACACAGACACACACACACACACAGACACACACACACATACAGACTCACACACACAGACACACACACACACTCACACACAGACACACACACAGACACTCACAGACACACACACACACACACACACTCATACACACACACACACACAGACACTCACAGACACACACACATACACACACACACACACTCATACACACACACTCACACACACTCACACACACACACTCACACACACACACTCACACACAGACAGGCGGGGCCGTGGCACAGAGCACTGCCCTTGCCGGGAGGAGCGGGGGCAGGTGGGGCCGTGGCACAGAGCACTGCCCTCGTTGGGAGGAGCACAGGCAGGCGGGGCCGTGGCACAGAGCACTCTCCTCGCCGGAAGGAGCACAGGCAGGCGGGGCCGTGGCACAGAGCACTGCCCTCTCCGGGAGGAGCAGAGGCAGGCGGGGCCGTGGCACACACATTTTAAGAACCCACCCTGAAAAATATGGCCTTTGCTTAAGAACAGAACAGAACAAACCCCACAGGAGAGGCAGGTGGGGCCGTGGCACAGAGCACTCTCCTCTCTGGGAGGAGCGGAGGCAGGCGGGGCCATGGCACAGAGCACTGCCCTCACCGGGAGGAGTGGGGGCAGGTGGGGCCGTGGCACAGAGCACTCTCCTCTCTGGGAGGAGCGGGGGCAGGTGGGGCCGTGGCACAGAGCACTCTCCTCTCTGGGAGGAGCGGGGGCAGGTGGGGCCGTGGCACAGAGCACTCTCCTCTCTGGGAGGAGCGGGGGCAGGTGGGGCCGTGGCACAGAGCGCTCCCCTCGCCGGGAGGTGTGGGGCTGCCGGGAGGCTCCTCACCGCAGCCAGCCGGCGCTCTGCGATGGGGCTGTGTTGTGTGTGTGATTCTCATCCCAGACCTGCCTCCGAGAGGAAGATATTTCTGCTTCCTTAATTACAACGCGCTCTCTGAGCTGCTCCTCCGCAAATAGCTCGGGCGGCTGGCATGGAAATGGCACGGCGGGCGGCAGCTGCCGGAGAGGGTGCAGGAGGCTGGCGCAGGACCGGCACGGGGCGAGGGGGCGAGGGAGGCGCGTGCCGGCCGCGGTCGCGCTGGGGCGAGGGGTGGCTCTGCCCTGACCGTCCCCCCCTCCCTGTCCCCCGCCTCTGCCTCTGCCTCTGCCCTGACCGTCCCCCCACTCCTATGTCCCCGCCTCTGCCCTGACTGTCCGCACCCCCTCTGTCCCCCGACTCTGCCTCTGCCCTGACCTCCCCCCCTCCCTGTTCCCCGGCTCTGCCTCTGCCCTGACTGTCCCTCCTTCTGTCCCACCCCCCGCCTCTGCCTCTGCCCTGACTGTCCGGCCCCCCTCTGTCCCCCTGCTCTGCCTCTGCCCTGACTGTCCCCCCTTCTGTCCCCCCCCCCGCCTCTGCCTCTGCCCTGACTGCCCCCCTACCCCACGCCCCCCCCTCCCCCCCGAGGGAAAGCAGGAGACTCCGAAGGCTGGCTGTGGCTGGCCCTCCTGGGCTGTGGGTCCAGGGGTTTGTGGGAAATTCTCGCATTTTGCTCCTTTTCCGCGGTTTCTCCGACAGATGGCGGCTGCCATCTCCCGGGAAGCAGCACCTGGCCCCCCACAGGTGCGGTGTTTGGGGCGGAGATGTCACGGCTGGGCGGTGGAAGCCCCCTCCCGCAGCAGCTGGAGGCGGCGGTGCAGTCAGCGCGGCATCGGCCCTGACCGCACGGCTGGGGGGGGGAGGGCGCGGTGGGGCAGGGGCTTGGCCCAGCGGCCCGGAGAGAAGGGGGAGTTTTGGGTCCTGGTGGGCAGGGACACTGACGCTCCCAAACCGTGACACTCCCATCGCCGAGTCCATGGCTACTCCGCGGCCCTGCGTTCTGACTTTTAGAAATGTCCTGTTTCCGGCTCCGACCTTCCTAAAGGCTGACTGTCAGAGGGCACTACCTTGTCCTCTCCCGATTCCAGCCCCGATTCCAGCCCCGATTCCAGCTCCTTTAAATGTCTCACTTAGTCCCAGCTCCTCGGGATCTGTTTCAGCGGTGGGAAAATATAAGGATGTATGACCTACTGACATCACAGTGTGTGCGAGCATGGGAACGTGTGTGCCGGCCTGTGAGTCCGTGTGAGTCTGTGTGAGAGTGAGTGTGTGTGCGTACAGCATGTGTGTGAGAGTGTATGTATATGCCTGTGCGTGTGTGTGCATGTGTGTGAGTCTCTGTGAATGTGTACATGCCTGTATGTGTGAGTATAAACACATGAGTGTGTGAATGTGCGAGGGTGTGAGTGTGAGTGCGTGCCTGTGAGGGTGTGCGAGCATGTGGGGGTGTGAGTGTGAGTGTGAGGGTGTGCGAGCATGTGGGTGTGAGTGTGTGGATGTGAGGGTGTGTGAGTATGAGGGTGTGCAAGCATGTGGGTGTGAGTGTGTGGATGTGAGGGTGTGTGAGCACGTGTGGAGGGGTGTGAGTGCAGCCTGTGTGTGCGAGCATGTGGGGGTGTGTGAGAGTCACCTCCGGGCAGCAGTGCCGGACGTACCCCCCGTTTTGTCCTCGCCTGGTGCTGGGCCGGCCGCTGTGGCTGGTGGGACATCTGCCCGGGCGGGGCTTGGCCGGGAGGGGACACATCTGGAGTCTAGACGTGGCAGCTCTGCAGGCGCCCGGCGTCCGGGGCCCGGCGTCCGCGAGGCTGACAGAGGAGGCCGGGCCGTCTCATCCCTGTCACCCCCCTCGCCCCCGCCCGTCCTCACTGCGTGCACTTAGGGGACTGCCCCGAGAGCTCTGCTCCCTCAGTGACCCCTGCCGTGACCCCTGCTGCCGGGTGACCTCTGCTGCCTGGTGACCTCTGCTCCCTCTGTGACCCCTGCTCCCTGGTGACCCCTGCTCTCTCGGTGACCCCTGCCCCCGCCGTGACCTCCTGCTCCCTGGCCCCAGGCCCGGTCAGAGAGGGGAGGCCTGGCCCCAGGGTCCAGTCAGAGAGGGGGAAGTGCTGCAGAGCCTGGCGCTTCTGCCTGGATGTGCTTGCCCTGGCAGCGGGCATGAGGCCGGAGAACGCTGTCCTTGTGAGATGGACCCGGGAGGCTGTGAGAGACGTCTGCCTGGAGTCTTGTAGGATTCGTATGGTTTCCTGTCTTCCTTCGCCCATTTTGAGTTTATTCTTGTGTCTGGTGGAAGATGGTGGCATTGTGTCATTGTTCGCATGTGTGTGTCCAATTTCCCCACATCACTTATTGAAGCGACTGTCTTGGCTCCGCTGTATGCTCTTGCCCACTTAGTCCAATAGTAATTGACCACAGCGGGCTGGGCTGATTTCTGGTTCTCTGCTGTATCCCATGGGTCTCTGTGTCTGTTCTGTGCCAGGACCAGGCGGTTTGAACACGTGGCTTTGTAAAGGAGCTTGCTATCTGGTATGTGATCCTCCAACTTTGTTCTTCTTTCTCAGGATTGCTGTGGCTCCTCGGGGTCTTTTTTGTTTGTTTGTTTGTTTGTTTGTTCCACATGCGTCTTTGGAGGTTTGTTCTAGGTCTGTAAAATGTGCCGTTGGTATTCTAACGGGGATTGTGTGGAATCTATAGATTTCTTTGGATAGTGTGGACATTTTAACGATGTTAATTCTACCAATCCATGAACACGGTATATTCTGTCACTTGTTTATAAACTAGAGGCTTGGTGTGTGAATTTGTGCACGGATGGGGTCTGGCTGGCCGCCACCCCCATCAGGCCGATTGGGCCAGGCCTGCTGGGGGGCGGGGCTGCGGGAGGTTAGCCGGCCATTCAGCTCCCTGGACGAACTCCTGGTCAGGGGGGCAATTTGCATATTCGTCTTTTACTATGCAGGATGTCTTCCTCTGTCTCTTTTGTCAACATTCTGTAGTTTTCTGAGCTGTTTTACCTTCTTGGTTAAGTTTATTCCTAAGTATCTTATTTTTTGTTGTTGTTTCAATGGTAAGTGGGATTGTTTTTTTTGTTTTGTTTTTTAGTTTCCCTTTCTGAAGTTCATTGTTGGTGTATAAAGATGCTATTGAACATATTTGCCAATAATGTATCTGATATGCTCTCAGTGTGAGCCTGTTTGTCCTGACACAGCTGTACATTTATTTTTTTTTAAAAAATATATATTTTATTGATTTTTTTACAGAGAGGAAGAGAGAGGGATAAAGAGTTAGAAACATCGATGAGAGAGAATCATCGATCAGCTGCCTCTTGCACACCCCCCACTGGGAATGTGCCCGCAACCAAGGTACATGCCTTTGACTGGAATTGAACCCGGGACCTTTCAATCCGCAGGCCGACGCTCTATCCACTGAGCCAAACCAGTTAGGGCCACAGCTGTACATTTAATGGGATCATATTGGTGGAGGTATTCAGGGCTGCTGCCTCCTCAGTCATGAGCTAAGTGTTACCTTATTTCTGTCCACTCGATCCTCAGTACAGCATTATGCTAATGCTGATTATTGATTATTGATATCTCCATTGAGTGGGTAAGGAAACGAGGTCACACAGGGGTCACGAAGCAGGCCGTGGATTTCCTGCTCCCTCCTGGGTCCTTCAGACCTGGGCCACCCTCCGTCTTCCCTCCCAGAGCAGCGTGCCCGCACAGCAGTGCTCGGTCACCCTCAGCGGCCGGACTCTCCGCCTTCCTAACGAGAGGCTGCCATCTCCGCGCCTGCTCAGCTGCCGTTTGAGGACAATGATTTGCCCCCTGAGTGTCTGCAGGGCCTGCCAGGGGGGTCAGTGACAGACCCTGGGACTCGGGCTCTCCCGCCCCAGGTGAGCCCGGGGCACCGGGGCCTTGGTCCCAGGATCCCGGAGCCCGGCCTCAGGAGCAGTGACGCCCCCTGGCGGGAAGGGGAGGTGCGGGAAGATGTCCCGTTCGGGCCTCCGGCCCAGGCGGGGTGATGGCGCTCTGAAGGCACAGGGGCCGGGAGCACAGGAATCTCTCCGCCTCCACTCCTGCCCTCGCCGCCCTCACCATCCCGGCTTCCACGCGGATGGGCGGCCAGGCCCGGGCACGAGGGAGCGGCCAGCAGCTGGCCAGTGCGGCGGCCACGCAGCTGCGTCCTCCCGGCCCCTGGGCCCGCGGCGAGCGGGCTAGGAGGTGGTATTTAGACGGACGGGCAGGATTTCCTGAACTTTCTGTGCCCTATGCTCGCAGCAGAGCGGGATAATGAGAGTGTGTGCGGCGGCCGAGGCCATTGGCAGAACTAGCAGCCCACGGCCTCCCGCACACCGGAGGCCAGCCCTCGGACCCGGCTCGCCCCGCCCGCCCCCAAACTCCAACCAGAATCACGTGCTCTCCGGCCACAGGCGGGAGCCAGGGGCCTGTGAGGAGCTTCCCCAGCTAACGGGACGCCGCTCTCGGCCGAGTGCCTGGCCCGCCCCTCCGGCCTCGTCTCCCAAGTAACATCCTCACGGGCTCACCCTGTCCCGGGGTCCTGCTCCCGGAACCGCACGGCCGCCTGGGCTGAGGGTGTCACTGCTGGTCACAGGCGGCCACGGCCAAACACACGCAGCCCGGCCGGCACGAATCGGGCTGAGCGTCGACCTCTGAACGGGAGTGGCAGTTCGATTCCCGGCCAGGCCACAGGCCCGGGTGCAGGCTCGATCCCCAGTGGGGGGCGTGCACACAGCTGACCCGTGATTCTCTCTCATCATGGACGTTTCTCTCTCCCCCTCTCCTGCTTCTCTGACATCAGTGAACATATATTGAAAAACAAAAACACCTGGATCACCTGTGCTAACACCGCCCGTGCTAAGCCCCTCCTGCTCGGTGGGCGGTGACCGTTAACGGCTCGGGCCCTGCGGGCTCAGGCGGGGCGGCAGCTCTGGTCTGAGCCGGGCGACCCCGCGCGAAAGGCCTTTCAGGCGCCTTCCTTCCGCGAGCCGAGGAGCGAAGCCCTTCCTGTCCCTCCTGCTGGGAGCACACCCGTGCCTCCGGTGCTGACGTTCGCTGGGAGGGCTCAGGGACGCTGTGTCTGCCCCCCCCTCCCCGCCCCCCCCCCCCGGCCTTCGAGGGCGCACTTTGTCTCCGTCAGAGAAACCGTCCCCCGACCTGGAGACCAGCCATGAACGTCAATGCCGGACCCCGAGCCCTCTGTCTCCCCAACACCGCCCTGAGTCCCCCTTTCAGCCGGGGCCAGAGAGACCCCAGTCCCGGCCGGGGCGGGGGCTGCTCTTCCCTGCCCGGACCGAGCGGCAGGCTGAGCCCCCTCTCCCCGCAGACAGGAAGCCTTGTTCGGGGCCTGCTCCCCGCTCGCCTCCCCGAGAAACAGGCCGAGGGAGGGGGAGTGAAGAGAGAGTGGTGTGTGTGTGTGTGTCCGTGCTCCCCCCCCTCCCCCCCGGCGGTGGCCGAGCCACCCGGCGTCCCGGGCCCTGCGTTTACAGCCGGAAACGGCCCGGGAGGCAGCTGCTCCTGTTGCTTCGAAGCACTCCAGCCTCCGACCAGAACAGCCTCTGGACTCTGGAAGCCTCTCTCCAATGGTCCCGGGGCGGCCCTGCCCTGGGGTCTGAGTCCTGGGGGAGCCGAGCCTCCCGCTCCCCGGCCCTTCCCCCCGCGGCCTGCCGGCGCTGTGGTCACAGCCGAGGGTCTGAGGGGGCACGGGGGCAGAAGGAGGCACAGCTGAGGCTCTATTAAAAACAAAAGACCTCAACATATTCTTAAGTTTAAAAATTGCCCCGTGGAGTCAAGAAATAACTTAAACACGCTCCTCAGATTTAAAAAATAAGAGGGCGTGCTTTAAGCTTAATAAAAACGCTATTAAAATAGACCCACAGATGCCGGGCCATATGCACCGCGATCCGCGTTCCTGTGCGAATATATTAAGCTCGGAGCGCTCACGCCATCTGCCCGGATCCCGGCGTGTGAGGGGCGGGCTGGCGCGGGAACGGGACGGGCCCCGCAGCCGGGGGCAGACAGAGCCCGTCTTCGCCGGAGCCGGGCGCCACACCGTTCCACCGGCTCGTCCCCGCGGCGTCCGCCGGCCCGCCGGCTCCGCCCTGCGCTGGCTCAGAGGCGCCCGGTGCGTCCGGTCACCCCGGCTCCCGCCTGCACCCCCACAGCCTTTCAAGCCCCCGCCCCGTCACCCCCTCGCCCCCCACCATGACCCCCTCCACCCCGCGGCCCAGAGCCGGACAGCGGGGCAGGCCGGGCCCGCGGAGACCGGTTTCCTTCAGGGGCCCGGCTCGGCCCCGGCCTGGCCCCCATCCGGCTTCTTCTCTCCCTGTGGGCAGAACTGGCTCTTTGACCGTTTGCCGAATCACCCCGTGGACCGGGGGTGGCTGAGCCCGTGGCGAGGCGATGGGTTCACTCAGGGTCTCCCCCAGCGGCTCCCCGGGGCGGAGAGTCGGATGGGGTTTGGGGAGCGGAGCGGCGGGGCGCCTGCCCGCAGGGGAGGGCAGGGCTCTGGGGAGGCCTTCCTCCGGCCGCCTGCAGAGCGGCAGGGGCTCCTCCCGCCCGCGGACTCCTCCCGCCCGCGGAGGCTGCGGCCCGGGAGCTGCCTCCACAGCGGAGGCGCGGGGCTGGTGGTGGCCCGTCCCGCCCGAGGCCTGGGAACCGGGCCACGGGGGAGGTGGGTCTGAGCCCCGAAGCCGGAGCAAGGAGCCGGCTGGGCAGGGG
>CM072932.1:58504706-58512206 GCA_036971965.1 Nyctalus aviator
TCGATGAGCGGGTTTTCCTGTGGACGTAAGCTCTCAGCTCCGGGGGAATGCCAGCGTCCGGCTGGGGACCCCCCGGCAGAGCCTCCAGCTCTGTGTCCCCCGCCGGGCTCCCCAGGGGCTGGCTCGGCTTTCGTTCCCGCGAACACGAGTGAGTTTGCGTTGTCCTGCGCGCTCCCGGCCGTCGGTGCCGGGCGGCCGGCTTGCCCGTTTTCCCGGTGGGCAGTGCCGTCTCCCGGCGGCGTGGTCTCGTTTCCCGGGGAGGTGCGATGCGGGACGTCCTCTCACCACTCATTGGCCATCTGGGTCTCATCTTCGGGGAGGTGTCTGTCGAGGTCGCTGACAGATTTTTCAATGAGGTGTTTGCTTTCCTTTACCGCCGAGTTTGAGGAGTTTCCCTGTGTGTGTGTGTGTGTGTGTGGGAGGACAGTCTGTGATCACCGGTGTCTTCGCAGATACTCCCTCCCAGTTGGTGGCTTATCTCCTCCTCCTCCTGCGATTCCTCTCACAGGGCGGACGCTTTAATGGTGGTGAAGCCCCGATCATGAGCCACTTCTCACGGCTCAGACCTTCGGGGGTGTGAGTGTGTGAGTGTGTGTGAGTGTGTGTGTGTGTGTGTGTGTGTGTGAGTGTGTGTGTGTGTGAGTGTGTGTGAGTAGGTGTGTGTGTGTGTGTGTGAGTGTGTGTGTGTGAGTGTGAGTAGGTGTGTGTGTGTGTGTGTGTGAGTGTGTGTGGCGTGTACAGCTGAGTGCCCTGAGCAGGCTGTGTGTGTGTGTGTTTGTGTGTGTGTGTGTGTTTGTGTGTGTGTTTGTGTGTGTGTTTGTGCGTGTGTGTGTGTTTGTGTGTGTGTGTGTTTGTGTGTGTGAGTGTGTGTGAGTGTGTGTGTGTGTGTGTTTGTGTGTGTGAGTGTGTGTTTGTGTGTGTGTGTGAGTGTGTGTGTGTTTGTGTGTGTGTGTGTGTGTGTGTGTAAAAGGGCAGCACCAGGCTCAAGGTCATCAAGGTCCCTCCTGTTCTCTGATGGGAGTTTTAATGTTTTGTGTTTTCCATTAGGATCTGTGATCCACGTTGAGTTAATATCTGTGAAGGTTGTAAGGTCTTTGTCTACATTCATGTTTTAAAAAAATATATTTTTATTGATTTCAGAGAGGAAGGGTGGGGAGAGAGAGAGAGAGAAACATCTATGATGAGAGAGAATCATCGATCGGCTGCCCCTGCATGCTCCCTACTGGGGGCTGAGCCTGAGCAACCTGGGCCTGTTCCCTTGATCGAAATCAAACCCAGAACCCTCAGTCCACAGGCCGATGCTCTACCCACTGAGCCAAAGAACTAGGGCTGTGTCTACATTCTGTGTGCGTGTGTGAGAGTGTGTGTGAGTGAGTGTGTGTGTGTGTGTGTGTGTGTGTGTAGCGTGTACAGCTGAGTGCCCTGAGCAGGGTGTATGTGTTTGTGTGTGTGTGTGTTTGTGTGTGGGTGAGTGTGTGGGTGAGTGTGTGTGTTTGTGTGTATGTGTTTGTGTGTGTGTGTGTGAGAGTGTGCGTGAGAGTGTGAGTGTGTGAGTGTGTATGTGTGTGAGTGAGTGTGTGTGTATGTGTGAGTGTGTGTGGCGTGTACAGCTGAGTGCCCTGAGCAGGCTGTGTGTGTGTGTGAGTGTGTGTGTGTGTGTGTGTGTGTCCAGTTGTTCCACCACCATTATTTGGAAAGACTCTTTCTTTGCTCCATGGTCTTGCCTCTGCTCGTCAAAGGTCAGTTGACTGTGTTTATGTGGACCTATTTCTGGGCTCTCTGCTCTGGTTCATTGATTTGTTTGTTTATTCCTTCACCAAAACTTTTGTCTTATTGTGGCTTTCTTATATGTCTTAAAGTCAAGTAGATTCCAATGTTATTCTTCTCCTTCAGTGTTGGCCATGACAGGTCTTTTGACATTTGATGCAAACTTCAAAAGAAGGTTGTTGGTAGTCACAAGATAACGTACTGGAATTCTGACTGGGTTCACATTGAATCTATAGATCAAAGTGGGAAGGACTGACATCTTGATGATCTTGAGTCTTCCCATCCATGAGCATGAGCTGTCTCTCCCTTTGTTCAGATCTTTGATTTTTGTTCATTATAAACTTCCTCATATCAATCTTGTCCATAGCTTGTTAAATTTATGCTTTAGTATTCTGGTGTGTGTGTGTGTGTGTTAATACAAATGGTATTATGTTGTAATGTAAAATTCCACTTACCAATGGCTGGTACAGAGTGAAGTGGTCAACTTTTACATGTTAACCTGATATCCTGCCACTTTGCTGTAATTGCTCCTTAGTCCAGGAGTTTTTGCTGATTCTTAAATTTTCTACGTCGATGACCATGTCCTCTGTGTCCAAAGATGATTTATTTCTTCCTTCCTCGCCCGCAGACTCACTGTTTCCGTCCCCGTGTCTTTGCGCCGTCCGCCTGCAGCTCCGTGTGGGGGCGCTGAGCGCAGCCTTGCCTTGTCTGCGGGGCCCGCGGGCGGCCGTTCCTCAGCATCAGGCGCGCAGCGTTTTGTAAACGTTCTTTATCAGGTTCAGGAAACTCCCCTGGACTTCCAGTTTGCCAAGAGTTTTTATAAGGATTCATGTTGGGTTTTAAACCCGTACCAGATGCTTTTTCTGCATGCGTTGATCACCTGAGTTTTCTTTTTTCGCTTGTTGATGTAATGGATTGCATTGATTTTTGAATGTTGAGCCAGGGAGACGGGGATAGCTGAAAGAAGTCCTACTCGGTTCGTGGTGTAAAGCTCCTTTCCTGCGCTGTTGGGCCCAGTTCGTTAACGGTTGAGCATTTTTGCCCCCATGTTCATGGAAATGTTGGCCTGCAGCTCGCTCTTCTTATAAAGCGGCGTTTCCACAGAGCAGCAGGGGGAAGAGCCAGCGTGTCCCCCCCCTCGTCCCGCGGGCAGCGGCGCTGAGGGAAGCCTGGAAACGCTCGCTCGGGCGACGGGAGGGACGTGGAGGATGGACCCTCCCGGCCGAGGTCGGCTTTCTCACCGCAGGGCCCGGCACCGGCACAGACCGCGCTCCGAGCGCCAGGTCTTCACGCCGTGGGCTCCGCGGGCAGACGGTCCCGGGGCTGCGGCCGCCACAGTGTCTCTGACTCGGGCAGGAGCTGAGCGTGCCGGTTAGCGGAGCGCGCTCCGCTGCTTAACACCGAGGCCTGGAGGAGCCAGGAGGACTCCGCCCTGGCCGGTGTGGCTCAGCAGGCAGAGCGTCGCCCTCGGACTGGAGGCCCGGGTTTGAGTCTGGTCAAGGGCACATACCTGGGCTGCAGGCTCCTCCCAGCTCCGGCCGGGGTGCACGTGGGAGCACCACGTCTCTCACATTCATGTTCCTCTGTCTCCCCCTCCCTTCCTCGCTCTCTAAACATCAATGGGAAATATTCCCGGGTGAGGATTCACAAAATGAGAAAACAAAAAGGAGAACTCCGAGTCCAGGTGACGCCGGAGAGCCGAGGCGGGAAGCAGGCGTGTGGCCTTCGGTGCGGACGGCTGGCCCCGACGGGGGCAGAGACGAACCCTCCGGCGATCGGTGACGGAGCGGGTTTCAATACCGACCAGTCGGACGGGACCTGTGCTCCTGTCCCGGCTCTGTCCCAGGCCCAGAGCGGGCCAGACCGGCTCCCCCCACCCCTGACGTCAGCGGGGGCGTGGACAGGTGTGGGCTCTCTGGGGTCTTTCCGTCCGCACCCCCCCCCCCCCGCCAGCACATCTATGGAGAGCGATGCCCAGCAGGCCGCATGCTCCATGCCGATTCCATAGGTTTTACAGATATGTCTCTATCGATACTGCTCACAATGTAATTACAATAATTACCATAGATTCCCAATATTATTTCTGCATTTGATTGCATGCCTGAGCCTGCAGCTGTGTTTACCTAGCGCCTTTGTCTGCTCCGGGAGGAGGAGAAGTGAGCACCGTCTTTATATAGAGCTCCTACTGCTTTGTGAACTCTCCCCTCCGATTCAGCCCCTGCCCGCGCTCTGGCTCCCTCCGGCGAGGGGGTGTGCGGCCGGAGCGGGCAGAGCACCCTTTCCAAGAGCGGGGAGCGGGAGGACGGTCCCTCCTGAAGACAATGGCGGTAATTGGCAGTCAGGTTTGGCGCCCGGCGCGGTGCGGGCAAACGGAACAAAACCGAGCCTTTGGCTGCTGCCCCTCGGAGGAGGGAGAGGAGGAGGGAGAGGAGGAGCTGCTGCCGGAGCCAGCTTCGCTGGCGCTCTGGGGAGGAGGGAGGGGAAGAGAAAGGCTCTCCGAGACCAGGCCCATCGGGCAGCGGCGCAGGCTGCTCCGGAGTCGGCCAGGCGGGCGGGGAGCCGGCCGGTCAGCTCCTGTGACAGGCAGCGCCGAGGGCCACGCTGTCTCTGGTCCCTCCCGATCCCAATGGCAGGCGCCTGCCTGGACCTCCCCCAGTGCGGGGTCAGGGACAGAGGGCGGCGAGTGGCAGATTCACACTCTGACTCCTGTGTCCACGAGCATCTGTGGAGGCGGAAGGAAGGCGGCTGGCTGTGAGGCGGGCGTCCTGATCCCGTGGGTGTGGGCCGGGGCCTGCGGGCGGCTGCGCGTGACCCTCGCAGTGTTCACGCCTGATGAGCCGGCATCGCAGGGTGGGCGACACTCCGGGGAGAGGAGAGGGCGCCAGGCCAGCCGCTGTCGGGGCCGCAGGCGGAGGGAGGGGAAGGAAAAGGGACTGGAGAGAAGCCGGAGGGGAGAGAGCAGCTGGGACACACACACAAACACACACTCACACACATGCACAAACACACATACATGCACTCTCACACACGCACAAAGCACTCATACACTCACACATGCACAAAGAACACTCATACACATACACATGCACGACACTCATACACACTTACACACAAGCATACTCTCACGCAATTCAAAACACACATGCACACACTCACACATGTACAAAACACTCATACACACATACACAAAACACGTATACACTCACTCTCACACACACACATGCATACAACACTCATACACAAACTCACGTGTGTGTGTCTGCACACTCAGACCCACAGATACACTCATTAGCCGCCATGACGGTACCCTAGCGTCCTGTCACGGAAAATTAAAAACCTGGTGATCTGATTGGAAGTCTCCCATGAGTGTTTTATATAAAAAACTAAACTCAAGTGGTTAACCTCCAGTAGCTATGAGCAGGTAACTGTCTTATTCATCCCACTGGTACGAAATAAACGCTTGTGATATACATTGTGTGTGACTGACAGTCCCGGGACAGAGCTGTCTGCGAGTAGTTGTCAGCTGATTAAGAAGGGAAGAGAAGGGACGGGATGTGTGGCCGGTCTGCAGTCCCGTCTCCTCGGTCGCATGTGGTCCCCGCTGGCCTGCCGTCCGGCTGTGCAGGTGCAGGCGAGCCGCAGAGAGCCGGACGCGAGCATGAGGTCGGGGGAAGTCTGGGGTCAAGGTGAAGGTCATGCTGTGTGAAGGAGACCTTTCTCGCCATTGCCTCCTCAAGAGCGGCGGCCTGCTTGACTTACAAAACCACAGGCTGGATGTTTTCTGATTTTAAACTTTACACAAATGGGATTTTCCAGTACATGTTTTTTTGTATTCGAGTTACTCTGATTGCAATTCCTCCATTTGTTGGAGGAAACTGTAGATGTTTTTTCCTTATCGCTTCATAGTCCATTTTTTTGTACACACCACAGTTTATCTATTATCTACTATTGATGGATAGTTCAGGTGTTTTTCTAATATGAGCCTATTCAAATATTTCTGTTTTGAGTATGCATGAGAATATTTTTGTAAATATGTTTCTATCTATCTATCTATCTATAATTCCACATGTACATAAATACATATACACACACACACACACTTACGCCCCTCTGATTATGTGAATTCTAGTTGCTCCAAGCACAACAACTGGTTTTCTCTGTCTTCTGAATTATAGACTTTCTCCCACATTTTAATTTCATTTGCATTTATCGGAAGTGGTTTTAATTTGCAATTATCTAACGATTAATGAAGTTGAGCATCTTTTAAACACATTTTTTTGCTACTTAGATATTATCTTTCATGTGCCTATGAAAGTTTTTCTCCTATTCTGGCATGCCTGAATTTTTCTTATTTATTTATAAAAGCCTTTTCTCTGCGCTGCATAGCCCTTTGTAAGACACATGCCTTACAAAGACCTTTTCCCATTACGGGCCTGCCTCCCACTTCTCTCAGTGGTGAATTTGGCTCTTCAGAGGTTCTTCATTGTAATGGAGTCCTACCTATGGATTTTGTCTTTTATGGCTATCGATTTGTGTTGTGTGTGTGTGTGTGTGTGTTTGTGTGTGTGTGTTTGTGTGTGTGTTTGTGTGTGTGTGTTTGTGTGTGTGTGTTTTTGTGTGTGTGTGTGTGTGTTTGCTTACCCAAGATTGTGAAGAAGTTCTTGTTTTCTTCGAAGCCTTTGTTGTTTTACTTTTCGCTTTGAGATCGATCTGTAATCATCGGTCTGGATTTGGTCTTTCTGGATGGTGTAAGGTAGGGAGTCAGAATTCATTCCCCTCCCCCCTCCCCGCCCCACCGCCCCACCGCTATGGAAATCCAGGGGACCAGCAGCCCTTATCGAAAAGGTAACTCTCTTCTCAGAGGAAGCGTTAACACCGAGCAGCGCATCCCGAAGGGCGTGGGGACCAGTGGCAGCGGAGCCATCCCGCAGCTCTGACCTGGCAGCACTGACCTGACCGAGGTGCGTCGCGCAGGGTTCGCCGGGGGGTGCTCGGAAAGTCCCCCCACTCTCCACCCACAGTCCTTTTCCCTGTGAGTCTCACTGTCCTTCCTCCTGGGACTTCTCCTCTCTCAGGGTGAGACACTCCCTGGGCACCTTCGGGGCCAGGGCTTCTGGGAAATGTAGTTCTGGGATTCTTCTCTGGGATGCGGAGGAGACAGGGAAGGTGCTGATGAAGCCAGTGGAAAACAGCTCCGCAGTCAGTGTCCTTGTGTCTCAGGGAGGACCCTGCACGTGGGGTTGGAGCAGAGCGGGCACGGCACACGCACAGCCCGTCGACAGGGTCCCTGAGGGCCTCCTGCTCAGCGGGCAGTGAGTGTTCGTGTCAGAGCGGCTCTCAGCAGGAGCTGCTCGTCCATCCAGGTGTGGAACGAGGCCAGGAATGTCTGTATGTATAAAAGGCTAACATGCGAAGTGTCCCCTCGGGAGATGGACCGGGAGACCGGGAGTTCGATAGCTCACTATGGTGTGTGCTGACCACCAGGGGGCGGCGTGGGATGAAGGAAGCGAGGCCGAGGCCGGCAGCTGGAAGGCCCTGATCGGCCCTGATCACCGGCCAGGCCTGGGGCCCACCTGTGCGTGAATCCTGTGCGCGAGCCTCCGGTGAAAGCACACAGCCGCAGGTGCATTCCCAATGCTGTGCAGCAGGCCGAGCAAACCGGCGACACAGCCCTGACACAGCGCCCGTGGCTGCCCCCACACACGCTGCAGAGCGGAGCGAGGGAGCTGCTCC
>CM072932.1:58519706-58529706 GCA_036971965.1 Nyctalus aviator
GGCCCCGGAGGTCCGGGGACAAGAGCGGACGGGGCTGCTCGGGCGGGAGAGGGCTGGGCCGCGGAGGGCGTGTCCCCCGGGGGCCCGCTGCAGGGGACGGAGGGAAGGCCGGCTTCCTGGTGACCCCGGCCCCGGCCAAGCCCAGCCCGGAGCAGGCGGGCGCCCGCGGGAACCTGGAGCGCTCGGGCCCGGCCGGCGCAGGCCGCCCGGCGTGTGGTTTGGCTTCTCGGCTGGAACGGCAGGTTTCTCCACCTGCAGCGCCACAGGCGGCACCTGGCACCTGGCCCGGCTCCCCTCCTGCTTCTGCGGCGGCCTCGTCCCCGCGGTGAGCGCCCAGCTGTCCCGGCGTCTCCCCGGCGGGGGCGGGGCCGAGCTCACAATGCGGTGCCTGTCCCGCGGGCGGCCGGACAGCGCCACGTCTGTGAGGGACTTCCTCCCCGCGGCCGATCCCGGGGCCCGGGACCAGTCCCAGCTGCTGCTGGGTCCCGGCCCTCGAGGGCACACGGACAGGTCACTGCGCCTGCCCGCCAGGCCCCCTCCGGCGCGGAGAGGGGAAGGAGAGCGGGGGCGGGGGGCGAGGAGGCCCCCGTGTTTCCATTTTTAAGAGGCGGCGGACACAGAGGAGCGATCCCTTGCAAACTCGAGTTTTGCAAACCGTCTGCGCGCAGCCCGGTGCCGGCAGCTGCGGGTCCGCGGCACCGGGGAGGATGTGCGATCCGGCTTCACGGTGGCTTCCGGCCGTCCTCCCGCCGGCACGATGGGCCTCCGTGGTGCCCCCACGCCAGCGGCAGCCGGGCCCGGAGCTACCTGGCGGCCTTCGCCCGGGGGGCAGGGCTTCCTCTGTCCCCCACCCCCACCCCGGGCGTCCTCGCTGGGATGTGTTCCTGCGGCCATCACTCGTCCCACCACCCCTCCACCCTCCTTTATCACAGCACCGAAAGTGCCGAGCGGCAGGCTCGCTGCTGAGCCACGGGCTGGGCGCGGGTTCGAGGGCAGTGTTCCCGGGCCGTGTGCGCTGGTGAGGCCGGTCCCGTGTCTGAGGGTTCGCTCTGACCTGCTGAGCCCCGCGGGATGGGTCCGCCCCTCGGGCCCTTCCTCACCCCTCCTCCCACCCACCGCTCTCCAGGGCCCACACCCGGGGAGTGAGGGGAGTGCATGCATGCCCCTGTGTGTGTGCATGTGTGTGCGTGTAGTGGGAGGGGCTTTGTAATTTGGGCAAATTTTTAAATCACTCGGTGGAATTCGCTCATTCAATAAGTGCTCTCAGCCCAGCTGATCCTATGAATCAGGAGATCACGTCCATGATGAGAGAGAGTCATCGACTGGCTGCCTCCCGCACGCCCCACACTGGGGATAAAGCCTGCAACCTGGGCCCGTGCCCTGACCGGGAATCGAACCCGGAGCCTTCAGTCCGAAGGCCAATGCTCTATCCACTGAGCCACACCGGCTGGGCTGGGAGGAAGGTCTGGATCCCAGGGCGTCATCACTGATGTCAGAGGCC
The DNA here is from genome assembly GCA_036971965.1 of Nyctalus aviator. Classification (NCBI taxonomy): domain Eukaryota; kingdom Metazoa; phylum Chordata; class Mammalia; order Chiroptera; family Vespertilionidae; genus Nyctalus; species Nyctalus aviator. Next base: position 58,521,208 of record CM072932.1, read on the forward strand.
CCGACTTCCTGCAGACGCTGGCAGGCTGTGGGAGCCGCGGGCTGTGGGAGCCGCGGGCTGTGGGAGCCGCGGGCTGTGGGAGCCGCGGGCTGTGGGAGCCGCGGGCTGTGGGAGCCGCGGGCTGTGGGAGCCGCGGGCTGTGGGAGCCGCGGGCTGTGGGAGCCGCGGGCTGTGGAGCCGCGGGCTGTGGGAGCCGCGGGCTGCAGTCACGTGGCCTCTCCTGCTGGGCCTATCTCTATGTCCCTACACCTGCGTGGTATTCGCTCACCGTCACTCCCGGAAGTTCCCGCCGATGCAATCAGACCAGAGACACACACGTGTGAGAAAAACGGACTGGGGATGGCAAGCTTCTCTTCCGCTATTAACGTGCTGTCAACAGCGGTCAGACCCGTTAGTGAGGGGGCAGAGCAAACATGTAATACGCATGTAAATACATGGTAAAAGGGTTTTTATTAAAGTAATTCCATCTGTTATCCTACAAAATAAAAGCCCAGCTGGCGTCACAGCCTCGCGCGCTCAGCCTGGACGAGATGGCGGGGCCTGGGTGACAGCCAGGCCTCCCGGACAGTGGCCAGCGGCTGCTGTCCCCTGGTGGCCGCCCTTGGAGTGTGCGTCTCCCGGCACAGCAGCTCGGTCCTCAGAGCGAAGAGCCGGCGGGAATGAGCGAGCCGGGGCGGTGCCTGCACCACGTGCCCGAGGGGTGTCCTGCGGCCGGCGGAGTCACCGGGGGCTGCCCTCCCGGTGTTTCTGCTCTCTCTTCCCCAGGCGGCGTGGACTCCCGGCTAATCTGGGAAAACAAATTACCTTTTAGTGCCTGTGAGATGCTCAGATGACGGGCTTTCTCACCTGAGCCTCGCTGTCCGAGAGTCACTAGTTCTGTGACCGGACGGGCCCAGCGGGCCGGGGCCGCCTCTGTGTCCATGCCCCCCCCCCCCTCACGGGGCGCCTGCAGCCCGGCGCTGTGTCTCCTCAGCGATGACCCACATGGGGAGCATCAGGGGCTTCTGGCCCCAATGTTCCCGCCCCAGACAGTGTCTACTGGCTCCTGAGGATGTGAGAGCGGCGCCCGCTCTGCCCGCCCACCCTCCTGTGGACAGGGTGGGCGCGCCCAGGGTCGTGTCCACGCCCACTTCCCGAAGGGGGGCGGTTTCTGTGCATTACGAGATCCTCGTCTCCCGGGAATTAATGTCTTCGTGTTGTTCGTTCTAATCTGTTATCGCTCTCGTCCGTTTCGATGTGTGCGTGGTGGCGATGAATCCGTCTGCACTCCCCAGTGCGAAGTCTCCCGTTAACGTGTCTGGTGTTTTATCTGCGGGGAGACACCCGCCGGGAGTCGTCTGCTTTCTACCCTGAGCCGGGCCCGCACATCGCGAGCCCCGGGGGTTCCCTCTGCCGCCCCCCGGGAATCCGCCTGCTCACTTGTGGTTTCTCCGCGTTAATTATTTCTGTATTGGAGTTCGTCTCTTCCTCCGTCACGGCCATGCCTCCTTTATCGGAGTTCCTCGTCCAACACCAGAGGAATCAAAGTAAAATGCTGAGAACGTGTCCGGCTGGAGGCGTTCGTTGTCCCACACGTCGTCCTGTTGAATGGTTTGGGTAGGAATAGGATTTCAGGTGAAAATGGATTTTTCCCGAAATGAATGTGAAGACAGTAACCACTTTCTCCTAGCTCCTCTGCTGCCGTTAAAATAGCCTGTCCCAGCGATCTCTCGTGAGTGGGCAACGGTCACCGATCTTAGTGCTAAAATGATGATGATGGTGATGATGATGATGGTGATGGTGATGATGGTGATGATGGTGATGGTGATTTTGGTGGTGATGACGATGATTTTGGTGGTGATGGTGGTGATGATGATGATGAGGATGATGGTGGTGATGATGGTGATGATAATGGTGATGGTGATGATGAGAATGATGATGGTGATGTTGAGGATGAGGATGATGGCGATGGTGATGGTGATGGTGATGATGGTGATAGTATTGATTGTGATGATGATGATGATGGTGATGATGATTGTGGTGATGATGAGAATGATGATGGTGATGTTGATGATGAGGATGATGGGATGATGATGATGGTGATGGTGATGATGGTGATGATGATTGTGGTGATGATGAGAATGATGATGGTGATGTTGAGGATGACGATGATGGCGATGGTGGTGATGATGATGATGATGGTGATGATGATTGTGGTGATGATGAGAATGATGATGGTGATGTTGATGATGAGGATGATGATGGTGGTGATGATGATGGTGATGATGGTGATGATGATGATGATGGTGATGATGGTGATGATGAGGATGATGATGGTGATGGTGATGATGAGGATGATGATGGTGATGGTGATGATGAGGATGATGATGGTGATGATGATGATGAATCGTTTGTCGTGACTCTCTGGGTCTGCTGGTGGTTCCCAGGCTGGGCTCACTGGCATGTTATGATGGCGTCCCACCAGAGCGCAGCTTGGGATGGAGCTCCGCCGGGTTGTCCCCTCCTGATGGCCCTTGGTCCCGAAGGGGCCGATGGGGCTGAGCGCCCTCCCTCAGGCAGCCACGCTCCGAAAGGCAAGAACCACTGAACAGCAGTTGCGGACGCGTGTGCTGGCCACACACTTGCCAACGCCCACGGCTGGAACACTCCGTGGCCACGCCCGGGCGTCGGAGAGCCGATGACACAGGCCCGGGTCCTGGGCGGTCTGGCTCCCTGGGCATCGCGGTGTAATGAGGCCCCACCCCAACCTCATCGATCACAGCAGGGAGCTGGACGTGTGGGGTCCCACGGTCCGCACTCAGCCAGGCGTGGCGTGGGCTCCGCAGACGCTCTCTCTGACGCAGGGAGCTGTGGATTAACGCACGCCACCTGGCCCCCACACCTGCGCACGGGGGGGGGGGGACCCGACGCTCTGAACGGGAGGGACGGGCACCTGCGCACGGGGGCGGGTGGGGGGGGGACCCGGCGCTCTGAACGGGAGGGACGGGCCCGTGCGCGCGGGGGGGGGGGGTGGGGGGGGACCCGGCGCTCTGAACGGGAGGGACGGGCACCGGAGGCCTGTCCACAGCGACTGTGAACCCTGTGATCCCGGAGGCTCCACGTCCGGCAGAGAGTCTTCCTCGATCGGGCCAGTCCTGCCTGGGAGTTCTCCGGTTTGGGCTCCCCCCGCCGGGGCTGCCTCTGGAGCGGCTTTCCTCCCGTCAGAAACGGCCTGTGTTTTCAGGGCCAGGCCCCGCCTCTCCCTGCCTGCAGACGGGGAGGCTCGGAGTATCTTTTCCTTCAGAACGACTTCTGCCCCCGTTCAACTCCTGCAGCCTTCAACGCCTTCGCGGGCTTCCTCCGGATCTGCCTGTGGCCCCTTCCGGTCCCCACAGCCGCCCCCTCTCTCCCGAGCGGGCGCTCCCTCGGGGCCAGGAGCGCGGCCGCAGAGAAGCGGCCCTGAGACTCTCGGGCGTGCTTTGTCCCGGAGGAGAGGGCTCCTGGCCGGGGTCTCCCTGGGATCTTCACAAGGGTCTTGTGGCCACATCCTTGGCTTATACTCTACCCTGAGGCCCTTTCTTCTTTCTTTCTTTCTTTCTTTCTTTCTTTCTTTCTTTCTTTCTTTCTTTTCAAATATGTTTTTATTGATTTCAGAGGGGAAGGGAGAGGGAGAGAGAGACAGGAACATCAATGATGAGAGAGAATCATGGATCAGCTGTCTCCTGACTGCTCCCTACCCGCTGGGCCTGTGCCCTTCTCCAGAATTGAACCCGGGAGCCTTCAGTCCACAGGCCGATGCTCTATCCACTGAGCCACACCAGCCAGGGTGTGAGGCCCTTTCTCATTGTGAGAGGCTTCTGCCAGCTGGAGAGCCGGGAAGTGCGAGAGTTTTATTTTCAGCCCCGTGAGCGTGGATGGGCGTTCTGCTCGCATGCGGAGCCGCTCCCGTTAGCTCTCTTTCTCCCTCCCACCTCCCCACACGCGGCGCAGGAGCCAGCTGGCACCGTCGGCGCTCCGCTGAGCAGCTTTACCGCGGGCAGCTTTACCGTCGGGAACATCTCTATCTCCCAGGTTAACGCAAACAGTGGAGTTACTGGCTTCCTGGCTGCAGAGCGCGGTCACCATCTCGAACCCCGTGTGCGCTTCCGGCCGCCCTGCCAGCGTCCCTGCCCTGGGACACGCCCGGCCCTGTGTCTGGGGTGCGTTACAGCGCCCCCTTCCAGACCGCTCCTGTGTCCACGCCCGCGGCGGCAAACAGCCCCTGAGACGCGTGATGTGTGAAGCACCGCTCAGACGCAGGAGCCGCCTTCAGTCCTGGCGAAGGCTTCGGCCTCAGGCTGTGAACCGCTCCGCGCGGCGGGGACAGCGGGAACGAGGGAGAATGCCAGCCATCGGCACGGTGCCCCCGCTCTGCGCGCCGCCTGAACGCCCGGGCACAGGCTTCCGGCGTCTGTCACCCGCAGACCGCGGGAGGGTCTCGGGGGGGGGGGGGGGCGGTCCCTGACGGGGTGGGGGGAAGCCCACCGCCTGGGGCTCAGGAAGGGCGGGTGTGTGTGTGTGTGTGTGTGTGAGAGTGTGTATGGTGTGTGTGTGTGTGTGTGTGAGTGTGAGAGTGTGTATGGTGTGTGTGGTGTGTGTGTGTGTGTGAGTGTGAGAGTGTGTATGGTGTGTGTGTGTGTGTGAGAGTGTGTGTGGTGTGTGTGTGTGTGAGTGTGAGAGTGTGTATGGTGTGTGTGTGTGTGTGTGTGTGAGTGTGAGAGTGTGTATGGTGTGTGTGTGTGTGTGTGAGTGTGAGAGTGTGTATGGTGTGTGTGTGTGTGTGTGTGAGTGTGAGAGTGTGTATGGTGTGTGTGGTGTGTGTGTGTGTGAGTGTGAGAGTGTGTATGGTGTGTGTGTGTGTGTGTGAGTGTGAGAGTGTGTATGGTGTGTGTGTGTGTGTGTGTGTGTGTGTGTGTGTGTGTGTGTGTGTGGTGTGTGTGTGTGTGTGTGTGTGAGTGTGAGAGTGTGTGTGAGTGTGAGAGTGTATGTGTGTGTGTGTGAGTGTGAGAGAGTGTGTGTGTGTGTGTGTGTGAGTGTGAGAGTGTGTATGGTGTGTGTGTGTGTGTGTGAGAGTGTGTATGGTGTGTGTGGTGTGTGTGTGTGTGTGGTGTGTGTGTGGTGTGTGTGTGTGTGTGTGTATGGTGTGTGTGTGTGAGTGTGTGTGGTGTGTGTGTGTGTGTGGTGTGTGTGTGGTGTGTGTGTGTGTGTGTGTATGGTGTGTGTGTGTGAGTGTGTATGGTGTGTGTGTGTGTGGTGTGTGTGTGGGTCACTCTGGCCCAGCACAGGTGGGTGAGGGGTCACCCTAGCACAGGTGTGGGGGTCACCCTGGCCCAGCACAGGTGTGTGTGTGAGGGGGTCACCCTGGCCCAGGCGGAGGGGCGTCAGCCCTGAGAGGAGGCGGGAGGGGGCCCCGCTCACCGGGCCCTCCCTCCCGGCGTGGGAACCGCGCTCCGGCGGCGGCTCCGGCTCCCAGATCAGCGTGCTTAGCTCCGCGGGCTCCAGATACCCCTCCTGTTGGGTAAATGCCTGCAGGTGCCACACCTGCTTCCCTGGGGGAGCGAGTCTAACGGAAATCACCAGGCTTGTTTCCGCACTGACAGGTGGGTGTTTAGTCAGCTTCATGGTAATTAGAGCCGAACCCTAAACACTGACGTCAGCGCGCACCGGAGGGAGTTCCATCGGGACGAGGCTCGTCGTCAGAGGACGGGTTCCCCCGAGCGCGTGGGCTGCGGAGTGGGGCCGGGGCGGGCGCGGGGCCGGGGCCGAGCTGCCCACGGGCACTGCGTGGGCTTCAAAGCAGCGTCAAGTACAAACCGGTGTGGCTCAGTGGTAGAGCGTCGGTCTGCGGAATGAAAGGTCCCGGGTTCGATTCCGGTCAAGGGCATGGACCTTGGTTGCGGGCACATCCCCGGTGGGGGGTGTGCAGGAGGCAGCTGGTCCATGATTCTCTCTCATCGATGTTTCTAGCTCTCTATCCCTCTCCCTTCCTCTCTGTAAAAAATCAATAAAATATATTTTTAAAAATGAAAATAAAATAAAAGCAGTATCGATAAAAAAACCCGTGGACACGTTTATAGGAAACGAGCTTCCGATCGGAACGATGAAGCTCAGACCTGGTTAGAACAACGCCAACTGCTGTCAGGAGACGGAGAGCGGGGTTTTAAAAACCTCAGGAAGGCGTGCCGCTAAGTGACATGGCGCACAGAGGGTGTGTGCGGCCGTTCTGTTCCAGGCCCGGGGGGAGGCAGACGAGGAGGGCGGAGAGCGGCTGCGAGGGGCGGCGGCCAGCCCGGCCGGCAGTGGCGGGGCCCACACGGGCGCCATCCTGGGAGCCGCCGGCGTCGGTGCCGGACAGGACGGCTGGCTCGTCCCCGCGCCCAGCGCCAGCGTCCGGGGCCCGGAGCCCCCTCCCCCCCCCCCCCCCGCGTCCTCCCCGGAACGCACCGTCAGCCACAGGGCGTCAGCCACAGGGCGCCCGTCCCCGTCCCCGTGGCCCCCGTGGCCGCACAGCCACTGCTCCCTCTCCTCCCCGTGGACCTTCCCCTGAGCACGCTCCCTCCAAACCGCTTCCCCTCGGCCCGCCTGTGCCCGGGGAGGAGGGCATGCCCGTGCGGACTCCGCCGGCCGTGGTCCAGACTGGCCACACCAGTCTTTGTTTTAACAAATGTTATTGATCTCAGAGAGGAAGGGAGGGGGAGAGAGACAAACACCAGCGACGGGAATCACTGAGCCGCTGCCGCCCGCACGCCCCCGGGCCTGTGCCCTGACCGGGCACCGAACCCTGACCGCCTGGTTCATAGGTCAACGCTCACCCCCCGAGCCAGGCCAACCACTGGCCACCCCAGTCCTGACTTTGGGCAAAGCAGCCAGGCCGGAGCGAGCGGAGAGACAGGTGCGGCGTGCCTTGGGCCCGGTGTCCCCTGGTGACCTGTCCCGTGTCCTGCAGCGTCACCGCAGCGGCCGTCCCAGCTGCTCCCAGGCGCCTCTCACTCCCACTCACTCCCACTCACTCGCTCGGTCATCAGGCCCAGTTGGCTCACAGCCGCCCGCTGCCCTCCTGACACTGACCACCCTCCCGGCACTGACAGTCCTGCAAGGCACTGACCGCCCTCCGGCACTGACCATCCTGCTGGGCACTGACCGCCCTGCTGGGCACTGACCATCCTGCTGGGCACTGACTGCCCTCCCGGCACTGACCACCCTCCTGGTACTGACCGCCCTCCCAGCACTGACTGCCCTGCTGGGCACTGACCGCCCTCCCAGCACTGACAGTCCTGCTGGGCACTGACCGCCCTCCTGGCACTGACCGCCCTGCTGGGCACTGACCATCCTGCTGGGCACTGACCGCCCTGCTGGCACTGACCGCCCTGCTGGGCACTGACCGCCCTGCTGGTACTGACCGCTCTCCCAGCACTGACCGCCCTGCTGGGCACTGACCATCCTGCTGGGCACTGACCGCCCTGCTGGCACTGACCGCCCTGCTGGCACTGACCGCCCTGCTGGGCACTGACCGCCCTGCTGGCACTGACCGCCCTGCCCCATCGGCCTGAGCGAGTGGATGAGGCTTCAGGCCCAGCTGTGGGGAAGTTGGGGGACCGAGCGTCCTTCCTTCCGGCCCCTCGGCTCTGACTGGCGTGACCGTCCTCCTGTCCTGGGGGTGGGACTGGTCCTCCAGGGGCCGCAGTGTGAGGGCCGCACCGGAGGGGCGCTGGGTGTGTGTGACGCCTGTGGCCCGGCCCAGGATCCCTTCCCTGCGCGTCTGCGAACACGGGGGGCAGAGCAGGGCCCCCAGAGCCTGGGTCACGCCCAGACCCGCCGCCGCCCTCAGCCGAGCGGCCCTCCCCGCCTCCGGCTCCTGAACCGGCGCAGCCCTCACGGGGGGTGGGGGGGCGGGGGGGGGTAGGGCCATTACCGCCTCCACCGGAGCGTCCGGGCAGCGGGGAGCAGATGGCTTCCTCGGAGCTGGCGCGGCCGCTCCGTCTAAATCCAGCGCTGGGCGCGGAGCTCTGCCGCTGTTTTCACTTATTCAGCGGACGGGCTCCCACGGCAAACATGCTGCCAGCCCGCCAGCTCCGCCCCTCCCCGCTCCGGGCTCCGGGCTCCGGGCTCCGGGCTCCAGGCTCCAGGCTCTGGCCAGGAGGGGGGGACACAGCACCCTGCCCTGCACCCTCTCCAGCCCCCTCCCTGCTCCGGGCTCCAGGCTCCGGCAGCCAGGCCCTGCCTCTGGGTCCCGGGAGCCGTTACCGGGCTCCGGCTCCTGAACCAGCGCAGCCCCCGCGAGGGGGGGTGGTGTTAGGGCTGTCCCCCGGCTCATAGCCCCCGCCCCACACAGGGATGGGCCCAGCGAGCGTGACGCCCGGACGAGGGGACCGCACTGCCTTTTGACACATTTTCCTCCTCTGATGGCTTCCCAGGGTGATGAATCAGTTTGTCCGGCAGACGGAGAGGAGGATGGAAGGACAGACAGTGGGCTGTGCTGTA
>CM072932.1:58534706-58609706 GCA_036971965.1 Nyctalus aviator
TCAGCGCCGTGAGTGGTATTTACTGAGCCCTCCGGCGCCATATGGAGCCGGGAATATATAGACCTTGGAATTTAGACTCCTCGCGGGAGGTGGACGCGGCTTCGGATTTCAAACATCCCCTCGCCCTCCTGGCGAGGGCTGGCTATTGTACGGACCCGCGGGCACGCTGCCGGCGGCGGCGCTCGTACAAACACATAAGAAAATGCCCGTGTCCCAGGTCTGAGGGAGACAGCGGCCGCTGTAACCGGCAGAGCCAGGCGCCCGCTGTGTGCCGGCGACGCTGCCGGGCTGTCTCGGCGAGAGAGGCACAGGGGACGGGCTGCTCGCTTGTGCCAAACCCCTGGTGTGCACGCGCCCCGGGGCCGGGGTCAGGCTGGGCCGGGAGGCCGGCACACCGGGCCGGCTCCGCCCCCGGCAGCGGAGGGTCGGCTCCCACGGTCACGGTGTGAGAAGCGGGGACGCGGCCGCGCTGGTGCTGCCGGAGGCGGCGCCGGGCCGCACAGCTGCCCTCCCGCGCCGAGCGCCTGGCGACGCCCGGGGGCGCGGGGGACAGGACGGTCCCTCTCACCACGGCCTCGGCCTCCTTCAGCCCGCTGTCCGGGGATGGAGCTCAGGGCAGGCCACAGCGCCCGCGTGGGCGCCCGGGCCGGCGGGAGGGCCTGTCCGCTGAGCCTCACGGGCGCGCCGTGTCCCTGCCGAGCGGCCAGCCCGGCCGGCGCTGCGGGGCCTCCGTCCGCTCGGGGCGGGATCTGCCGCCGTGTCGCCGCCTCCGCCCTTTGTCACCTCGGGCGGCCTTGGAGGCTCTCCGAGTCCTTCACGCCGTGGGGCGGGTGCGGGCAGTGAGTCCCCCAGACGGGCGGCTCAGGGGCGGCTCTCCCTCCCGCCCACGGTCCGGGCACCAGGCTGGGTCAGGCCAGTCCCCTCTCGGGCCCCTTCCCCGCCCCCTCCCCCCACCCCTCCCCCCGCCCCATCCCCCTCCCCCTCCCTCTCCCCCCCCGTCCCCTCCTCCCTCCCCCTCCCTCTCCCACCCCTCCCCTGCCCCCGCCCTCCCTCCCCCCCTCCTCCCACCCCCTCCCTCCCCCTCCCTCTCATACCCCTCCCCTTCCCCCCTCCTCCCGCCCCCTCCCCCTCCCCCGCCCCCTCCCCCCTCCCCCTCCCTCTCCCACCCTTCCCCTGCCCCCGCCCTCCCCCCCCCCCCCCTCCCACCCCCTCCCCCCTCCCCCTGCCTCCAGACAGGGATCAGCCCAGTGGAGGAGGGGAGGGTAAAGACGGGGCGGTCGGTGAAATCTGGGAGACGAGGAAGCTGGGCTGGGCGAGGAGGGAGCCACTGGTCCTGGCGACCCTCCTGCGTGTGCTCCTCCCCGAGCTCCTGTAGGCCTCTTGCGTCGCCGTGGCCGTGGCCGCCCGGGGTGGAAGGTGCAGGGAGTCAGTCAGGGGCAGGTCTTCCACAGGAGCCCCCCTTCCACAGGAAGCCCTGGCCAGTGGCCTCGCGGGTCCCCGGGGAACAGCCGCGGACGGGAGTAACCAGTCTGCTGCGAAGGACCCGCGATGTAGTTTTATGCGTCCCGGATCTCGCCGCGTGGGCCCCACAGGGGGTGGCACTGTTAACGGTTGTTCTTCACTCTCTTCCTTCCCCTTCGCTGCACACAAACATGCCATTACCCAGTTACCCTCCTGTATTTAGGGCTGGCGTGTAACTGCCTATTACCTCCAGCGGGAAGCCGGCCTTCCACCTGGGGCCGCGGGGCCGGCGGGAGGCGGCTCGGGCGCGGGGAGGGGATGAGCGGGGAGCGGCACTGCCAGCCCCCGTGTCTCCCCGGGACCCCGCAGCCCTCCAACGGGGGCGGGGCCAGCTTCTGGCCCCCAAACTTCCCTGGAAACACCTGTTTGCCGGAGATCCAGGCTTCGGCTGTTCAGGTTGTGTGACGACCAGACCTCACTGCACCTGGAGCATCTCCTTCGGAAGCCTGCGCTCACCGAGACACCCTGAGTCCGGCCAGTGTGCTCAGGGCTGAGCATCGACCTGTGAACCAGGAGGTCAGGAGTCCATCCCGGCCCGGGCACAGGCCCGGGGTGCGGGCTCGATCCCCAGTGGGGGGCGTGCAGGAGGCAGCCGGTCCATGATTCTCTCTCATCATCGATGTTTCTCTCTCTCTCTCTGCCTCTCCCTTCCTCTGTGGCATCAATAAAAACATATTTTTAAAAGAAAAACAAGGTAAAAGCAGGTCCGGAATGGAGGCGAAGCACATCAGAAAGACTGCTCAGCACGATGGAAACAGAACTTCTGTGTCAGCTCACAGCAGACACGCCGCCCGCACCCTCCCAGCCTGCCGGTGCCCGGCCTGACCTCCCGGCCTGGAGCCCGCCCTGGAGCCGTCCGGCCCGGCCCGGCGCTGGCTGTGCTGTCCGCACGGCCCAGCCGAGTGGGAGGGGTGAGGGGCCGGGCAGGCAGCTGAGATCGTCCTGGTCGGTGCCCCACTGGGGTTCCCCCACGGCCGCAGCCTGCACCCCTCACTCCTTCTCCAGCGCCACCGATGTCCACGCCGTGCCCGGGCACTGGGCTCAGCCTTCACCTTCCTGTCAGACAGTGACATCACTGCCCCGGCGGCAGTGCTGGAAATCGGGGGGGGGGGGGGGGTGTCAGGGCAGAGCGGGGGCGGGCGAGCAGCCACTCTCCATCCTCTTCCTACACCGATCAGGTCCCTTTTTAAAAATTCTAAGCTCACTATCATCCCTCCTTGCAGAGTCTTAGCTGTGATTCCAAACTGAAACTCGATGCGATCACAGGAGTAAGCTAACGGCAAAGAGTTAACTGACACTCCCTGTTGGAGGAACCTCATGTTGTTGAGGGAAAATCAGTTAAATTTAAAATTCGGTGGAGAAAATCCACTTATTATAGAAAGGCGAAATCTGCCGAATGGCCCAGAATAGCCGGCGTGCGGGCCCGCCTGCTGCGCCATCGGTCGCTCGCGCCCGCGCCATCTGCCAGCTACCTGAGCCGCCGCCGCCGCGGCCGCGGGCGCTAACGACGGCGCGCCTCCGCGGAGAAAGGCCGTGCGGCATCCGCAGACCGGCTGCCAGCGTGTCAGCGCGTCCTCTCTGCTGCTTTTACTGGTAAAACGCAGTGAAATGCGTCCGCTCACACAGAACCTTCAGGCGGCAGGGAGCAGCCCCGGCCCGCCCGGAGGCACGGGATAAAACGTGCGGGAGGATGGCCATCTCAGCACCCGAGCCCCGCCCCCGGCAGCCCGCGGGCAGAGGCCGTGGCCACGCCCGGAGCCGGGCACCACCGCCGCCTCCGTCCGCGGGAGCACGCGCTTCCCAGCTCCTGTGGCTTCGACGAGGTTTTCCCAGGCCAGACACCGGAGCCTGCGGGGTCCCCTGGGCTCAGACACCGGGGCCGGGCGGGGCCCTCCGGGCAGAGGGGAGTTCAGGGCTGCAGAGGCGGGAGCTGCGGGCGCAGTGGGGTGGGCCGGGGCGGGAGAGGCAGCAGCCTCTGCGAGCAGCAGCAGCAGGAGGCCGGGTGGGCACGGGAACGGGCACCGTGCAGTCTCCAGCAGAGATGCCGGGCGCAGGGTCCTTCCTGCCCCTATTCCCTGGGGTCCGTCCTGTGAGAGGGCGCTCACTCTGCCCGTCACGGGGGACGCCCATCCCCTCTGGCCTGGGCGGGCGGGGGCGGGGGGGGCGGTGTGTGCCTCTGCTCCTCCCCCGAGAGGCGGGGAGGGGGCGCGGGGGCGGGCGGGACCCAGAGGGCGGCCCACGACGCTCCGGCAGCGGGAGCCTCTGTGGGTGAGGACCCGGGAGCCGGGCTGCCTGTCGCCGAGGCATAACGGAACCAGCGGTGGAGGCCTCAGACCCTCGGGTCCGTGTGGTCCAGGAACACAGCCGGTGAAGCAGGGCCCACGCACACGCAGACACGCGAGCAGGCAGACTCCGTGTCGCACCGACTGTCACGCCTGGTCGTCACCTGGAGTCGGGACCCCGGAGCCATTTCCCGGGCACCTGTCCCTTTGTCCGTCTGCCCGGCCTGCTGCTCCCCGTCCCCCCCCCCCCCCGCATCTGTCCCCGCGTAGAAGATGGGGGACGTCCCTGCACCCGCCACGCGGGCATGACCGCCCGCCCCGCCCCGGCTCTAATTATAACGCCGATCGGTCGGCTGGGCCGCGGCACAGGCAGCGACATATGGCCCAGTCGCAGCGGCACTGCCAGGGAGCACGCTCTGGCAGGGAGCTGGTTGCCAGGGAAACCGGGTCCAGAGCCGGGCTCCGGGCGAGGGGAGCGGCCGGGGCTCTGGGTGCCTGGCTCTGCCTGCCGGATCTGCAGGGGTGGGGGGCAGAGGGCAGGAGTCAGACGCGGGGTCCCTCGGGCGTGGGGAGACACTGGAAGGAGAGGGTACCTGAGCCGAAAGTCACAGCCGATGGGGAGGGCGGGCACCAGGCGGTGACGTGGCCGCCCTGAGGGAGGGTCCTCTCGGCGGGAGCAGCTCCGAGAGGACCTCAGAGGAACCAGCCTGGCGGGAGGGCCCCACCGGCGCGGCTCAGGGGGTGAGGAGGTCAAAGTTCAATTCCTGGTCAGGACACAGGCCCGGGTTGTGGGCTCGATCCCAGTGGGGGGAGGCAGGAGGCAGCCCATTCATGATTTTCTCTCATCACTGATGTTTCTCTCTCTCTCTCTCTCTCTCTCTCTCTCTCTCTCTCTCTCTCTCCCTTCCTCTCTCTTTAAAAATCAATTATTTGAAAAAGAGCGTGATGAGGAATGGACTAGAAAGTCTTGCAAAGTTTTCGGGCTGGCGGGAGGGTGGGCGGTGGAGATGGGGCTGGGGGGTGGGCCGGGCGGGGACAGTGGCCCAGGGGAGCACGGCGCCCGAGGGCGGGGCCTGGCGGAGGCTCTCTGGCTGTGCTCCCTCCCCATCAGCTGTTGTTTATTTCTGAGCCTCCTCATTTGGCTCCTGGGAGGGTGCTTCAGCGACTTCTCAGAGAAAGAGAGAAATACAATAGCTCATTAAGCTAATGGCCCGGGGCTGGGAGGAGGGAGGCTGGATCCTGCCGTTCCTCCATGGCTCTCCCCCTCCTGCTTCTCCGACCCGGTGTGTGGGTGTGTGGGTGGGTGTGTGGGTGTGTGGGTGTGTGGGCAGTGCTGCCTTCGGAGGAGGGGACCGTCCCCTGGGGCCGCTGACCAGGAGCCCTGGGTCACGGGGAGGGCCCCTCAGTCACCTGCTCTGGGTTTGGGAGCCCTGTCTGTGCCCCCACTCAGTCCTCGGCGCCCCCTGATGGGCTGGCTCTGGGTTACATCCTGTTTTGTGGCACTGGATCGAGTTCCTGGATGGCAGCGGGTACCAGGACCTGCCTCTGATTTAAATGAGAAAGACTCCACAGTCTCGCTGTCCGTGTGAGCGCTGATACATATTTTGAGTAGTTGCACTTCGTCAGATTGAAGAGATTCTCTCTACTCCCAGATATCTACCTGGCAAGGCCTTGTTCAAAACGAGTGTTTTCAATTATTTAACCTCTAAGGCACAACGGTAGCTATTCTTTAACTGAGTGACAGTTATGTTCCTCGGAGGTAAACTTTTAGGGTAAGTTTGTACAAACATGATAAACAGACATGTCCTGGCTGCTGTCACACGATGCCCCAGCGTGGACTGGTGGTCCAGCACGGACACGGACTCCTTCCAGCTCCGGAGGCTGGCGAGCCCGCGGGAGCTGGCGGACGGGGTGTGGTGACGGCTCCCCTTCCGGAGCCCTCGTCTCTGCATTAAAAGGGGGTTCACCCATGCCGGAGGCTCCGCCCTCCAGACGCCCCATGTCCGGGGACCAGCACATGTGGATGGGGCTCCCGCAGGCCGCTTGGGGGGCACAGGTACCGAAACCAAGGTGTGGCCGCCTGCGGCCACGAAAGCCAAACTCGTGAGACGGGCGCTGGTAAATAGGAAAGAGGTTTATTCGGGTGCCAGCGCCTGAGAAGGCGGGGGACTCAGATCCAAAGCCCAGCTCGGCGTTCCAGCCCAGGCAGGGGTTCTCCTGAGGAGGGGGAGGGAGAGCAGAGCCAGAGAGCAAGGGGAGGGGAGGGGCTGAACAGCCCTCCAGGGGCAGGTCACACGGTCATTCTGAAACCGACCCCGCGCCAGTCACGAGATGGCCCAGCGTGCCTCATGCCGGTCTTCCTCGCCTTGGTCTTACATCATCTGGTTTTACGGTATAACTTCTGCGTCTACTGAAGTCACTTCCCAGGATTTTTTTTTAAATATATTTTTTACAGAGAGGAAGGGAGAGAGAGAGAGAGTTAGAAACACCGATGAGAGAGAGTCATCGATCAGCTGCCTCTTGCACACCCCCTACTGGGGATTTGCCCGCAACCAAGGTACATGCCCTTGACTGGAATCGAACCCGGGACCCTTCAGTCCCCAAGCCGACGCTCTATCCATTGAGCCACACCGGTCTCGGCAGTTCCTAGGATTCTGATACAACAGGCTGTTCGCCTACCAGCCACACCCGCAGAAAAAGCATCCCCAGAAGCAGTGTCCGCAGGCGGCGGGGGCTACAGTCCCCACGGTGACATGGCTACCGCGGATCCCTGGCTCAGCTCCGGCAGGGAGGAGGCGACTGCGAGACCAGGTGTCACACGGAGCCTGTCTCCGCAGCACACACCGGCCCGGCCCGGCCCGTGACCGTCATCCAGGCCGTGGCGACCACGGTCAGAAAATACCAGGATGATGGGCCCCACGACCACAGCTCCCTTTCCGGATCATTCCAAGCCGGGCTCTGCCTCCCAGCCGGCGGAACCCCGGAACCCTCACCGGGAAGGGGAGCCCGGGCTCCTGAGGCAGACACGCAGGCGCCTGGGGGGCCAGACGCCGGCTGGCTGCGCCCAGCACCCACGTACGTCACACTGGCCGCCTCTGTGGGGAAAATGTCAATGTAAACCCCTCCCTGTTTTTAAATATATATATATATTATTGATTTTTTTACAGAGGGGAAGAGAGAGGGACAGAGAGCTAGAAACATCGATGAGAGAGAAACATTGACCAGTTGCCTCCTGCACACCCCCCACCGGGGATCTACCTGCAACCAATGTACATGCCCTTGACCGGAATCGAACCCGGGACCTTTCAGTCCGCAGGCCGACGCTCTATCCACTGAGCCAAACCGGTTTTGGCTCTCCCTGTTTTTCTACTGATTGCCGTCTGATTAATCAGAACATGCCTGTGAGGACGACATGGTGTCCCGTCTCCGTCTTTCTCCGTTCTGGCGAGATCTGCTCCCTGGGCAGCGCACAGGAGGGCCGGGTCCCGCCCGAGACCAGTGAAGCCAGGCTGCTGGAGCCGAGGCGGAGAGGGCAGTGCCTTCCAGCTCTCCGGAGGACGCCCGGGCTGGATGGGCCCTCCCTGCCCCAGGTCCCTGGCCGAGCCCCTGCTGCTCTCATCACCAACTGCCCTGCTCCCCGAGATGCCGGCACCCCGGCCGGCGTAGGCGGTGAGGATGGCGGTGTGGCGGCGCGCGCCCTGCCTGGGATCGCGAGGGCCTGGGTCCGGGCGCTGCACGGAGCCGCGAGGAGAGCGGCAGGAAGGAAAGTGGGTCAGAGAGACCGAGCAGATGTTGCTCCAGGCGGGAGGGCTGGAGAGAGAGGGCGTCACACGGGGCGAACGAAGGGAGGAAACGGAGTTGAAGCGAGCCGAGCCGGCGTGGGGCCGCCTTCGCCGGAGACGCCGAGCTTCCAAGCTGGCGGCCGCGCCCCGTCAGCCCGTACGGCGCTGGTTCACCCCCGATCATCCTTCATCCGAGGCGGCGCTTGCCAAGCCGGAGCTTTCACATAAAAAGTGAGGCCTGCCGGGCACGGCGTGTGCCTCCACCTGGCGATCTTCGGCTGGCGTTCCTGCTTCATGGCAAGCTCTTCCCGCTCCCCCACCCCCGCCCCCAAACCTCTGTGCACGATCTGTGCACGGGGTCGCCTCCCGGCGCCGGGACAGCGATGAAGGCGCTGAGAAGGGAGAGGAGCCGGGAGGCAGACCCATCCAGGGGCCTCGGACCCGTCTCCTCGCTGTCTGGTCCTCAGCGTGGCCTCTGAACCACGAGGGGGCGGGGTGCGTGGTCTGCAGGGCCCTTTAAGAACCGACATTCTTTGACTCTAACGGGCCGGGCCGGTGGTTCAGTCCCACAGCCCCTGGCGAGTCGGGGGGGC
This sequence comes from Nyctalus aviator, assembly GCA_036971965.1. Lineage (NCBI taxonomy): Eukaryota > Metazoa > Chordata > Mammalia > Chiroptera > Vespertilionidae > Nyctalus > Nyctalus aviator. Next base: position 58,542,885 of record CM072932.1, read on the forward strand.
CGGCCCAGAGGGGCGTGGGGACCGGGGCTCCGAAGGGAGAGGCACCGAGAGCAGCAGACCTCAGACTCCCGCCCTCCCCTCCGCAGGAAGGCCGGGGCCTGTGTTCAGCCACCTCCACGTCCCCCGCACCTCTGCCACCCCGGACAGTGCGGCTGACGTCACCAGCTGCACCGCGCAGAGCAGGCCCCGCTGCCGGGAGGCCCCCGGTGCTGGGAGTGGACGGGACTGCCCAGCGGTGAGCCGCCCGCTCGCTCTGAACAAGCCTGTGGGCACATCTGTCTGGGCCCCGCAGCTCAGACGCCCCTTCTCTGACCCCCGTGCTTTGGGGTTGGGCTGTCACCAGCCCCGTGGGGGCCCCCTGGGTCGGGGAGCTCCCTTCCTGCCGACTCCCCCCCCCGGCCCCCCCCTCCCGGTGCCCGGCGTGTGCGGGCAGGGCTGGCCGGGACCCGCACCTCCCGCACGGCTGCTCCGTCTCCAGGAAGAGAAAGTGCGTGGTTGTCTGACAGACAGGACCTCGTAGAACTTGGGTTCTGGCCGTTCGGATTGCTTTCTTGTTTAGCCAGCTGGTTCTGTGGATCCTCAAACTCCTTCAGGGGAGAAGTCCGGGCCGGCCCGTCCCCGGGGAGGACAGCCCTTTACTCCCCAAACCAGGCTCTCCCAGGGGCGGTGTTTGGGTGGCCAGGTCCTGACACCCCAGGGTTTAGGGTCCGAACCCCCTCAGAGCACATGCAAGAAACAGCCAGGGAGTGCGTGGGTAGGTGGGACAACAATGGATGCTTCTCCCTCCCTCTCTCTCTCTCAAATAAATAAATTAAAAATTTTAAAAATTCCCAAGCAAGACAAGGATTCTGTCTGCTCAGAGTGCGTCGTCAGACGGAGCCGACGGCGTCTGTGGGCGACACCTTCCTCCCGCGCAGAGCCTAGGCCGGTGTTCGCGGCCCGGTGCTCTACCAGCCGCCGTCTTTCGCTCCGACCCTAACACGGCTCTCCGAGCTCACGCAGACGCTGGCTGTTTCGGGCCTTTCACTGTGTGCACGGCTGTTCCACCGATGGCCGGAAAGCCACAGGCAGCATCTGAGGGAAAAGGGACCGGAGAGAGTTTGTTACCCAGAGTGACGCTTTCCTTTCGTCTCCGTGGCCCGCACACAGCCGTCGGCGTCAGCGTCACGAGCGGGAGACGCGGGCTCGCCGGGCGTCCCCGGAGCGTGTGTGGCTCAGACCCTCAGCCCCAGGCCCCACTTCCTGAGCCATCACCCCCACAGCCCGGACGCCCCTCCATCCTCCCTGCACCGGCCAGGGACCCCGCTTCCCGCCCAGAGGGGAGCGCGTGGCCATCGGCAGGTGCCCCGCCAGCGCCCCCCGGACTCTCATTTCACCCTAAGCTCCGGCCCCGAGCCCGCAGAGCCTCCCGGGCGCTGCCTCGCTGACGGCCGTGGAGTGATGAGTGGCAATGGCGAGGGCGAGGGGGGCGGGGGCAGAGGCGCGGCCCGCACGCCCGCCCGCCCGCTCCCGCGGAGCGCCAGCTGCCGGGACAGGTGCTGCTCTAAGCGCTTTACTTTGGGGTCGTTAAGCCGCCGGGCGAGCCGTTGGCGGTGTGTGGATGTGCTCGCTCGCTGAGCGCCAGCTGCCGGCGCCGCGGGCTGGTCACAGAGTCCCGTCAGCGCCGCCCGTGCCGGAGGCGGGATCGGGGACTCGGGCGTGAGCGTCAGACGCGGGTGTGTGTCCGTCCCGTCCAGGCGCCTGGGACCCGGCGGCATGTCCACGCAGCTCAGGACCCCGGACCTCCAGCGTCCCCCGCGGGCTGTGCTGACGCCGGCGAGGGTTCGTTAGTTCAGGCAGTGTGGGGTCCTCTGTGATTATAAGGTGACCAGATGTCCCGCTTTTGGCGGGACGGTCCCGATTTTAAACAATTTGTCCTGTGTCCCCCGGCATTTTAAAAAAAAGTCCAAAAGATTTAAAAGAATCTTTCCAGAAATCGGGACTTTTTAAAAACGCCGCAGGACGCGGGACAAGCTGTTAAAAATCGGGGCTGTCCCGCCCAAAGCGGGATGTCTGGTCACCGTATCTGTGAACCTCGCTCGGTCGCACTTTCTAAGATGAGCCAGCCTGGCGCCATCGGCTCGGTCAGACACAGGCCGAACGCCCTCGCTGGAAGAGGGGCCCTAATTCTTCCTGGGGCTGGGGGGGAGGGGGGGGCCGGGGTGTTTCCGCCAGACAGCACCCCCTCCCCTCCTGGCTGACGCGCCGCTGGAAGTGCAGAGTGACGCAGATTTAGGTGAGCGGGAACCTCTGTTTGTCTAAAACATGGTAAAGGCCTGAAGACAAAGGGCTGAGCTCCGTGTTCAACAACGGAGAGGTGCGTACTGGGAAGTGGGTTCAAACTTCCACCGAAAATAAAAGACAGACTATAGGACAGACTCTCCCAGGCCCGGCCCGCAGACGGAGGTGGCCGCTCCCCGCGGAGGAAGGCGGTGGGGAGCCCGGGGCCTGGGCGCCTCGGGGGGCTCTGGAGCTCTCATGCAGGAGGAGGGGAGAGAGGCAGCGGGCGGGGGGGACGCGGAGGTGGGGTTCGGGGGCGGAGGCTGCAGGAGGAGGGGAGAGAGGCAGCAGGCGGTGGGGACGCAGAGGTGGGGTTCGGGGGCGGAGGTGAAGGAACGCGGAGGCCAACAGCGGCGAGAAGAGAATGTTCCGGCAGCAGTCCCACAGGCAGACGGCGGCCTCTGCTCCGTGCTGCGCTCTGAGCTTCTCGGGCGTGAGTGAGAGGTCACGGGTGGGCACCGAACACCGCGGAGCCGTGAGATGATTTCTCCCCAGAGCTCAGCGTGAGGGGAGGCCAGGGAGCGGAGCAAAGACCTTTCAACCACCCGGAACCGCGGCCGGCGCACTGCGGCTCGCCGGCCACAGGCGGCTCTATGGCCCCTGGAGCGCGGCTCTTCCACAGAACACCACGGCCTGGGCGAGACCACGCTGAAGAAGTGGCGCTAGAAGAAGTTCAAGTTTAAAAAATGTGGCTCTCAGAAGGAATGTTAGTCGTCCATACCCACCCGCCCACAGTCAGACCTGCGCTGCCCGCTGAACCACCCGCCCACAGTGACGGTCCTGTCAGATCTCGGCGGCACTCACCGCCCGTGCCCTCTCCGCCCCCGGCAGACACAGGGACATGGTCACAGGCCGTGTGTGTGTGTGTGTGTGTGTGTGTGGACCGACGTCCCCCAACCTCTCCGGCGGCTCCCGCGACACAGGAAGTGCGCCTGTCGCTCTGTGGGCGCCTGCCCCCGGCCTGACATCAGGTCTCAGAAGCAGTGACTGAGGGCTGGGTGCCTCCCCGCCGGGCTGTCTGTGTGCGGACGGCTGGTTCCGGTGCTCCCGATGCCCCGGCTCGCACCACCCCCTAAGGCGGCCCTCCGGCCTCTCTCCTCCGCCCCAGGAGTTCGCTCTCTGCCTCCCGCGGTCCTGCCAACCCTCCTCAGCTCGCCACCTCCAGGCGGGCCCCTGTGTGCAGCCGCAGCAGTGCTTGCTGGGAGCGTGTCTCCCCCTCTTCCCTCCTCCCCCCACTCCCGCTCTGCACCGTTCCTGAGCTCACCGGAGCTGCAGGACAGTTTGGGAGTGTCCGTGGGGGAGCCAGCCCGGGCTCAGCGTGAACAAGGCTTCCACCGGCCGGGGCGGGCAGCCGGAGAGCCGTGCCCAGCGCTGACCCTCCTGCAGGCCGGGCCCTGGGCGTGTCTGTGGCATCCCTCTGCTCAGGGATGTGGCCTGTGTCCCTGCCCCCAGCAGCCTGCCTCCTACCAGTTCCTGTCCGGGTTCTCCCGGCTCCCTCCGCCTTCTCTGGGAGCGCATTGCTCACCGTCTCTGCCTCGTCGCTCACCCCCGGGCCTCACCCCCTAAGTCACCTCCGAGCAGGGGCTGAAACAGAGTTTTTCCTGAACGGAGAGAAGGCCCCCGGCTCCCTTCCTTTTGGCTGTTACTCTTCATCCTCGCCCGAGGGTATTTTACATTGATTTTCAGAGAGACTGGAGGGAAGGGGAGCGGGAGGACAGAGTGAGAGGGACACATCGCCAGGAGAGAGACACGCTGGTCGTTTGCCTCCAGCATGCACTCTGACAGGGGCAGGGAATCGAACCTGGGACCCAGGGGTGGCCCGTGGGTGTGTGGGCCGGTGCTCCAACCAGTGAGCCACACTGGCCCGGGCAGAACTTATTCCGGAATCCCCAGGAGCTGCAGCAGCCATGCTGTGGCTTCCAGTGGCCAGCCGCTGGCTGAAGGATGGATGGACACACACACACGCACGCACACGCACGCACACGCTCGCCCTGTTCGTTTGCGCGTTCTCTCTCCGCCGTCGTCTTGGGGCTGCACTGAGCTGGTGGGCCCGGGCGTGGCGTCCGCTGGAGCGCCGCTGGGTGCACAGACGAAGCGGCCCGACGGGGACGGGCCTGGGCCCCACGGGACCGAGCTCCGGGCTCTGCCTCGCTCGGGCGTGGCGAAGGCAGGGCTGGCCCTCCCCGGTGGGACAGGTGCCGGGGAGACAGGCCTCGGTTCCTACATCAACGCCAACAAACCTCACTGCCCGCGCCGCCCGCCGGAGGCTCCGAGGTGCTCTCCTGGCCACCGGCACCCGCGCAGGGCGGACCGCGGGGCTGTGTCTCTGTCCGCTGGGCGAGGGTGAGGTTAAAGGCCTATTGTCTGCGGGAAGCGGGCTTCCTGGGCCTGGCAGGCAGCAGCCCCTGAGGACGGCTTTTGTCTGCGCGGGGCTGCAATCACTGGCCTCATTGTCGCTGTTTGGGGAGGAAACAAAGAGAGAGGCATTGTCATCTGCAGCTGCTCATCCAGGCCCGGGCTCAGGATGCCGGGCTGCTGCGGCTGCCGGAGGACTCCCTTCCCGCGGCATCTCACGCGGCGGCCCCTGCCCTGGTTCTTGGCCCCCGGCCCCTGGCTCCCGGCCCCGGCTCCTGGCTCCAGCTCCCAGCTCCCGGCTCCCGGCCCCGGCTCCCAGCTCCCGGCTCCCGGCCCCATCCCCCGGCTCCCAGCTCCCAGCTCCCGGCTCCCGGCCCCGGCTCCCAGCTCCCGGCTCCCGGCCCCATCTCCCGGCTCCCAGCTCCCAGCTCCCGAATCACAGCCCCCAGCCCCTGCCCCGGCACCTGGCCCTGGCTCCCGGCTCCCAGCTCCCGCCCCCCAGCCCCTGCCCCAGCTCCCAGCTCCCGGCTCCTGGCCCCGGCTCACAGCTCCTGGCTCACAGCTCCCGGCTCACAGCCCCCAGCCCCGGCTCCCAGCTCTCGGCTCCCGGCTCCCGGCTCACAGCTCACAGCCCCCAGCCCCGGCCCCGGCTCCCAGCTCTCGGCTCCCGGCTCCCGGCTCACAGCTCACAGCCCCCAGCCCCGGCCCCGGCTCCCAGCTCTCGGCTCCTGGCTCCCGGCTCCCAGCTCCCGCCCCCCAGCCCCGGCCCCGGCTCCCGGCCCCGGCTCCCGGCCCCCGGCCCCGGCTCCCAGCCTCGGTTCCCAGCTCCTCGCACCCACGAGGAGGTGCTGAGTGTCGTCCACACCAGACGTGGCACCTGCGGTGGTTGGCCAAGAAGCAGACGTTCCACGGAAGACCCAGCCCACGTGCCTCCGTGGCTCTGCCGATCGCGGCCTCCCTCGCACGTGGCTCGCACGGGGCTCTGCCGATCGCGGCCTCCCTCGCACGGGGCTCGCACGTGAGCAGGTGACTGTGTGGGGAAATTCCGGAAGCGCTGGCCCCGTCTCTTCACTGCGAACCAGACTCCTCCTCGCCCTCCCGTGGACGGTGCACTCCCCTCATCGGGACTCGGGGGGGCGTCTGCCGAAGCCGCCTTCGGTCGGACATCTGGTCCACCAGCCACCACGCCTCTCCCCGGACGGCCCGCAGTGCTGCTGGCTCAGACCGGAGCCGGCTGCTCGAAGGACCCCACCTGCAGGGGGTGCCGGCCCCTCGGTACGTTTGTCCATAATCACTTTTTAAATTGGAATGTGCTGTCTCGCTCCCGAAAACCGGAGCGTGTCCGGATGCGATTTGATGGACAGGAGGTGGGTCCTGGCCGGACCCCGCCCCCGGCTGGCCTCAGAGGAAGACAGTGTTTCACTAAACAGTGACTTTATGGGCTGAGACGTGCTTTTAGCTCCTCCACGGCCTGTGGGTGTGACATTGGACAGACACCTTCTTCCTCCCCCTTCTCCCGCCCGCAGAGCAGAGCAGAGCAGTCAGTCTCCTCCGACGGGAGGGGCCGTGGCCGCCGTGGCGGGCGCTGTGGCTCCCAGGCCTCCGCTTTCCCCTCCGAGGTCCGCAGTTACCTCGTCGCGTCAGAGTCCCCGTCATTCAGAGTACAGGGAGGGGGAGGGAGGGACTTCCTTTTTTAAAATACATTTTCTTGATTTTCCACAGAGAGGAAGGGAGAGGGATAGAGAGTTAGGAACACAGACGAGAGAGAAACATCGACCAGCTGCCTCCTGCACACCTCCCACTGGGGATGTGCCCGCAACCAAGGTACACGCCCTTGACCGGAATCGAACCCGGGACCTTTCAGTCCGCAGGCCGACGCTCTATCCACTGAGCCACACCGGTTTCGGCAGGGAGGGACTTCCTGAAACAGCCTGGGGAAGCCGGTCCGAGGCCAGGAGAGGGGGAACGTGGCTCAGCACAGACACAGACACATCCCCTCCGCCGGCCACCGCTGTGGGTGTGACCGCTCGCCGGGGCCGTCCTGACAAACACCTGGACTGAAGCAGCTGCGAGTGGCTGGGATGGCGCCACGGACACGGAGTCCCGAGACCCCACCGCCCAGAGAGCCTGGCGTGGGGCCTGCCGCCCGCCCCACGCAGCCCCCGGAGCCCCGGGCGTCGCGGACGGAGGAGCGTGTCAGAGCGGGCGCAGGGCCACGACGGAGCAGAGAGCACTGGAGACGGGAGTTTCCTAAGAGGAGTGAGTGAGAGCACCCAGGTCTGGTATCAACCACACCTGTCCATCCCTGCCGTCTCAGGGTCCTCAGACCCAGGACGCAGCGGCAGGAGACACGGGAGTGTGTGCGCCCGGAGGAGAGGATGCTGGGAACGGCCCACGCCCACGGCTGCTCCGTCTGCGGACAGACGGCTATTCTCGCTCCGGCGGCCAGAGCTGATCACGGACTTCCTCCCGGCACCCGCCATCGGGAGGCTCGGCGGCTAAGCCAGGGGGAGCCTGTGGCGGGCGGGGGGGCGGGGGCCCTTTGCCCGCTCAGTCCTGGCCGGGGCGTTGCGGGGCGGGAGGGGGGGGGTTCGGGGTTGGGAAGAAGCCGGCAATGGGAGTGCAGTGTGGCCGGCCTGTCCCAGAGCTCAAGGCCGGGAGATGCTCCCTCCCTCACACAGTGAGGAGGAGGAGGGGAGGGGGAGGAGAGGAGAGGAGAGAGGAGCAGGGGGAGGGGGAGGGGGAGGACAGGGGGCAGAGGGGGGTGGCTGGTCCAGGAGCCCGCGCAGGCCTGGAGCAGGAGCCCGCACCCCCCTTCCCGGGCCCCGCCCCTGCACCTGGGCTGTGTAGGTGTATTTTTCTCCTCTTGTTGATTCGGTTACCGAAACACGCGTTTGATGGAGACCACATCCTCTGGCTGAGAATCAGGAAAGTTTATTAAAAGTGGCTCCGAGAAACCCCAGCCACTCACCTCGGCTCCTCGCTTTCCTCTCTGTGTCTCCGGAGTAAACACGCCTGCAGCAGCCCCACTTCCCGGCGGGGGCGCGGGAGGGCGAGGGGCCCAGGCCCGGCTGTGATAGTCAACGCCGCAGGGCGCCTTTTCCAGGATTCGCTGAGCTCCCAGCCCACAGGGCCGGCCTGGCTCCTGCTCTGGGTGTCTCACCTGTGGCTGGTGCCTCGGAGGATGCTGTCCACCCGCTCACAGAGCCCCTCCCGTAGACGAACTCTCACCACCCACAGGCGGCCGGGCTGGATGGCCGGCTGGACGGCCGGCTCCCCCTTCGCTCCGCGTCCTCGCTGCTCCCGGAGATGTCAGTTGGGGCGCCATGCCCTCGGACGGTCTTCCCGACCACCCACACCGGACAGGGGCCCCGCTGAGCCCCTCCCTTTGCCACGACCCCGTCACAGCTGCCGGCCTTTGTCCCCGTGTCCAGCGGTGAAGGCGGGCGGGGGGAAGACAGCCGTTTGCAGTGTCCCAGCCGCAGGCACCCGCGGGGCACACCGCGGGCTCCCGGCCATGTAGGCTGAGTGAACAAAGTACAAACACGTCCACCAGGAAAGGCTCGAGGCCCAGAGCGCAGTCCCCGGGGACGGTGCAGGGAAAAGAGGGAGATTTCAGCGGTGGCTTTGACCCGGGAGCCCGGGAGCAGGGAGGAGTGCCCACCAGGGGGCGTAGGGGGCTGCTTCCGTGTGTGCATCCGTGTGCTTCTGCCGCTGGCCCTGCCTGGCCCGGCGCAGACACGCAACCCGGACTCCCCCCTCCTCCCGACGGGCTCCCCCCTCGGGCGCGGGTGGGCAAGGAGTGACCTCATCGCGCGGACCATCAGTCCGTCGGGATGGCTGAGCCCCTCTTTACGACGGGCGATGGAGGAGAGTCGCGGATGCGTCACCTCTCGCCGTCACCGCGGCCGGCGTCCGCGGCCGTGTGCTCCCGCAGGCGGCTCCCTCCGGTCCGGGCCGCTGAGCGCCTGGTTGGGTCCCGGCTCCTGTGCTCCTCACGGAGGCGGGGTCTCCGAGGCTGACGGCTCTGGCTCAGAGGGCGGAATTTTCCAGAAGGAGCCGGGTCTGTGACGTGGCTGCGCACAATGCTGGAGGCGGCCCGCCCCGGAGCAGCCGCGGGCTATGTCTGTGCGGAGCCGGGGCCGTGTGTGCGTGTGTGTGTGTGTGTGAGTGTGTGTGTGTGAGTGTGAGTGTGCGTGTATGTGTGTGTGTGTGTGTGAGTGTGTGTGTGTGTGTGAGTGTGTGTGTGTGTGTGAGTGTGTGTGTGTGTGTGTGTGTGTGTGTGTGTGTGTGTGTGTGTGTGTGTGTGTGAGTGTGTGTGTGTGTGTGAGTGTGTGTGTGTGTGTGTGAGTGTGTGTGTGTGTGTGTGAGTGTGTGTGTGTGTGTGCGCTTGTGAGGTTTGGGCAGCGATGTTAGGCTGTTTCTGAGCCGCGATGAGAAACAGGATGCCCGTGCGCTGGGGAGAGGAGGGGAGTTTGAAGGTAACGGTGATCTGAGCGTGTGGGTTTTATTCAGATCGGCGATCACACAGATGGGACACCCCGGGGGGTCTGCGGAGGGGGACTGGCTCTCCCTCCAGCTGCCGATCCGGGAAGACGCAGGCGGGAGCATGTGGCGCTCCGGACGTGTGCCCCCTCCCAGGCCGTTTTTAAACTCACAGGGACGTTCCCACCGCACAGACGATGCCTCCCGGGCAGCCGCGGAGCGAGCTGAGGCGGCCACAGCAGCCCGGCCGGCGGCCTCAGGGGCTGAGCGTCCACCTAGGACCCGGGAGGTCAGGGTTCGATTCCCGCTCAGGGCACAGGCCCGGGGTGCAGGCTGGATCCCCAGTGTGGGGCGTGCAGGAGGCAGCTGATCCATGATTCTCTCTCATGGGTGTTTCTCTCTCTATCCCTCTCCCTTCCTCTCTGAAATCAATAAAAATATTTTAAAAAATAAAATAAAAACGAGAAGGGCCACTTGTGTCTTGAAGAATAAATACTTATGTCCTACGTGGGTCAGGTGAGTACCCCCGTTTAGGAGGGGAGACAGCAGCCGGCAGACAACACAGGAAGCAGGCACACAGGTGGGACATGGGTGGGGAGGGACACGGATGGGGAGGGGATCGGGTGGGGGAGAGCGGGACATGGGCCGGGAAGGCAGTCTGCGGGCCGCCCAGTGAGGCTGGAAGAGCCGCATGAGCCATGGCAGCGAGCTGGGACTGAACCCCTCGGGCTGAGAGGAGGGGGTGCCCGCCGCTGAGTCTTCCTCTTACCACCTTCCCCTGGCTGCCAGACGGGGGCCAGGCGCTCTGGGGGGGACTCGGGGAGAGGGCCACGTAGGTGATGAGGGCGCCAGGTGGACACAGAGGAGGGCGGGCGGGCGGTGGAGGGCCGGGTCCTTAGGAGGGGGCTCAGCGGGAGCAGGTGTGGGGAGACGGGGGGGATGGGGTAAGTGCCGGCTGGCTCGGCCGGCGGCCGGGGGTCACCGGCGCCACGGGGAGGCCGCTCCGCCCACGCCGGGCGCAGGACGGTGTCTGCGCCTCCCCGGCCCCACAGCGTCGGCGAGGCCTCTGCGTCCGCATCGCTTTCTGCCGGACGAAACGGCAGCGAGGCGCTCGGACTGGAAACAGCCGTCTCCCCGGGGGTGGCATTTCCGCGCGGCCGCGCTCCGCGGAGGCAAATGCCATTTTCCGTGAACCTCCTCCCCTCGCACGGCCGGTGCCAGCCCTTCGCAGCGTGCGCGTGCGCTGTCTCCTCGGGCCTCTGTGGGAGCACCTCGCCTTCCAGGCTGGCACGGGCCCTGCGGTGCTGAGCCGGCGGGGCTGCCGGCTGCTGTTCTCCGGCGATGTTGTCCCGGCGCTGGGCAGACGCCCCACCGCCCCTCAGCCTCCCCTCCACACGCGTCCTCTGCTGATGGCACCGTGTCGCCCCCTCCCGACTCAGGACCCCGGTGCCGCCCCCCCCCCCCCACGTCTGCCAGGCTAACGCTGGGTCTGCCTTTTACCAGAGGGTCTCGGGGTGACCTCGGTTAATAACACTGCACTGGTTCAGGGCAGCGCTCTGTCATACGCCGTCTGTGCTCTGTCCCGTGTCCCCACCCCAAACCCGGTGCCGCCATCGCCGTTTACCCCCTGACCCTCCCCCGCCCCCCCCGGCCAGTGGAGCGCGGCTGGGTGGGCGGTAACCGGACGGTTATCCGTTACCGCGGACGCCCGCCCGCACCGGTGACGGGAACGTCCCCAGATCCCAGGAGGCCGAGCGTCCCGCCTCGGCCCTCGGCACCCGCTGGGTGTCTCCGCAGCTTCTGTGCGCGAGGAGCTCGCTGAGCTGGAGCCACGTGTCCCGAGGCCCGGCCACGGGGTCAGGGGCCTGTCCTCCTCGGCGGTGGGACCTGGCGCGGAGCCGGTTCTTCGACTCAGGCTGTTGCCCGTGGAGCCAGAGGCCGGCACGCACGTGTGTCTCGGCCTCCGTGGGTGTGAGTGCGCCCTGGCGCCTGAGTGGACGGTGAGAGCCACACCCCCTGGGGCCGGAGTGGACGGTGTGAGCCACACCCGGGGCCGGAGTGGACGGTGTGAGGGCCGGAGTGGACGGTGTGAGCCACACCCCCTGGGGCCGGAGTGGACGGTGAGAGGGCCGGAGTGGACGGTGTGAGGGCCGGAGTGGATGGTGTGAGCCACACCCCTTGGGGCCGGAGTGGACGGTGAGAGGGCCGGAATGGACGGTGTGAGGGCCGGAGTGGACGGTGTGAGCCACACCCCCTGGGGCCGGAGTGGACGGTGAGAGGGCCGGAGTGGACAGTGTGAGGGCCGGAGTGGACGGTGTGAGCCACACCCCCTGGGGCCGGAGTGGACGGTGAGAGGGCCGGAGTGGACGGTGTGAGGGCCGGAGTGGATGGTGTGAGCCACACCCCTTGGGGCCGGAGTGGACGGTGAGAGGGCCGGAGTGGACGGTGTGAGGGCCGGAGTGGACGGTGTGAGCCACACCCCCTGGGGCCGGAGTGGACGGTGAGAGGGCCGGAGTGGACGGTGTGAGGGCCGGAGTGGACGGTGTGAGCCACACCCCCTGGGGCCGGAGTGGACGGTGTGAGGGCCGGAGTGGACGGTGTGAACCGCACCCGGGGCCGGAGTGGACGGTGTGAGCCACGCCCCCTGGGGCCAGAGTGGACGGTGTGAGGGCCGGAGTGGACGGTGTGAGCACACCCCAGGGCCGGAGTGGACGGTGTGAGCCACGCCCCCTGGGGCCGGAGTGGACGGTGTGAGGGCCGGAGTGGACGGTGTGAGGGCCGGAGTGGACGGTGTGAGCCACGCCCGGGGCCGGAGTGGACGGTGTGAGCCACGCCCGGGGCCAGAGTGGACGGTGTGAGCCGCACCCGGGGCCGGAGTGGACGGTGTGAGCCACGCCCCCTGGGGCCAGAGTGGACGGTGTGAGGGCCGGAGTGGACGGTGTGAGCACACCCCAGGGCCGGAGTGGATGGTGTGAACCACGCCCCCTGGGGCCAGAGTGGACGGTGTGAGGGCCAGAGTGGACGGTGTGAGGGCCGGAGTGGACGGTGTGAGCACACCCCAGGGCCGGAGTGGACGGTGTGAGGGCCGGAGTGGACGGTGTGAGCACACCCCAGGGCCGGAGTGGACGGTGTGAGGGCCGGAGTGGACGGTGTGAGCCACGCCCGGGGCCGGAGCGGATGCTGAGCCCCAGGTGGCGGCCTCACTGCCCGCACTGCCAGCCGCGCTGGCCACGGAAGCTCCGGAGTCATATTTATAACGTGCGGGTATTTATAACAGACAATGGGGCCTGATGCAATGGCTCCCAATTACTCCCCATTGTCCTGCGTGTGAATTATTTATGAACTTTTCACATCTGTCAGCTCAGAAGAAGCCTTTCCGACAGGCGGGAAGGAAGGACCCTCCGCTTCCTGTGGCTGGTTTTACGGACACAGCGTTCCTCCGGCTCCGGCCGCGTCCGCTCGGCTGGCTCCAGGGCGCTGCGGCCGGCCGGCCGTTCTCCGGGGTGACAAGGAGGACGCAGGCGGTCTGCACGCGGCGTGGACAGAGGCCTCTCCTCGTGGCCGTGCTCCCAGAGGCTGCGCGTGGCCGCCCGGGACCCCTGCAGACGTGGGGGCTCCTGCCCGCCAGGCGGAGAGCGGATCCGCTCAGAGAGGCTCAGTCCCTCGCAGGCCAGCGACCGGGGCTAGCTGAGTCACGGGATGGGGCGTCACGATTCCTGTCGCTCCCTCACCGGGTCTGAGAGTGACGCTGCCCGTCACAGGCCCCGCCCTCACCACGGGGGCTGCTCAGGCCTGTGGCACACGAGGGCCGGTGGGGCCTCAGAATCCGCCCGCGAACCCTCCCCCCTCCCCCCGAGCTGCGGGCGTTTCCAGGGAGAATCGCTCGGCGGCACCATAGCCCCGTGGCCGTGCGGACGGCGGTGCCGGGAGAAGCCGGGCCGTCGGTCACCGGCGTGGCCCGCCTCCGGGGCCCGGCCCTAAAAGGCGGGTAAGCGCGCTCTCCGGGAGGCGGGTTTCAGGCTTAAGCTCAGGGCGGTTTCTCGTAGCGACACAGCAGCTGTTCCCTCCGGACGCCCCGCTGGCCTGGGCGGGACCCCGGGGTCCAGGCAGGCGCCCGCGGCAGGGGAACGGAGACCCCGGAGCCACACCAGCCGGGCACCTGCCTCCTGATTTATTCAGGCCTCCATCTCACCGTTTCCTCACCAAACTCGTGTCCTGTAGGACGGATGCCAGGGACCAGACGCATTAGAGACATCAGTTCTCTGTCCCGTGTCAGAGCCCCTCAGTCTGTCCGTCTGGGTGGACAGTTTTAACAGTGTGAGGGCGACATCGGTGACTGCTTGCTCCATCGCCTTTTGCTCCCAGCAGCAAATGGTCTCACCGTCACCGTCACCGTCACCGTCACCGTCACCATCACTGGGGGACAGGGGGGTAGGGGGCCGGGGGGCCGGGGGCCAGGGAGCTGAGGTGCAGGAGGCCGGGGGGATGGGGCCGGGGGCCGGGGGGCAGGAGGGCAGGGGTCGGGGGGCCGGGGGGATGGGGCCGGGGGCCGCACCGGACACAGCTCCCCAAGTCCTCAGACCACGCCGCCCGCACAGCGGGAGGGAGGAGCGGCCGGGCCACCATGTGAGCCTGAGACCTTCTTGCCGGGAAGCCGTGAGAGAGGCGGCTCCTGGGGGGGAGGAGGGGTGAGGGGAGCCGAGGCCCAGAGGAGGCGCTGGCTGCGGGCCGGCTGAGGCAGTCCTGGGTGCGGCTCCGGTGGCAGCCATGAGGCTTGGGGCGGAGGGGCGGGCCGCGGGCAGGCAGGGGAGGGCAGAGGGCCGGCCGGGCTCGAGCCCCCGGAAGCCGTGGGCGGGGCACCTCCTTGAGACAGAAGTCGGGGTTCCCACCCTCTGGTCTCAGTGTCTAAGTGCCCGGAAGGGCAGCGGGACCCACACGGACACGGACTGGTCCGGCCCGGCCGGTGACTGGGGCCTGGGAGGCGGGACGGGGCCAGAGCAGGCGTTTGGGACGTGAGGGGGGTGCCCGTGGGTGTCCAGCGCCCCCGTGAGCGGCCGAGGCCCGGAGGCAGCCGGGGCGGACCAGACGGCCGGAACCCGGCCTCACCCGGCAGCCAGACGGCTCTCCCTGCGGCCCCACGCCGAGAAGAGGGGCGTCCGACGATGGCCACGGGAGGCACCGTTCTGTGGTGTCTCTGAAATAAAACCCCATCGGGATCAGACACACCAGGAACACGGTGCCAAGGGAACGTTCAGTGGCCACTGAGAGCCCAGCAGGCATTGCTGACGGCCACCCAGAAACCACCGCGGCCGCCCGGCCGGCGGCACAGCGCCACCTAGTGGCCGGAGTGACGGACGCCAGGATGGGGACACGGGGTGGCCCTCCAGGGTCTGATTCTAGGAATGGGCGCTGGCCCCGGGTCAATGCCCCTCCCGCACAGCCGAGCGGCTGGGGCGGCGGGCCCCTCCCTCGGGGCCTGCGTGTCCGCCCTGTGCAGACGGGGGCTGAGCCTCACTGTTAGCAGCGACACTGCAAGCTGCCCAGGGCTCGGCCAGTGGCCACACCTGCCAGCAGCCACACTGCCCCTGTCACCCCCTGTCACCCCTGCCCCTGTCCTCCCTGCCCCTGTCACCCCCTGTCACCCCTGCCCCTGTCACCCCTGCCCCTGTCACCCCTGCACCTGTCACCCCTGCACCTGTCCCCCCTGACCTGCCACCCCTGCCCCTGTCACCCGCAATGATGTCCCCACAGGTGCCAGGACTCACTGCCTGGGGCCGGTCCACGGCTGGTGCCTCAGACCCGTCTCGGGCGCTGAGCGGGGAGCGGGGAGGAGGAGGGACCCCCCCCCGGGCCAGGAGGCCTCTCCGTGGACGCAGCCAGCTGTGCCCTGCGTGGCCCCGCGTGGCAGGACCAGCGGCCACCATCTGGCTCCCGCGGCGAGGAGAGGCGGGAGAAAACAGCGCCCACGTCCCCACCTCCAGCTGTCCTCGCTCAGGGCCCGGGACTTTTTCTAAAAATAAAATGAAATTAAAGCACCACTTCCCCCCGGAGAGCACTGTCTGCGGAGCGGGGCAGGAGCCGGGACCCCTGTCCCCAGTCCCCTCGGCGCCCGAGGACACAGAACAGCAGCCCTGCGCTGCCCCCCGCCCCTGGTGCACAGCTGGGGGAGGGGGACGCCCCAGCCCACACGCTGCAGCCCTGGGGATTGGGGCGCCCACAACCCCTCAGCTTCTGTTCCCTCCCTCCTCCTCTCCTTCCCTCCCCCTCCCTCTCCCTCTCTCCCCCTCCCTCTGTCCCTGCCACTCCCTCTATCCCCCTCCCTCCCCCACCCCCTCCTCATCCCTCCCTCCCCCTCTCCTTCCTCTTCCCTCCCCCTCCCTCCTCCTCTCCCTCTCTCCCCCTCCCTCTGTCCCTGCCACTCCCTCTCTCCCCCTCCCTCCCCTTCCCTCTCCCTCTGTCCCTGCCACTCCCTCTTTCCCCCTTCCTCCCCCTCCCTCTCCCTCTCTCCCTCTCCCTCTGTCCCTGCCACTCCCTCTCTCCCCCTCCCTCCCTCCTCTTCCCCCTCCCTCTCTCCCTCTCCCTCTCTCCCCCTCCCTCCCTCCTCCTCCCTCTCCCTCCCCCTCTCTCCCTCTCCCTCCCTCCGGTCACCTCCGGCCCACGTTCCCCTAAGAGGCTCCCACCACCGTTTCAGATCCCACGTCTTGCCGCTCTGATCTCTCCTTTGCCAGCATTTTCACAAACATCCACATCCAAAGCCGCTCCCGCCCAGCGATCCTGCGCCTGCCGGGAGCAGACCATGAGACAAGGACCCCGCCCCTGAGCCCCTCCCTGCACCGCCAGCCCCCGGATCGAGAGGCACACTGAGTGCTGCCGCGGATCCTCGGGGACCCTCTCCTCCCCCCCCCCCAACCCGGTGCCCGGGGGGTGGGCAGCGGCAGGGCCGGCCGGGGCTGCTGGGCCGAGCTGAGCTGAGGCGGGCGGCGGCGGCCACCCGGTCCCTCCCCCCCGGCAGCCACAGGACGGCCCGGCAGCGAGGGCCCGCGGCCGGCCCCGGCACACGGGGGAGCGCACAGAGCGGACTGTGGCCAGTGCCGACAGTGAAATTAAGAAGCTTGACGCCTCCTATGGTCCATGGGAGCGCCTTTTCCCGCGGATCCTGTGAAAAGGTTTCCCCGCGTTTCCCGGCAATAAAGCGTCTGTGACCCAATTTACTACAAAAAAAAAAAGGGATAAAACCGAGAGCCAGGGAAGGAAGGGCCGCGGAGAGGCCTCGGGGCGGGCGCTCTGGATCCTGAGGGGACAGGGGCCCTGCAGGACCACAGCGGACCCCGCGCCTCCGCGCCTCCCGGCCAGCAGGCGCCCAGGGCGCGGGGGGCTCACTGCCCCCTCGGACGGCGCAGGGGGTCTGGAGCACATGCCGCCTGCTGGCCGGCCGGAGCCCCAGGAGGGCAGCGGGCTGCACCGGCTCCGCCTCGCCGGCTCCCGGGTGAGAGCACCGATCCCGGCAGACGGGCGTGGGAGGAGGAGGAAGGCCGGCCGCACGCTGGGTAATAAACACTGAACGTGGACGTGTCTGCTCGGAGACTCGGAGGCTGAGCGGTGCACACACGTTACAAACACCAGCGGTGCCTGCGGCTCCTCTGCATCCGGGTGTGTCTGAGCGGCCAGCAGGGCGGCGCCAGGGCCCCGGGGCTGGAGTGAACTGGACCGTCTGGGGCTGGGAGGGGCCAGCAGGACGCCGCGTCCACGCTCGGGCCAGAAGAGGGGAGGCCGCCTGGCCAGGCCCCTCGCTGGAGACAAGAACAGACCCGGAGGCAGGACAGCCGCCCGCCCGGGTGGAGCTCAGAGCGAGTGGCCCCGGCCCGGCTCCGTTCTCTTGGGGCGGGGGTCTCGGGGGGAGCGAACACGGAGCCGGAGAGGACACAGAGCCGGAGAGGACACGGAGCCGAGAGGACACGGAGCCGGAGAGGACACGGAGCCCGAGAGAACACGGAGCCCGAGAGAACACGGAGCCGGAGAGGACACGGAGCCCGAGAGAACACGGAGCCCGAGAGAACACAGAGCCGGAGAGGACACAGAGCCGGAGAAGACACGGAGCCGAGAGGACACGGAGCCAGAGAGGACACGGAGCCGGAGAGGACACGGAGCCCGAGAGAACACGGAGCCGGAGAGGACACGGAGCCCGAGAGAACACAGAGCCGGAGAGGACACGGAGCCCCAGAGGACACGGAGCCGGAGAGGACATGGAGCCGGAGAGGACACGGAGCCCCAGAGGACACGGAGCCCCAGAGGACACGGAGCCCCAGAGGACACGGAGCCGGAGAGGACACGGAGCCGGAGAGGACACGGAGCCCGAGAGGACACGGAGCCCCAGAGGACACGGAGCCCCAGAGGACACGGAGCCGGAGAGGACACGTCAGGGGCCGCGGGGGACGTGGGCGGAGCCGTCTGCACCCTGTGCCTGGTGGCCCCGCTTGGTGGTTAACCTGCACGCGGACGTGAGTTCAGGTGGCACTGGCTCCTCCGACGGGCCCTCTCCCGCACACAACGCCCCCACCCCCACCGCCGGCCCCTGCACGGCGGCCCGAGGGCGGGTCCCGAGCTCGGGGTTTCCGAGGAGAGAGTCCCCGTTCGCGCCCTGCTCCCCACCAGCCCCGTGTTCTCCCGTGGTCCCCGTCCCCGGGCTCTCTCCGTGCCCCGTCCCGGCTCTGCTCTCAAACACGCAGGACCCTGCGCTCTGAGTGCGGAGGGCAGCGGGGACGGCATGGCCGGAGCCGTGCTGGGGTCCAAGCCCGGCCCCTCCCCGCCCGCCCCGCCCGCCCCGCCCGCAGCCTTGTCTGTGCCTTCGCTGCTGAGACCAAACACGGACACTCAGAGGGCGGGCGTTCTGACGCTCCGAGGTCCCTGTGCACGACGCCTGCTGACGTTTTACCCGTAAACACGGACACAGGGAGAGGCCTCCGCCCCCACCCCCGGGTGCTCCCGCCCCGGACGGAACAGGAAAGGCAGCGGGAGCGGAAGCCAGGCCGGACGAGACGGAGCTCCGGGCCCTGAGGGCAGGCCCTGCCTTCCCGGTCTCCCCGGTGGGGCCGCGCCGCCGCTGGGGAGGAGCGGCGTCCTGGCTGCGGCGTCCGGTCCGGCCGCTCCTGGCAGCCCGCCCTCCGGGAGCCAAGGCCCCGTCTGCCCGAGGCGGCGCCGGTGGCGGCGTCCAGGTGCTGCTCCTGCCCGCGCTCCTGGCAGCGATGGCGCCCGCTGCGCCCGCCCGCCCGCCCGCCGCACCTGAGCAGACGGGCCGCAGCTGCCGCGCCGCCGGGGCCCGGGCCGCACAGATGGCGCGGGCGCTACCTGCACGGCCGTCTGATGGCGCAGCGGGACGCGGCACGGGGATGGCAGGCGACAGACACCGGAATAATCACGGCGGCCGGGAGGGGCGGGAGCTGCTCCGAGCAGAGGACGAGGACCCAGGAGGAGGACACGGTTCCTTCGGAGATGGAGAGGCAGCGACCGGCCGGGACGGAGCCACGCCCAGCCCGAGGGCGCGGGGCCAGGGCGGACAGCGGCCGCCAGGGTCAGTGACTCAGTCCGTCTTCTAGTCACCGATGGAGTTCAGGGAGGGAGAAGGGGAGACGCCGGTTTGCTGTTCCGCTTGGACCACCAAAGGTTCCGCTTGGCACCTTTACGGCTGCCTCTTGTTCATGCCCCGATGGGAACTGGGCCTGGCACCAGGGCCCGTGGGGAGGCGCTCTGACCGTGGAGCCGCCTGCCAGGGCAGAGGTCACAGGGCAGAGGTCACAGGGCAGGGGGTCACAGGGCAGAGGTCACAGGGCAGGGGGTCACAGGGCAGGGGTCACAGGGCAGGGGTCACAGGGCAGAGGTCACAGGGCAGGGGTCACAGGCCGCAGCGGTGAATGGCTGTGCAGCCCGTGGCAGTCACTGCACTCTCACCGGGCCTCCGTCTCCCGGGTGACGTGAAGGAAGTGGCCAGTGGCAGTCAGAATTCCCAGGTGGGCCCTGGCCGGGATGGCTCAGTGGGCAGAGCGTCGGCCTGTGGACCCAAGGGTCCCGGGTTCGATTCCGGCCAAGGGCACGTGCCTCGGCTGCAGGCTCCTCCCCATGCAGGGCCTGGTCAGGCTCGTGCAGGAGGCAGCCCCTCGGTGTGTTTTTCTGACATGGATGTGTCTGTCGCTCCCTCTCCTCCACTCTCTCTGAAAATCAGTGGGAATATCTTGGGTGAGGATTAGAGAGAGAGAGAGAGAGCCGTCAGAACGTGGCCACGTGGCCCTCGGCGCTGAGAGGCAGCCTGGCAGCGAGGTGTTCGCAGGGGGACCCGGGAGACGGGGAGGAGCGGGGAGAGGCGGCCTGTCCTGCCTGCTCTCCTGTCCCGTCACCTCCTCCGCCGGCCACTCTGTTTCCTGCAGCAAAGACAGGGCCCTGGAGTCTCAGCGCCCACACCCGCTCAGCCGCCAGGCTAAAGAGCAAAACACACAGGAAACAAAGAGGAAAAGGGCTCGATAACAACAGAAGAAAACGACAGACCAGGCGCGCAGAGCCACGGAGACAGGAGCCCTGGCCCCCGAGCCTCCGCCCGCAGACAGCGTCCCCCGCCGCCCGCCTGCCCGCCGCCGCTCAGCGCAGCGTCCGGCTCTGCGACCGACTCCCCTGGGGCTGGCAGCCCCACGCCACCGGGGCCCGCGGCCGGCAAACTCCTCCGCCCACAGAGCCCCACAGCGACAGCCCAGCGACGGGCATGTCTTCGGAGAACCGCGTTCTTTACACGTAAACTTCTAGCGCCGCCGCTTCCTCCGCACGGACCCGCCCGGTGTTTTGTGGAAGAGCCGCACTCCCGGGCCAGAGCGCCGCCTGTGGCTCCCAAGCCGTGCTTCGCCGACCCCGGGCGAGGAACCTCAGAGCCCGAGCCGAGCGGTCCAGGACGGCGGTGCTGAGCCTGCGCCCGGCCGCCGTGTCCCGGCCCCGGAGCCGGCGCCTCAGCCAGGAGCCGCCCCATTCCTCTGCCCCCGCCCCCCGCTCCCCGCGGCGCCCTGGCCCCGGCCCGTCACGCGCGAGCGGGGATGGATGACAGAGTGCCTGCCACGCTGCGGCCTGTGTGCGCAGCGGGCTGGGGCCGGGAGGGGCCGAGGGGCCATCTGTCGCTGGGAAGGCGCTCCAGCCGGGCGCCTCCTGATGCCGCAGCCTGTTTCCTGACGCGGAAGAAAAATAACCGGGCGGGTGCCAGGCGGAGGCAGCCCGCCCCACCGGCCGCAGGACGGCTCCTGGCTCAGCCTCCCGCCCCCGGGAGCCAGCGGCTCCGAGACGCATCCAAGGCGAGGCCGTGGCTCACGCCCGGGCTCCTGGGGGCTCCGGGGGCAGAGCCCGGGACCAGGACACGCCAGGCCTCCCTGCCCCTCCGCCAGCCCTGCCCGGAGCCCCGCCCGGGGCCGCCCGCCCTGCCCCCCCGGCGCGGGACAGCTCCCCGAACTCTGAGCCAGGGTCCCGCCTGCTCCTCGCTGACCTGCGCCGTCCTGCGCGGCCTCACTGCTCCCCCGTGTGGGCCCGGCCTGTGGGGTGAGCTCGGCCACCGCTCTCTGCAGCCGTGCTCCGTGGCTCCGGGGTCAGAGGCAGCCGTCCGGCGGGCAGCCTGCTCGTCGCTGCGGGAGGCAGGGAAGGTCTCAGCCTCCGTCAGCCACATACACACGAGGAGCCCGCGCACCATTCGAAACCGCACGGCCGCCCAGCCTCGCTCTCTGGCTCTGAAGCAGCCGCGGCCGCTGTGACCGGGCTGCCCCCGGCACAGACAGAGGCCCGGGCCGCCCGCCCGCGGCTGCCACACAGAGTCCTGCCAGTCCTGTGCGCGGGCCTCCAGCCGCCCCTCCAGGGTGACCAGGGCTCTCGGCAGAGGGGAGCCTGTGAGAGCGCCCCAGGGCGGTGACGGGAGCTCCTGGCAGAGGGGACCCTGTGAGGGCGCCCCAGGGCGGTGACGGGAGCTCCTGGCAGAGGGGACCCTGTGAGGGCGCCCCAGGGCGGTGACCGGGGCTCCTGGCAGAGGGGACCCTGTGAGGGCGCCCCGGGGCGGTGACCGGGGGCTCCTGGCAGAGGGGACCCTGTGAGGGCGCCCCAGGGCGGTGACCGGGGGCTCCTGGCAGAGGGGGGCCTGTGAGAGCGCCCCAGAGCGGTGACCGGGGGCTCCTGGCAGAGGGGGGCCTGTGAGAGCGCCCCCTCCAGGGTGACCGGGGGCTCCTGGCAGAGGGGGGCCTGTGAGAGCGCCCCCTCCAGGGTGACCGGGGGCTCCTGGCAGAGGGGGGCCTGTGAGAGCGCCCCAGGGCGGTGACGGGAGCTCCTGGCAGAGGGGGCCCTGTGAGGGCGCCCCGGGGCGGTGACCGGGGCTCCTGGCAGAGGGGGCCCTGTGAGGGCGCCCCGGGGCGGTGACCGGGGCTCCTGGCAGAGGGGGCCCTGTGAGGGCGCCCCGGGGCGGTGACCGGGGCTCCTGGCAGAGGGGGCCCTGTGAGGGCGCCCCGGGGCGGTGACCGGGGGCTCCTGGCAGAGGGGGGCCTGTGAGAGCGCCCCAGAGCGGTGACCGGGGGCTCCTGGCAGAGGGGGGCCTGTGAGAGCGCCCCCTCCAGGGTGACCGGGGGCTCCTGGCAGAGGGGGCCCTGTGAGGGCGCCCCGGGGCGGTGACCGGGGCTCCTGGCAGAGGGGGCCCTGTGAGGGCGCCCCGGGGCGGTGACCGGGGCTCCTGGCAGAGGGGACCCTGTGAGGGCGCCCCGGGGCGGTGACCGGGGCTCCTGGCAGAGGGGGCCCTGTGAGGGCGCCCCGGGGCGGTGACCGGGGGCTCCTGGCAGAGGGGGGCCTGTGAGAGCGCCCCGGAGCGGTGACCGGGGGCTCCTGGCAGAGGGGGGCCTGTGAGAGCACCCCCTCCAGGGTGACCGGGGGCTCCTGGCAGAGGGGGCCCTGTGAGGGCGCCCCGGGGCGGTGACCGGGGCTCCTGGCAGAGGGGACCCTGTGAGGGCGCCCCGGGGCGGTGACCGGGGGCTCCTGGCAGAGGGGGCCCTGTGAGGGCGCCCCGGAGCGGTGACCGGGGGCTCCTGGCAGAGGGGGCCCTGTGAGGGCGCCCCAGGGCGGTGACCGGGGGCTCCTGATGGGGGGGACCCTGTGAGAGCGCCCCAGGGCGGTGACCGGGGGCTCCTGGCAGAGGGGGCCCTGTGAGGGCGCCCCAGGCTGTGACCGGGGGCTCCTGGCAGAGGGGGCCCTGTGAGGGCGCCCCAGGGCGGTGACCGGGGGCTCCTGGCAGAGGGGGCCCTGTGAGAGCGCCCCAGGGTGGTGACCGGGGCTCCTGGCAGAGGGGCCCTGTGAGAGCGCCCCAGGGCGGTGACTGGGGCTCCTGGCAGAGGGGCCCTGTGAGAGCGCCCCAGGGCGGTGACTGGGGCTCCTGGCAGAGGGGGCCCTGTGAGGGCGCCCCAGGGCGGTGACCAGGGCTCCTGATGGGGGGGACCTCAGGGCCCCGGCTGGCGACCTGCTCTGAGCAGCGCCTGGGATGCCAGCGGCCCGCTCTGCGGTGTGACAGGAGGCAGCGGCCACAGGACCGTCTCTCCCTCCGGGAACACGAGGAGGCGGCCGGCCCCGCTCCGGCCTTCAGACAGAGCCCACGCGTGCAAACACTGGGTTAAAACACGTGTGTGAGAGCCCATGAAAGGAAAGCTGTCCCCTCTGACGGATGCTTCAGGCGCTCCCCGGACGCTCCGCCCAGATGTGCGCGAGGTGATTGGATGCCAGTGGCTTCGCTCCCGATGGGGAGCGGGTGGGTCACGGGTGTTCTCTGTTCTCGCTGGACCCCCGGGAGGGGGAGGGGGGCATGGAGGGAGGGCGGGGCTGACGAGAGCCAGGAGGGGGAGCTGCAGCGGGGGAGAGTTCCCCGATTCCCACGCAGGCTGTTTTGGGGTTGTTTTTTAAAAACGTATTTTTATTGATGTCAGAGAGGAGGGGAGAGGGAGAGAGAGAAGCATCAGGGATGAGAGAATCATGGACCCGCTGCCTCTGCACGCCCCCACTGGGGATCGAGCCCACACCCGGCCTGTGCCGAACGGGGACTGAACCTCCTGTTCCCAGGTCGGTGCTCAGCCGCTGGGCCCCGCCGGGTGAGGCTTTGGGGCACAAGCCGGAGGAACGTCTGTTTCTGCCGGAGCCGCCGGGGCCGGGGCAGAGCCACCAGCGGAGCGGCCGCCAGGCCCTGAGCGGCTGGAGGAGCCACAGGGCGGCTTCCGAGCCCATTGGACCGAGGAAGGGGGTGTCTCTCCATTCAGCCCCCCCACAGCCCTGCCCCCTACAGCTCCCCCACAGCCCTGCCCCCCACAGTCATTCACAGCCCCCCACAGCCCTGCCCCCACAGGCCTTCAGACAAATCCCCCAGCCCTGCCCCCACAGGCCCCACACAGCCCCCCCACAGCCCTGCCCCCACAGCCCCCACAGCCCTCTACAGCCCCCCCACAAGCCCCCACAGCCCTGCCCCCCACAGGCCTGCCCCCACAGCCCCCACAGCCCCCACAGCCCCCACAAGCCCCCACAGCCCTGCCCCCCACAGGCCTGCCCCCACAGCCCCCACAAGCCCCCACAGCCCCCCCACAAGCCCCCACAGCCCTGCCCCCCACAGTCATTCACAGCCCCCCCAGCCCTGACCCCCAGCCCCCCCCCCCCCCCGCCCCTCCGGTGCCCCGCTCCCGGGCTGTGCAGGCTGACTTCCGGCGGAAGGGCAGCTGCTCTGCCGTGACCCCGCTCCTGTCCGCCTCCGTCCGCCTGGTCCTAATGGGGGTGTGCGCGCCTCCGGCCTGGGCCTCTGCCTGCCCCTCGCCACCAGCAGCACCGCCTTCCTTATCTCCCACACCCGGGCCCCCGGGGTGGCTGCGCGGGGACACTGCGGTCTCAGGAGCCGGAGGGGCCTCTGGGGCTCAGCGGTCTCCTCGCGGACCGGACCGTGGCTCCGATGGGACAGACCCAGAGGTTCTTTCTCCTGGGACTCGGTCACTGACCCCATTACACATCCGGACAATGTTCCCTCCGCCCTTCCTGCACCCAATCCCCCAGGTCTAAGGCCTGCCTCCCAGGTCTGGGGCCCCGCCTCCCAGATATAAGCCCCACCCACTAGGCCCAAAGCCCCGCCCACCAGGCCTGTCCCCCCCTCCCCCACTCACCACTTCTGCCTCCAGGCCAGCCACCCACAAAGAACAGAGTGGCAGACAGGATTTACAAAAGGAACCTGTATTCTAGCCAAAATATCTTTAAAAAGAAATCCCTTCCGAAGGGGACAGACACACCACGTAAGACGCCATACATACATGGGGATATGACTGAGATTACAGATCACACTCTGTCCGCAGGACCCCAAAGTGCACACACACGGGGGAAGGACCCGGGCGTCCTCTGTACATCACAGTGTTGGTGGCACAGGTCTCAGCGTGGTTCCGCGTCACCACCGTGTCCGATGCACCACATGTCCGATGCACCACGTGTCCGACACACCACGTGACGTGTCCGATGCACCACGTGTCTGACACACCACGTGACGTGTCCAATGCACCACGTGTCCAAGCGCAGAGCCGCGCTGCATGCTCTCCACAGGACTGACACCCCATGGGATGTGAGCAAAGACGGAGGGGCAGGCGGGCGGGCAGCAGGGCCCGCCCTCCGGAGGCTCCTGGCACACGGGGTGGCACAGACCCAGGGGGCCGGGGCCTCGATGCACCTGCACTTCTAAGCCACGCTGGCCCGGCTCCATTGGGCGTTTTTGGCAACAGCAGCCCAAATGTCCTCATTTTCTTCCATCAGGGCTCAGGGCGTGGTAAGGGTAAACCAGCTTCGGCGTTTTTAATGAGACCTTCATGACCTTCATGTGTGAGCACAGGGGGTGCCCACCCAGAGCCTCCACCCGGGACGCTTTCCAGCCGGCCAGGGGCGTCCCCCGTCAGGTGGGATAACCTTGAACTTCTGTGATGCGGGTGAACCAAGATCACCTCGTGGGCGTTTCCGAAATCGGACCCTTTCCCAGGAGCCTGGGCCTCGGACCAGAAGCGGGGCGCGGCTCTGACCGGGGTGTGGAACAGCGTGTGGGAGAACGTGGTCCCCTTTGGGGAGAAGTGGGGAGCGGGGGGCCGGCGGCCACTGGGGGGCTGAGGACGGGCCACCCGGACGGGCGTCTGTGCCGGCGAAGGTTCTGCCTGCGCAGACCCCGGCCGCCTCCGCTCGGGGACCCGTAACCCCTCCCCTCAGACCCCGTAACCGCCCCCCTCAGACCCCGGCCAGTAACCCCTCCCCTCAGACCCGGCCGCCTCCGCTCGGGGACCCCGTAACCCCTCCCCTCAGACCCCGTAACCCCTCCTCTCAGACCCGGCCGCCTCCGCTCGGGGACCCCGTAACCCCTCCCCTGCAGGTGCCGGCCTGTGCCCGGGACAGAGCCACCCGAGCCCAGGCCCGTCCCCACACGGCCGGTTCCAGAGGGGGTCAGGCCACGGGGCCGGCTGGGCCCTCCATCGCCGCGGGTGGTTCTCCTACCCCCTCCCTCCTCCCCCAGGATGGAGAGGCCTCTACATGGGCGGGCAGGCGTGTGCTCCGGGGTGAGGGGGGAATGGCATTGCCCCGAGACACGGGTGCTGGGAACAGGGAGGTCCCCCACCCCCGAGGCGAGGACGCCCCCATCTCACGGGGATGGACGGCGGGTGAGCGCGCGGCCCCGAGCTCCGCTCCATGAGCTGCCTGGTCGCTGGCGCCCGGGCAGGGGGGGCGGGGAGATGGGTCCGAGGGCCTCGGCGGCCGGCTGGTGCCGGGAGCAGGCGGTCCGTTTGGTCCTCGCTCAGCGGAGGGAGGGGTGCTGGCACGGGCGCTCTGGGCAGGGGGTGCCCTCTGGCTCCCGCCGCCCCACAGCCTCTGGTCCCCCGGGGCCGGCCCCGTGCCTGCGAACCCGTCAGCGGGAAGGCACCGGGCAGCCGGGCTGGGGCCGGAGGGGCTGCCGTGGGCCCCCCAGGACAGACGGACAGACGGACACACGGGAAGAAGCGACCGGAGGACAGCGTCACCCGGAGCCCACGTCTTAAAGGGCCCCGGCTGGAGAAAGCCCATCACAAACCCCGCCATGAGGCCTCGAACCCAGGCCCCCGGGATGGGTGTCTCAGAAAGCATCGCCCTCCGACCTGTCCCACCCTCACGGCCGGCCTCAGCCGGGAGGCGGCCCAGGCCCGCCCCGGCCGTGCCCGAGGCCCAGACAGCATCCCCGGCGATGCCCCACGGACGGGCCGCTCAGTGGCTTCCGTCCGTAAGGAGAGAAGCAGCAGAGGGACCGGAGCGCGGACACGCACAGGAGGGACGTCTGCCGGGGCCGGAGCCGAGGCCACGTCCACGGGGAGACGCCAGCTCCGTGACACGCGGGCTCCCGCGGCCCACGCCTGGAGTCGCAGCCAGGTCTGTCCCCGCTCAGCCCCGCGTGGGCACGGCGTCAGCCTGGCCCTCCACGGCGGCCACGCCACAGCACCTGCCCCCCCGTGGACCCTTTAAAAGCACCAGCTCACCCGGCGGGCGGGGCTCAGGGGGTGAGCGTCGACCTGTGAACCAGGAGGTCAGGGTCCGACTTCCGGTCAGGACACAGGCCTGGGTTGTGGGCTCCATCCCCAGCGGGGGGCGGGCAGGAGGCGGCTGATCCATGCTTCTCAACATGGATGCTTCTCTCTCCCTCTCCCTTCCTCTCTGACACCAATGTAACTGTATTTAACAAAATAAAAAATAACCATGAAAGCCCACGTGGCTTTAGAAGCCAACTTAACGTCAATGCTCGGTAAAGAGCACACACTCCCCACTTCCCAACGTTCTAGGGGGTCACGTGTGTCTCATCGGTCACGCTGCTGCCATGGCAATAGTCACACGCAGCCTGCGTCAGGACCGGGGCTCCGGGGGCCAGGGCGTCTGCAGGCTAGCCAGGTCCCGGAAAACCCGAAACCCGGGAAGCCGCCCGGGACCCCGCCCAGGGCCGAGGCCCCAGAAGGCAGGGGACAGAGGGGCTTCCCGCCAAACCCCGCGAGCCGAAGGGTCGTTTCTGAAGACCGGAACCCCTGCCGCTGCCGGGGAGCGAGCCGGAGCGGAACCGGCTCAGCCAAGGGAAGGACAGGAGGCGCAGCTGCTCTGCAAACACACCTGCCTCCTCTCTCCGTCCTCGCCCGGGGATACCGCTCCATCCTCTCTGAGAGAGGAGAGGGAGAGCCGCGGGCGGCCGACGTGAGGGACACATCGGCTGGCTGCCTGCTGCCCGGGGGTCAAGCCTGCAACCGAGGTGCCTGCCCTCGACCGGAATCGAACCTGGGGCCCTGCAGTCCAAGGGCTGGCGCCCTGTCCACCGAGCCACACCGGCCAGGGCCACACCCGAGACGCCGCGGCCCAGGGGCCAGGTCCGCAGCGGTGCCCGGCCCCCGCGTCGGCGTCCGCCCTACAGGTGTCCGGGGGGGACACGAGGGACGCGGGGGGCTGCCCGCGTCTCCCGGGAAGTGGCGGGCCCGGCACATCCTTTCACAACAGCCTCCGACCACGCGTGTCCGAGAGGCGTGGGGCGGCGTGGAGGCGCCTGGCCGGCGCTCGCAGCTCCGCGGGAAGGAAGGGCCTCGCCAGACGCCTTCGCGACGAAGACAGCTCTCGTCAGCGGGCCCGCTGCTTTCTGGGTGAAGACGGTCGAACCCGGACTCGTCTCGGCCGCGAGCGAGCTGCCCCCTTGAGGCCGAGGAGGAGACGGACACTTGGAGGAGAAGGTCTCCTAGGCGACCGGGGGTCCCAGCGCCTCACCACGGGGAGGAAGCTGCCCGGTGCCTCCTCCAGCACCTGCCGTCCGGCCAGTCTGCGGGGATGTGCCCGCAGCCAGCCCTGCCCCCGCCCCCGGCGCCCGCAGACGGGGACATCGGCCCGAAGTCCCAGCACCGGTGATGGTGAAGCTCACGGGTGCGTAAGGCAAGAAGGACGTTTATGAGGGGACGGCGGGGCCAGGCCTCCGAGGCAGCGCCTCCGCCCGCGTCCCCGTCCTGTCCTCTAGGTGGGCAGCGGGTCGTCGTCACCTTTGCTGCACTTGCACTTGCAGCAGAGCACGAAGGGCGTGGCCAGCAGCAGGAAGGGCGAGGCCACCAGGAGCAGGAGCCCGAAGCCTGCAAAGATGCCCACGACCTGCAGGGAGGAAGCCAGGGCGGAGGGTCAGGGGGCGTCTGGAGGGGCCACACTGCAGTGTGATCCCGAGGTCGGCAAACTCATCAGTCCACGGGGCCAAATGTCAACGGCACGACAACTGAAATGTCTTTTAAGAGCCACGTTTTTTAAACTTAAACGTCTTCTAATGCCACCTCTTCAAAATAGACTCCCCCAGGCGGTGATATTTTGTGGAAGAGCCACACTCAAGGGGCCAAAGAGCCGCATGTGGCTCGAGAGCCGCGGTTTGCCGACCACTGGTATAGACCACACAGCCAGCCACCCTGCCCTCACCCACCCATACCTCCTCTTCCATCCATCTATCCAGCTATCTTTCCTCCATCCACCCATCCAGCCATCATCCTTCAATCCATCCATCCATCCATTCTTCCACTCATTCATCTATCTATCCATCACCCATTTATCCATCCATCCATTATCCCCACCCATCCATCATCCATAACATCCACCCATTCATTCATTTTTATCTCCACCCACTCCTCCATCTGTCCTTCCACCCACCCATGTTCCATCCATCCATCAGTTCATTCATCCATCCATCCATCCTTCCACCCATTCATCTATCTATCCATCATCCATTTATCCATCCATCCATCCATCATCCCACTCATCTAACCATCATACATCCCTATGCCCTTCCCAATTTCTTCCCCTCACTCTTCCTCCCACTTCTCCTTTTCTTTTTATCTTCTCTTCTCCTCCCTCCCTCCGTCTAAGCACCCGAACATCCATCCACTGATGCGTCAGGATGACACACAAGCTTGCCCCAAGCGAGACCCTGTGCTAGGGGCTGGCCCTCCGCAGCAGCCAGCCAGCCTGGAGGGAAGAGCCCAGTTCAACCAGCGGTAACAACGCCCTTAGGAAAGCTGCCGCCAGGCCGGGTGAAGGGAGCCTGGGCAGAGGGAGGGCTTTCCCCGGGAGACGCTGCGATCACAAAGGGCGGAGCGGGCGGTAACCAAGCGCAGCTGGGCTAAGGCGCTCCAGGCGGGAGCCGGGAAGGCAGGCGGGGTGCCTGTGCCATTCCTGGCATCGGAACCAGGTTTAAGTGGAGGCTGAGTGTCCAACCACCGGTGCGGTGCGGACCCCAGGCCGCGAGGCTGGTGGGCGGAGCAGGAATCTGGCTTCCCTGGCCCCTCCATCGGCGCCTCCCTCCCAGGCAGCCCGAGGCCAGGACAGACCTGAAGATGGGGTGACAGCCCCACCTAGTGGTCTGAGGGGGAAATACACAAACACACAGCTCCTGGGTCTGACTGACTGTGGGCTTCTCTCTGGGCCTGAGTCTTCTCAGGGATGAAACACACACGGAGGTAAGAGGTCTCGAAGGACCGTGAGCGGCCCTGGGGCTCTGCGGTATGTCCAGCGCCCCAGCGTGTCTTAGTTTCCTGCCAACGCGCACAGCACGCCCTCACATGCACCCGCATGGTGGATGCTGGGCTCATGCCGAGGTCGGCGTTTTCTGCCCACGGTCCCAATGTCAATGGGACCGTGCGCCGTGAATTCTGACCAGTGTGCCGCCATCACGCG
Source organism: Nyctalus aviator (assembly GCA_036971965.1). Lineage (NCBI taxonomy): Eukaryota > Metazoa > Chordata > Mammalia > Chiroptera > Vespertilionidae > Nyctalus > Nyctalus aviator. Next base: position 58,572,783 of record CM072932.1, read on the forward strand.
CACAGACATTCCGGAAAACGTGAAAACACGCAGGACGCTGTTCTGTGCCAGCGGGCGCTCTTGAGCAATCGTCAGCGGGACCATCGAATTCACCTGTGCGCACTTGCACGCACATATGAACACATTCGGGTGCACACTCACACAGGCACACACACACACACACCCTCCTGCACAAATGCACATGCATGCACCCACCTAACCACACACACACACACACACACACACACACCCTCCTGCACAAATGCACATGCATGCACCCACCTAACCACACACACACACACACACACACACACACCCTCCTGCACAAATGCACATGCATGCACCCACCTAACCACCCTCCTGCACAAATGCACATGCATGCACCCACCTAACCACACACACACACACACACACACACCCTCCTGCACAAATGCACATGCATGCACCCACCTAACCACACACACACACACACACACACACACCCTCCTGCACAAATGCACATGCATGCACCCACCTAACCACACACACACACACACACACACACCCTCCTGCACAAATGCACATGCATGCACCCACCTAACCACACACACACACACACACACACACACACACCCTCCTGCACAAATGCACATGCATGCACCCACCTAACCACACACACACACACACACTCCCCAGGATGGGAGCCTGGCCGTGCCCACCTGCGTGCGGTGCCAGATGACGGAGGCCCGGGAGTGACCCAGCTTGTTCCTGCACGGCCCCTTGTCGTAGTGGATGAGCAGGAAGTCGTCCTGGGGAGAGGGACATCAGGGGGCATCAGAGGGCAGCAGGGGGCAGCAGGGGGCAGTCAGGGGGAATCAGGGGGCATTAGAGGGCATCAGGGGCAGTCAGGGGGCATCAGGGGCATCAGGGGGCATCAGGGGGCAATCAGGGGCATCAGAGGGCATCAGAGGGCATCAGAGGGCATCAGGAGTAGTCAGGGGGCATCAGGGGACAGTCAGGGGGCATCAGGGGGCATCAGAGGGCATCAGGGGACAGTCAGGGGGCATCAGGAGGCAGCAGGGGCATCGGGGCAGCAGGGGCAGTCAGGGGGCATCAGGGGGCACTCAGAGGGCATCAGGGGGCAGTCAGGGGGCAGTCAGGGGGCACTCAGAGGGCATCAGGGGGCATCAGGGGACAGTCAGGGGGCACTCAGGGGGCACTCAGAGGGACATCAGGGGGCATCAGAGGACATCAGGGGGCAGTCAGGGGGGCAGTCAGGGGGCAGTCAGGGGACACTCAGAGGGCATCAGGGGCACTCAGAGGGCATCAGGGGGCATCAGGGGCACTCAGAGGGCATCAGGGGCATCAGGGGCAGTCAGGGGGCATCAGGGGACAGTCAGGGGGCATCAGGGGGCAGTCAGGGGGCAGTCAGGGGACAGTCAGGGGGCACTCAGAGGGCATTAGGGGGGCAGTCAGAGGGCATCAGGGGGCAGTCAGGGGGGCAGTCAGGGGGGCAGTCAGGGGGGGGGCAGACAGGGGGCAGTCGGGGCAGTCAGGGGGCAGTCAGAGGCAGTCAGGGGGCAGTCAGGGGGCAGTCAGGGGCAGTCAGGGGGCATCAGGGGACAGTCAGGGGGGCAGTCAGGGAGCATCAGGGGGCAGTCAGGGGGCATCAGGGGGCATCAGGGGGCAGTCAGGGGGCATCAGGGGGGCAGTGCCCGGTCCGCCGTGCCCGTCTTTACGCCCCGGCCAGTGGGACCTGCAGTGGGACCGCCCCGCCCGGCACACCCGCCCACGGGGTCCTGCTGAGCGGCTCCAGATGGTGGAGGAGAGAACCCGGTGATGCTGGGTCTGATGCAGTGACCAGAGGCTCCGCCCCCCCCCCCCAGGCCGCGCCTGCCATGGCCCAGCCGTGTCCCCGGAGCCTCCACCTCTGCCGGCCTCCGTCCCAGCAGGAGCTCCCTCTCCCACCGGCCACCCCCCTGCACCGCGCAGACCTCTCTCCCTCATCAATAGCAGCCCCGGAGGCACCAGCCTCTGCAATGTCTCCCACTGTCCAGGAGGGGGCAGCAGCGCCTCTGATTCTCAGGCACAGGCTGCCCCTGCCTCCCTCCGGCTGCTCTCACTCCCACCTTGACCTCAGATCACCTTCCCATGACCTATAGCGGGCGGGTGGGCGGCGGGCGGGTGTGCAGGCGGGTGGCACTCACGTCCAGGGACTCCAGGCAGTACCAGCAGAAGGCGTGCTTGCAGTTCTTGCACATCATCTGGGCGCAGCCTTCGTCCCGCTCGATGTAGACCTTGCACTTGGGGCAGCGTTTGATGGGCGCGTCGTCCTCCTCCGGCCTGAACCCCGAACTGCGGGAGAAGGGGGGTCAGGGCCGCCCGCAGGGCCCAGGGGCAGGCGGACCGCTGTGCTGGGCGCCGGGCTTCCCCGGAGGGACCAGGTCGCTTGTTAGTAGACGAGATAAAACTACACGGGAGAGGGAGGACAGGACCCATGGCCTTCCTCCCCCTCCTCCTGATCACTGCCAAGGGGCTGATAAGGAGTCCCAGAACGGGGTGCGGTGGGGGGCAGAGACCAGTGTTCCCGGGCATCTCCCCCCCCTGCTGGGCCGGACCTACCTGGTGTCCCCGGGGAGGAGGGCCATGGGCATGGTCTCCGGGCAGCCCCGGCCGGGGTGCCAGCTGGCCTTGCAGGTGGAGCAGAACTCCGTGGCGCAGGCCTGGCACTGCACCGGCTGCGGCGTCTGCAGCCCCAGCTCCGGGAGCGGGCACACGGCCTGGCAGGCGGACACCGGGCACCAGGTCCGGCAGGGGTCCAGCAGCACCTCTGGCACGGGACGGAGGGTGGGGGCTGGTCAGGCGTGCGGACGGGACCTCCCCCACACCCAGCCTCAAGTTCTGAATTCGTTTTATTTCACTTACAAATATACGTTTACTGACTTCACAGAGGCAGGGGGAGGGAGGGAGAGGAACCTCAGTGAGGCTGCCTCCTGCACGCCCCGCTGGGGATGGAGCCCGGGAAGGGAGCCGGGACCTCCCGGGTCACAGGGCAGCGCCCACACGGACCCGGGCCTCACAGCGCTCACGGGGAGAACGGGTGGTCACCCTGCAGGTTTTACAGCGCGTTCCGCAGGAACAGAGCGAGCCCGCGTGCTCAGGCCGTCCCTCCAGCCGGCCCTCGGCGGCTCGGTCGCCGCTGTCAGAGCGCGGACGCTGACGTGTGAGGGTGCCGGCGGGCACGCTCCCGCCAGGACGGCCCAGCCACGGGCTTTGCCGGGACGCCACGTGAGCCGAGGCTTCCCAGCTGTAGGCCCCACAGGCCTGTCTGACCCTCACACCGGCCTGTTTTTATGCAAAACAAACAAAACAGCCCGTGGACCGAGCCCGGCTCTGGACCCTGAGGGTGCGCACGGCCAGCGGGACGCCGATCCGGCCGCGTGGCTCAGCGCTCCGCTGCCCCAGGGCGGCCACCCCCTCGGACCCAGGCGGCCGCACGGCCAGGGTCTCTCCGGGGAATGTCTTCCGAGGAGCCGCCCCCTTCGGAGCCGCCCCTCCGCTGACCCGCGGCCACACGGCCGGGGACGGACTGATCACCGCCAAACCCCAGCGCCAGGCCCACGGCCACACACAAGCTCCTCCCGGCGGGCTCAGGGGCTGAGCGCCGACCTGGGACCCAGGAGGTCAGAGTTCGATTCCTGATCAGGGCACAGGCCCCGGTTCTGGGTTCCATCACCAGTGGGGGCGGGCAGGAGGCAGCCGGTCAGTGATGCTCTCTCCTCACTGGTGCTTCTATCTCCCTTCCTCTCTGAAGTCAATAGGAATGTTTTCTTAATTAAATAAAACCAGCTCCTGAGAAGTACTGCCGAGGCCCCCAAAGGCTGGCTTTGCTTCTCTGATGTGGCCACACGTCCTTTATCGCCATCGTTATTTGGAGAAGTGGCCTCACGAGGAAACATCGCCAGTGCTTCTTTCAAACACACGGAGCCTGGACGGAGACCCCGCCGCCCTCTGGTCTCGCCCCCACTCCCGGCGGGACGGTTTCCTGCGGACCGGGGCCGGCGGGGCGGGAGTGGACGCCCGTGACGCAGACCAGGGCCCAGGGCCCCGTCCAGGCGGGAGTGGACAGCCCTGACGGCAAACCGAGCTGGAAGTCTCAGGCCCGCGTGTTCCCAGCGGGTTTGGCGTGAAGAGCCGGGCACCTACCTCTCTCAAACTGCAGCTTCTTGTATCTCTGCATGATCTCAGCCGCCACCATGCACTCGATCTGAGGGAGAAAACACAGGACGAGGTGTGACAAGCTGATCACACACACACACACACACCCGCACCCCCACCCCCGCCCCCGCCGTCCCGGCTCGCGCCTCGTGCTCCTGCAGGCGGCCCTGCTTCGGGCAGGCGGCGTCGGGGCAGCTGATGGTGGTGGCGAATCCTTCTCTGATCAGGAGCTCCACGTACTGCTTCAGGCACTGCAACAGAGCGAGACGCAGACACACACGTTCCACATTACAGGCGTGGTGTGCAGACAGGACACCCCACGTCCCCAGCAGGTGGCGCTCCCACGTGGCCCCCCCCCCCGGGAGGCCGGCACCCACCAGCGTGCAGAACACGCAGCGGCACTGGGCCAGCGTGGTCATCTGCTCCAGCGGGTACTCGCCCAGGCACAGCTTGCACGACACCAGCGGGTCCAGGGCCAGATCCCACGCGGGCCGGTACCACGCCGTGGTCATGGCCGAGCAGTCTGCGGAGAGAAGGCGCGGTCAGGCGCTCCCCCGCCCCCTGGGCCGGGGCAGGCAGGGGCTGCATCTCCCGGCTGCAGCCCGGAGGGGAGACCGGGGGGGCGGGGGCGGAGGCCTGCCGTGGACCCTGGGGTTCCGGGGACCCCCTGGGGTGCTCCGAGAGGTTCCCCGGAGAGAGGCCCCGACGTGGCTCTGTGGGCGGTTCCGTCCCCGTGTGGATGGAGACGGTCAAGGTCAGACGGTGAGAGAGCCACCGGCCCCAGGTCCCACATCCCTCTGAGGCCCCCCCACCCCCACCCCGCACCCAGGCCGGAGGCAGAGCCTTAGCAGCCGGAGCGGCTGCTGCTGAGAGAGCCGTCGATGGGGTGCTGGCCTCAGCCCCGGGGACCCAGAGGGACCTCGCCTCCCACCCTGGCTCCATCCATCCACACCCCGGGGGCCGGAACCTCGGACACGGCCCATGGCCTCCTTACGCCTCACGGGTCCCAGGCTGCTCACTCGGGGACCTCCGTCCGCGTCACACCAGCACGCCGGAGGCCAGGCCCAGCCCCATCCTCCCCACACACGCTGCCCGCCCCACCCAGGGTCACGGTCCGGCTGCAGGCCTGGTGCATGCATGCCCGCAGGGTGGGCTCCGTCCCCAGCTGGGAGCGTGCGGAAGGCAGCCGTCAATCAGTGCTTCTCTCTCATCACGGATGTGTGTCTCTCTCTCTCTCTCTTCCTTCCTCTCCGGGATCAATAATAAACGTGTGCTTTTTAAAGAAGAACACTGGCTTGTCCTCCAGGGGGCGCTGGCTGCTCACTGCATGGGGGGGGGGGCGCAGACTGTGCTAAAGGCCTGGGTCAGAGGTCAGAGTCTCGGCCGGGGCAGGGTCTCGGGGTGAACACATCGCGGACGTGGGCCCGGGTGTGGGTGTGGGAGAGATCACTCCCTCCTGCGTTTCAAACCCGAGTCCCCTGCCCCTCCACCTCCACCTGCTGCGCATGGGAGCGCCACCTGCTGGGGACACGCGCGGGGTCCTGGCCGACGTGGCCCCAGTGCATTCCAGAAGGCGGGAGCCGAGGTCCCCCTTCCGCCCGGAGCCCCCGAGCCCCCACCCCCCCGACGTTCCCACCGCCCTCACCACCGCCCGTCCCCCCGGGCCGGGTCCCCCCGCTGTCCCCCTTCCCCCTGCTGTCCGCCCCTCCCACCCATCACCCCGAACCAGGTCCCCCCGCTGTCCGCCCGCCTCCTAGCGCGGTCCTTCCTGTTTACATCCTCCGGGAGGCCTGACCCTGCGCACACTCTGCAGGCTCGGCCGCTCCTTCCTCTCCTGGGCGGACGGCCGCTCGCACTTGACCTAGAGATGGCCCCTCCCCCAGGCCCGGCCCTCTCAGCAGACCCCAGCGCCCAGCGCCCATCAACCAGTATCCCCCTCGCGGGGAGACACCCTCTGGCCACGTTCATCCCGACCCCTCGCTGCTGACAGGCCCGGTTTATCCCGAAACGCCTGTGTCTGAGCCCCGGCCGCACAGGACGGCCCCCAGGCCGGAGGAGGGTGTGAGAGCCGCAGCTGCAGGCGGAGCGGGAACGTGCTGGAGTCACAGAGCAGAGCGGAGACAAAGACTTTGTTCCCCGGGGAGCGGAGCACAGAGGGGGGAACAGGGAGCACAGAGGGGGCAGCGGGGAGCACAGAGCGGGCAGCGGGAGCGTACGGAGCAGCCAGCCTTCTGGAACATGTGGCGGTTCTGTCCGTCCAGCAGCTCAGGGGGGTCAGGAGGCGCCTGCCCCTTCAGCGCGGGCCGGGGCCGCCACGGGGCTGTGACGGGGACAGACCGCGGACAGATGGACGGGGGACAGCAGACGGACAGGAGACAGCGGACAGACAGATCGGGGGACAACAGACCAGGAGACAGTGGACGGGACAGGGAGACAGCAGACGGACAGACGGACGCGGGGACATATCTGCAGGAGCTCAGCCCGGACGGGTGGTCCAGAAGGAGCAGGCGGTGGGGCCGCTGGGCCAGGACCCCGTCTCCGTCCCCGGCTGCGGCTGCGGGCCCCGCTCCTCCCCCTGCACCCCTGCAGCGAGCAGAGGGCAGCGAGCACTGCCCGCCAGCCCGGGCCCCCCGGCCCCCACTCCTGTCACCGGACAGAACACGGGGCTCCTTCTCCTCACGTTCCCCAGGATCAGCCCCGAAGTCTGGAAACACACAGCCACACGAACTGCAGCGGACACCACGGCAGCCACGCCCACCGCCCCCTCGCCCCTCACCCCCCCGCCGCCCACGCCCACCGCCGCCCACACCCCTCACCCCCCCGCCGCCCACTCCCACCGCCACCCACACCCCTCACCCCCCCGCCGCCCACTCCCACCGCCACCCACACCCCTCACCCCCCCGCCACCCACACCCACCGCCGCCCACACCCCTCACCCCCCCCCCGCCCACTCCCACCGCCACCCACACCCCTCACCCCCGCCGCCCACTCCCACCGCCACCCACACCCCTCACCCCCCCGCCGCCCACGCCCACCGCCGCCCACACCCCTCACCCCCCGCCGCCCACTCCCACCGCCACCCACACCCCTCACCCCACCGCCACCCACACCCACCGCCCCCTCACCCCTCACCCCCCCCGCCGCCCACGCCCCATCCCGGCCGCTGGGAAGCAGCGAGGTGCCTGGAGGGGAGGCCCCGCACCCCAGGCCCTCCCGGAGGCGGGGACTGTCGCCCGGGGCGACACCCTCCTCGCTCGGACACGGAGGACGGCGTGCGACGCTGCGGTGCCGGCTGCACGGACCGGTCAGGGGCCCCCGTCCGTGTCACAGGCACCGCCAGCGTCACGGAGCACCAGCCCCAGCTGCGCCCGCAGGCGAGCCGTGGACCGGACACACCGGGCAGCGCCCGCGCAGCCCTCAGCCTCGTCTTCGGGCGGCGACGGGGTCGGTGAGGTCCTGGCGACACCCTCACCGCACGCACCAGCAGGGCCTCCGCACAGAGGCACCGGGGAGGGGGCAGGGCTCCGCGGGACTTCCAAGCCCTCGGCCAGCCACACCCTGAGGGCCTGGCTCCAGGCAGGAGAGGGAGGAGGGGGAGGGAGGGGAGGGAGGAAGGAGGGGAAGGAGGAGAAGGAGGAAGGAGGGGAAGGAAGGGAGGGGAAAAGGAGGGAGGGAGAGGGGGGGGAAGGATCGAGGGGAGGAGAGGAGGGAGGGAGGAGGGAGGAGGAAGGGAGGAAAGAGGAAGGGAGGAAGGGAAGGAGGGAGGAGGGGAAGGAAGGGAGGGGAAAAGGAGGGAGGGAGAAGGGGGGGAAGGATCGAGGGGAGGAGAGGAGGGAGGGAGGAGGGAGGAGGAAGGGAGGAAAGAGGAAGGGAGGAAGGGAAGAAGGAGGGAGGAGGGCGGAAGAAGCAGGCTACACTGGACACTCTCAGGGGCGGAAGAGCAGACAATGGACAGTGAGGACCCACAGACGGAGAGGACCGGCTGGCTGAGCACCCCTCCCCCCGCCCCCCCACCTCCTGAGCGAGTTCATGGAGACTCTGTGCTTGTGAGGCCTCATGCTCCGCACTCAGCGCCTGCCCGGCCGGTGAGCGGCAGCAGCCGGTCAGTTCAGGATCAGACCCACCAGGACGGGGCCAGGGCGCGGGGCAGGAAATGCCGGGGGTGGCGGGGGGGCGTTAATGGGAGGGGGCGGGGGGATGGGAGGGGGCGGGAGAGCCACTGCCTTGGAGCCGCCCTGCCCCCGCTCCCAGTGCAGGGACCCGGCAGACACAGGCGGCTGTGGAGACGGCCCAGAGGCCTCAGCAAGCCCAGCTGCGGCCGGAGGACGGGACGCATGGGCGGAGCGCTGGCCAGCTCAGGGGCATGGGGGGGGCATGTCTCCCTCCAGGCCCGGCTGAGGACAGACCCAAAGTCCGAGGGGGCGTGGCCACGGAACGGCCGCGAACACTGGGGACGGTCCCCTCGGACCCGGGGCCTCGCCCGGCCCGCCATCCCCCCCGCGGGGCGCTCAGGACTCACTCAGAATCAGCTCCGACATGGCGGCCGGACCCCGGTGCCGACAGAGCTGTAGCCTACGGGTATTCACCCAGCCCGGCCGGGGGCTCAGGGCCCGAGCGTCCCCCAGGAGCCAGGAGCTCAGGGTTCGATTCCCGGCAGGGCACAGGCCCAGGTTATGGGCTTGGTCCCCTATGGGGTGTGCAGGAGGCAGCCGGTCTGTGATTCTTTCCCATCATTGGTGTTTCTCTCTGTCTCCCTCCCTTCCTCGCTGGAGTCAGTAAAAATATATTTTTAAAAATAATAATTTTAAAAAAAGGAATATTCTGGAAGACGGAGGGAGTGCCGGGCAGATGCAGGCTCTGCGTGCCCCGGCTCCTTTGTCTCCGAGCAGGAGGCTCTGCCCCAGCCCGCCCCGGGGACCCCGCCCCGATCCACTGACGCAACCCTCTCCCCCCGCCCAGCCGCCCTAGCAGCTGCGACCTCACCTGCTCCCCGGGAAACTCCACCTGGAGCAGGTGTGCGGCCGGGAGCGTCCCGTGGGACCCTGATCAGGCCCGGAGGACGTGGTGGTTCCAGCCACGGCCACGGCCCGGCTCACTGCCCGGCTCACTGCCAGGGCCTCCGTGGGGAGTCCTTGTGGGCAGTCCTCCATTTATTTGCGTGACGCTTATTAATTTGTGCAGCTATACGGTGTCTGGTAAGCTAATGTTCAAGAAAAAACATTAATTTTTATTAAAGCGCTCCATTATTTTATGTGGACGATGTCTCATTTATCTCAGCCCTCGGTGTTCAGCGTGTCTCCATCAGAACGGACCTGTTTCTGTGAAAATGGGAGCTTTGGCTTTCTATGGCCACACCCAGGCACACCTTGTTCATCCCTCGGCTGATCTGCTTGTTCTGGAACCACGGCGCCACGGAGGGCAGAGGTCACCCACCCGGGGTCAGGGGACGTCCCCCGGGCCCGGGCGATGGACCTGGGTGCGGAAAGCACTCCGCGGTCCTGAGGCCGGTTCCTCCCTCCTGCCCCACCCCTCCGGCTACCCGGGTCTGTAACCGGCTCTCTCCGGGTGAGCTGAGAAAATGACTGTTGTCAACTGTGTGTTCCAGCGTGAGCAGGCCGGCGGGGAGGGGAGGGGAGGGGAGGGAAGGGGGAGGGGAGGCCAGGGGCGTCCCACCAGGCCTCCTGCACAGAGCCCTCACTACCGCCGCGGCCACAGCACACGCTTCAATTACCGGAGCAGCTTTCTGCCCAGAATCCACGCGGAGAGCTGGTTTGCGGGGAGGAGGTGGCGGGCGCTGGCTGGGGGGCGGTGCCAGCTGGGTTTGTCCTGGCCAGAGTCCCACCTGGCTCGCTCCCATGTCCCCACCGCTCCGGGCCCTGCTCCAATCTGCTCTCCGCTCGCACACTCAGAGACTGCCCGCTCAGTGCTTTTACTAACATACCTTACTGACCTCAGAGAGGGAGGAACATCAGCGATGAGAGAATCCCGATCGGCTGCCTCCTGCAGGCCCCCCACCCACCGGGGAGCTGTGCCCGGAGCGGGATGGAGCCGTGGCCTCCTGGTTCCTGAGCCACAGCCCGGCTGTGCCCGGAGCGGGATGGAGCCGTGGCCTCCGGGTTCCCGGCGGACGTCACCTGGGGCCGCGCCGCCAGGAGGGTGTTACGGCTCTCACATCGGAGCAGGCTCCGGGAGGAAGCGCTCTCGGAGCAGGAATCTGACTCCCAGGAGGGACCGACCTCCCGAGGGCGAGGGCGTGAGAGCCGCCGACGTCACCTCAGGCGCAGAAAAGGGAGGAGGGTTTGTCCTTCCTTCCCAACGCAAACCGTCCCGTGTTCGCAGGGAAAGACGAGAAACGGCGAAAAGAAAACAAACGATAAACCCAAGCCAGGAGGGTACCCGGGGCAGCTGTTCCCAACCCAGAGCAGGGCTTTCCAAATTTCTCACGCACACATATGCTCACACGCACTCACACACACTCACACACTCACAGAGACACTCACACACATACACGCACACACACACGCACGCACGCATGCTCACACACACTTACATGCTCACACACACTTACACGCTCATACACACCCACTCACAGTCTCACACGCGCACTCACACACGCGTGCACACCTACATGCACTCACACACACACACGCACTCACAGAGACACTCACACACATACATGCACATACACACTCACACACTCAGAGAGACACACACACACACATACACACTCACACACTCACAGACACACACTCTCACACACACACGCACACGCTTGCACACACGCACACATACACGCACACACGCACGCACGCTCACACACACATGCTCACACACACATACACGCTCACACACACCCACTCACAGTCTCACACGTGCACTCACACACACGTGCACACCTACACACACACACCTACACACGCGCACACTCACCACACACACAGCCCTTAGCCGGCACCAACCGCCCATGAGCTCACAGTCCCGTCGGCGTCAAGGCCGGCAGGAGGCACCCCCCCCCCCCCCGGGGCCTTCGGGCTCAGGAAGTAAACGCACGGGGGGGGGGGGGGGGGAGGGGGCTGAGGGGAGCTGCCGACTCCCTGCAGTCGGCGTGGGGGCAGGAGGCCCTCAGCCACGCCGCCCTCTCCTGTGCACACACAACCCCAGACCCCCCTCCCCGGGGAGGAAGCCGAGGGCCAGGAGGCGGCTGGCAGGGCGGCCCGTCCGTGACCCTGTGGGCACCCCCGTGGGGACTGCTCTCCGCACGCTTGCTCGTGGCCGTGCCCAGCCTCCTCCCCGGTGTCTGCCGGCACCGCGTGCCCGCCCGGCCGTAGGCCCCGTGCCCGTCAGGCCACGGCGTGCCCGCATTTCTGCTCGCCGTGCGGGCTTTAGGGTTTACCACCGCGGCGGCTGGGTCCCCGAAGGCGCCCCCTTCCCGGGAGGGCCACAGGGCCCCCCTTCCCCTGCGTCCCGGGGGGGGGAGCCCCTCCAGCGGAGCCCCTAGCGTGCACCCCAGGACGGATCGAGCTGTCCGGCTGTCAGTGTTGTTTTTCCCTCCCAAACGCACATCAGACGAACATCTGGGTTCTATTTGCTCGCATTTTGTTTTAAATGTTTGTTTCCTGACTCACGCGTGAGGTTAGCCTGTGCTTTTCTTTAACTTCCTTTGCCTGATTTCGAGGGGGACCCCCGCCCCCCCGCCATTTTTATGTTTTCCTGCTCCTCGAAAGATTCCGTGTCTGCTTGGAACGGCCGCCCTCGGAACGAGGCAGGGCTCGGAGGATAGCGACCTGTGCTCAGGGTTACAGGCTCCATCCCCAGTGGGGGGCGTGCGGGAGGCAGCCGACCCCTGATTCTCCCTCATCACTGGTGTTTCTCTCTCCCTCTTCCTTCCGCTCTGAAACCAATAAAAAGTAAGTGTAAAAATAAAAATAAATAAGTGACGAACTCTCCCAGCGAAACACACGCCTGTGGCCTCACTTAGCCCCCGCCCGGCTCCCCTCTCGGAAGCCGTGGCAGCCACTCCTGTCCCCGATGCTCCCCTCCCCCCTCCCCCCAAGCCCACACCCGCCGGGCGCGCTGCCGCCAGGCCCGCACGGTATCTCACCGTGTTTGCCAAAGCCACCGCCGGGCTGCGGGCACGGAGCCAGCACCCAGCGCCTGGCCGCGCTCACCGGGCCATCCGGACACGGCTCCGGGCCCCGCCCGCCCGGGGCCATTCCCGGGGCTCCGACAGCCACACGTGGGACCCGCCTCCGGTCCGTGCCCCCGGCCTCCTCCGCCGCCTAGCCTCTGGGCCTCAGGGAGCCGGAGGTCCCAGGCCCAGCCCTCCCCCTCTCCCCTCGCTGGGACCTCACCTCGTCTCACCCTGTAAACGTCACCCCAAGACTCCCTCTGCGACCCCAGCCTGACCACGGTCTCCAGCCACGTGTGGGCACAGCCGCCACGCAGGGCTCCGTGGGCCCCGTCGTCCCCAACGCGACCTGTGCAAAGCGGGGCTCCCGCTCTCGGCGCCGAGACCATCTCCGCCGGCAGACGTGGCCGCCTGGGGCGGCACAGCTTCTCCTGAGCCCCACGGCACCGCCTCCTCCCCCCGCGCCGCCATCTGCCGGAGCGCAGGCCGGTCGCACCCAGAGCGGCCACGCTCGCCGCCTCGGCCCGCGGGGAGCAGGCCGCGCTCTGCCGTCCGGATCGCCCGGGCGTCCATGGAGCTCCAACGGCCTCTCGCTGTCCCTGATCCCTCCCCGCCCCCCACGCCTGCGCCATCGCCAGCCCACAGGCCGGGCCAGCCCACGAACCTGGGTGCACCCGTCCCTCCTCTGCTTCAGCCCTGCGCCCCCTCCCATCGCAAAGCCCCCGCTCCCCCGGGAATCGGCCGGGCCGGGTACGGGGTCCCTGCGAGCCCTGAGGCCACGCCCGGGAGCTGCTCCCACGCCCCCCAGGTCCCCGCCCCGCCCCGCACGCCGCCCCGCCCACTGGCTGGTGTGCAGGGGCCCCTGCCCCCTCCCCCCAGCACCACTCCTGCTCCCGACGCTGAAAGCGGCTCCCAGCTTCCCACACTCCTGAGGTCCACGGTCAAGGTCACCTTCCCGGCGAGACCTCCCAGCCCTTCCATCCAAAGCCACGCCCTCCCCGGCCCGCCACACACCGTCCCTCTCTCTCCTCCACATGCCCGTGGCACACAGTGTGGCTCCGGCCTGTCCCTCCCCCTCCCCCGCCCGCACACCGGGAGCGGGGCTGGTGTCTGTGTCCCCGGACGCTGGTCAGAGGAGCGCCGGCACCGCCCGGAGCCCGGCCCGCAGGCTCTTGGTGAAGGAAGGAGCCGGTCGGCCCAGACGCACCCTCTGCCCCCCCCTCCCCCCCTCCCCGGTCTCCAGCGCGGGGCATGGCTCTCCGGGCTGCGAGGAGCCGCGGGAGGCCCTGGTGGGATCGTTATGAAACATCACCGTGACGGCACACACTGAGCCGAGGTCCTGCCTCACAGCCGCCCGGGACGGGCTGGCCACGGCTCCCACGTGTGGCTCCCGTGGGGTGGAGACGCACTTACTGGCAGGCCTTCCATCTTCCCCACAACGGCCTGCGGTCGGCAAACTCATCAGCCCACAGAGCCACATACCAACAGCACAACGACTGACATTCCTCTGGAGAGCCACACGTTTTAAACTTAAACTTCTTCTAATGCCACTTCAACACAGACTGGCCCGGGCCGTGGTGTTTTGTGGAAGAGCCGCACTCAGGGGCCAGAGAGCCGCCTGTGGCTCGAGAGCCACGGTTTGCCAACCACTGCACTAAGAAGGCAGCGATGAAGCTTTGCCGATTCAAACCTGCCGAGTGCCACGTTACCTCTGAGAAGCCAGGGCAAAGCCAGGACGGGCTGTCTTCTGGCCAAATCCTGGTGTGCAGACGTGCTGGGCCCAGAAGTGCTGTGTTCCGTGTGCAGCGGTGCTTCAGCTGGCTCCTCCCCTCACGCCCGGCCACGCGTGTGGAGAAGTGGGACGAGGCCCCTGGGCACCGCAGCGCGTCACGGCCAGCAGGCCGCCCAGCACCTGGGAGACAGGAGGGCCACGGAGCTCAGAGGGCAGCCTGCAGGGGGAAGGGAGCACACGCCATCCCGCTGTGCGTCCGTGTGAGCAGATCACCCCACAGAGCAAGCCGGGGCCAACACGCACTGACCGTTCTGTCCGCCTCTCACCTGTCTCATCAGCTGTGTGCACATCAGCACACACACACACACACACACGTGACCGGACGCCGGGCCTCGCAATTAAAGAAATGGGCCGAAAGGCGCCGTCCTTCACCTGTCCGATCGGCAGCCACTAAAAACCCTCCACGGCGGAATAAAAACTCAGTACCGCTGGCTGTGGTAAGGGAAGACCTTCACTCACTTCTCAGGAACATAATAACGAGTGCCACCTGGAAAATCACTGGGAGTGGGTGAAATATAAACCACACACACCTCTGACCCCCACATGCCACCCTGAGGACTGACTCTTCGGCTGGACCGGCACCAGCGTGTCCTGTCACTGGGCACGTTCTTGGCGGCACACGGGACGGGCACAGACACGGCGGGCCCCCCGAGGAGCTGTGACGGGGGACACGGGAGTGAGACACGCAGTGTCACCCCCAAGTGAGACTGAGCTCGGGCCCCGGTGTCGGTACGAACTGGGGTCGAAGACAGAACAGCAAGAAAATAAAGGCGTCGTAGGAAGCAACTCCTATAAACCCATTTGTGCACACACATATGGGGGAGAGGCTGACACCCCTGATTTTTCTAGAATTTTTTTTTAAAGGAAAAGCGGTAGGAAGTCCCGTCCTCCTCACCTGGCCCCTCCCTGGCCCCGTTTCCTTTCTGCTGCCCAGGGAGCAGCGCGTCTCCCGCTGAAGGTTCTGACGTGTGTGTGACCCAGAGCTACACGCACCGAGAAAGGAATTCCTTTCCGAGGAGCACACACGAAGCAGGGTGATCCCTCGGTGGGAAAACTGCTGTTTCCGTTATTCTCAGAGGGTCCCTTATCCTGTAGGCGAACCTGCTGTTTGTAGGTAGCCCCTTGCCCTGGGACAAACCTGTTTTTGTTTAAGCGACAGGAAAAGATAAACAATGTCTGACCTTGCAGGCTCGCCGCTTCAGGGAACAGACTGACGTGGATAATAATTCCCAAGGTCTCAGGCCCAGGGTTCGCTCACGCTGACCTCGAGGTTGCAAACTGTTCGCAACCATCGCCTACGCCCGTGGCCGGCAAACCGTGGCTCGAGAGCCACCTGCGGCTCCTTGGCCCCTGGAGCGTTCTCACGCCGCTTCTTCAAAACAGACTGGCCCAGGCCGAACACCGACGTCTGCGCACGGCCACGGAGTTTCCATCGCACTGTCCGTGCGCGCCCGCAGTGGCGTTTTGTGGGAGAGCCACACTCGGGGAGGCCCGCAGAGCTGCGTGTGGCTCGCGAGCCGCAGTTTGCCGACCACGGGTCTAAGGTAACAGATGGACCTTGACAATAATCCCCATAGTCTCATGCCAAGGGTTAGCTCACGATGATCTCAAGCTTGAAAACGGATGGTAACCATCACCTGCACTGAGCTCTTGGTGAAATCTGCAGACAGAGAAGCTCAAAGATATAAATCCGGGAACTTCCTGGGTGCTGTTTGCTCAGAGATTTGGAAGAGACGCCTCCCGGGGCCCCGCGATCAGTGGCTCCTAATGAACGGGCTCACGGAGGCACCCTGTGTCTCGCCGGCCAGTGCATAGCATAGCCGTGAGTGCAGCCTGCCGCCGCCTCTGCACGGACATCCCCGCCCCTCCCTCCCCCCACCCCGGCTCTGCATTCTGGGCTCCGGAACCCACCTCCGCGCTGGGGGCCTGCCGGGCATCCCCCAGGTGAGTGCTGAGCTCTTCCTGCTCCCCCGTCTCCCTCCCTCTCCGTCCACCACGAGCGGCCAGCCGGCGGCCGGCGCCGACTCCTGCCGGGCGCACAGCCGAGCCTCCCCTGCCTGACCCGCGGGACACGGGAGCCCCTCGGCCTCCAGCCCCTCGCCCCCCGGTGGAGGGGTCTCGTGGCTGCCGCTCCATCCCAAGCCCCAGTTCGAACGCCCCAGAGCTCCCGGGAGCCAGCGTCCGCTGCTGCCGTCCGCGGAGGCTTCGCACGCGGTTCGCGTGGCGTGCGGATGAATGGAGGGCCTGTCCGGCCCACAAAGCGGCCTCTGTCCCGGCCCGCGCCCCAGCGGCTCGCACGCAGACAGAAGCCCTCAGTCTCGCTCCCCGCGGCCCTGCCCAGCGGCCCACATCTGCCTGCCCCGGGGCGGGGGAGGGGGGCAGGGGGGGCGGAGCGCACTCCCAGCTCGCCGGCTGTCCGTCCATGGCAGGGCCCGTGTCCTCATTCTCTCCGGCGAGGAGGGCATGCGGCTAATTCCACCATCGCCCGCGTCAAAGCAAAAATGACTCTGACTGGGAGGCACGGAAGCGCCCATCTTCTACAAAAACTGCCGTTTGAGCTGTTACCCCGCCCCCGGGCTCTGTCAGCGCCTGCCTGCTCCAATGCGAAGGAAAGTAACACGGCTCCCACTCCAGCGAGGCCATGAAACCTTCCCCGGACAAGGTTGTCGGCGCTGGCGCCAGGCCAGGCCTCTGGCGGGGTCCCAGGCCCAGCACACAGGGGCCGGGAGCACCCCGCAGTGGGGGGCAGAGAAGGTAAAGCATATGAACAGGGAAAGTTCCTCCCTGTGTGGCCCAGCATTGGAGACGTTTTCCTCCCGCTGCCTCCCTCTCTCTCAGCGCCGCTCGGCTCCTCTCCGGTTTCCGTGCCGGCGCCGAGCCTGGGGGCTGCGGGCACCGTCTGAGCCGGAGGCCACACACCTCAGACCCCGTCCGATGCCGCCGGGACCTTTGACCCGTCCGTGTCCCCATTTTGTCCATCCAGGAAGGGGGAGCCGTTCCAGGGGACCTCTCTCCCCGGGGCTCCCCCGAGAAGGCGGGCCATAAACCGTCTCTGAGAAACGCCGGGGGCCTGAGAGCGTTCCAGCGGGAGCGCAGAGGCTCTGCGGGGGCAGGGGCGGGGCCGCCTGGGGTCCGGGCGGAGGCAGCCAGGAGCCCATGGAGGAGCGGGGAGGGGGATGCTCTGGGAATCCGGACCGAGCCGCCTGGCGCCGAGTCCATCTGGACGCCATTTCCCGGTTGGATGAAACCCGGCCTCCGTCCGCAAGGATGGAAAGCCTTGACCCCACGGAGCGCGCTCCTGTTCTCATGGCTCCGCGGGGAGCACGGAGACCGGCCTCGCACAGAGCGACGCCATCGCCCCTTCTCTCCACGCTTTTCTCCTCTGGCTGCGGCTCTCCTGTTTCCAGCGGGAACGCCGGGAGCTGGGCGCTGCCGGTGGCGACAGCAGCCCCGGGGCCGTGGGCTGAGCGTCACCAGACCTGCTCCCACCCCGACCTTCAGAAGTCGGCATCGGTCCTGAGGCCCCGCACCCCCACTCCCACCCCCACCCCCAGGCCCTATAGCCGCCCTCCCGCCGCCACGGCCGGGACTGATGTCAAAGGCCCCCGCCCGCGGTGGGCGCGCTTCACCTCCCAGCAGATGTTTACGAGCTCCCAGCGCCGGGCTGACCACGGAGATCCTATCAGGCGCCCGAGGTGCCGGTCACCGCAGAACCACGCCGAGGGCAGCCTGATGTCACAGGTGCAGGGAGCGAGCGGCTCAGGGTTAGGCCTCGGACTGAGCTGCTGGCAAAGCCACAGACAAGTCCCGGCGTGGAGGGCGCAGCCTCTCGGCGGCATTAGGTGGCCTCTCTGTCTCCCAGGGCCTTCCTGGCAGCTGGCGGCTGTGGGAGGGCAGCACGTGCTGCCAGAACAGTGAGGCTCACAAGAACACGGTGACTGTGGTGACCACCGCCTTGTTTGCCTCTGGCTGTAAATAAAGCCTCAGCTTGCCGTCTGGATCTGTCCTGCGGCCTCGGCCAGGCACCGGAGAGCCACCTAGACCAGTGGTCGGCAAACCCATGAGTCAACAGAGCGGCAAACCTCGGCAGCTCGTGAGCCACAGTTTGCTGACCGAGAATAGACCCAGCTTATTCTCTTCGTCTGTCTTTTCTTCATCCTTCGCCCCCGCGCCCCCCCCGCCCAGGCTCGCCGAACCCTTGGCTGTGCCGGCGGGGCACAATAGGCATCGTGCGTGCCCTCCAGGGGAGACCCACGTGGAACGGGAGTTAAAACCACGCACACCTTCCCCGGCTGCCCACTCCCACTGCGCCCGCTGTGACCGGGGGGACAGGGAATCCCGAGAGACCAGGACGGCCTTCGGACGCAGCGGGGTGAGGCGGCTGCGGGGAGAGTGGGGGGTGGGGCACCCCACAGCACTGTCCACCGGCCACAGGGGGAGCAGCCAGGAGAGACACGCCAATAAGAAGCGGAAGAAGCGAGCGCTGGCCGCTCCCCAGAGGAGGTGACGGCGGGAGCCCGAGGCGCTGCCCGCCCAGAGGGCGCTGGGCTGACGGCTCCCACACGAGGGCAGAGCCCGGCGGCGTGGCTGAGCGTCGCCCTGGGAACCAGGCCACGCTTCCACTCCCGGTCGGGGCCCGGGCCCGGGGCGCAGGCTCCCTCCCCAGGAGGGGCGAGCGGAGGCCCATGGTTCCCTCTCGTCGTGGATGTTTCTCTCTCCCTCTCCCTCCTCCCTGACAGCAATGAACACGCGTTTTAAAAACCAGCACACAAAGGCGGCGCGGGACCTGCTGCTGTGTCCGGGATGGAGGGAAAACAAGGTCACAGCCAAGGGCTTCCGGCCAGGGGAGAAGGAATCCGGAGAGATTACAGCGCTCACAGATAAGGGATGCCTCGCCCCGCCCGGCGGGAAGAGAGAATTCCTTCAAGAAGACGGAGCACCCGGAGGCCCGCAAGGCCGCGTGGGCCTGGGCGGGATTCAGTGAGCATACAGGAAGCACGCAGCGGATGGCGGGCTGGTGTGCGAAGAGGAGAGGCGGGCACGGAGCCGCGGGCGGGCACCAGGGGCTCCTCCGTCCCACTGCCGCGACCCCCCACGTTTGAGAGACTAACACCGCCCTCCGCGCACAGACCGCCCCCTCGTTCTCGCCCCGCCGGCCTCCCCTCCAGCCCCGGCCCCCCAGGCGTGGCCACACGTACGGACCAGAGGGAGAGTGGGCGCGGGGGGTCGCTCCTGGGCTGAGCGTGTCTGAAGGGAAAGGCGCCCGGTGCGTTCCGCAGACATTTCCGAGCACCTGCGTGCGGGCCCCGAGCTGGCGGCACCGGCCACGGCGCTGGGCCTGCGGGCTGAGGCCCCGGCCCGCGCTGCACCCGGGCTGCAGATGCCCACGCTACGGCACGGCACCACGGACACCGGCCACGGCGCGGGGTCTGGCCCCCGCCGGCCAGTTCATCACCGCGCAGGCCGCCGGCCGCCGCCCCCACGGGGCCGGGCCTGTCCCGGGCGGTCCTGGGCCCCGCGGCTCCGTCTCCGCTTCCCCCCTCTCCCCCGGGAGCTGCCATGGACCCGGACTGTCCTGGAGACAGAGGCAGCGCCTGGTGCCTCCGGAAAAGCGGTTCCTTCCCGGTAACAGGACCGAGGTGGCCGGCCCCACACCCCAACCCCCCGCTCCTGTCCTGCGGCCTCACACACAGACGGGAGCCCGCAGCCTGGGAGAGCCGCTGGGCCCGGCCGCCCTCGGAGGGCAGAGGTAACAGGCGAAGGTCGGCGGAGCCGCACGGGGCACCGGGTCTCGGTGAGAGCGCCGAGCCGCTGGACCGGCGCCCGCCACCACGCCTGCCGTCAGCGCCGCCGAGGAGCCTGTGCCCCGGTCTTTGTTGGAGCTCCGTCCTGCCAGACACACGGAGACACACATGTCCGTCCGTGTAAGCACGTGCTCCTGACCCTGGCAGGTGGGGGTGGGGGTTGAACTCCGAGCCCCAGGATCTGTGGAGGGAGGGACCTTGGTCAGGTCTTTGCAGACGAGCGAGTTACCACACGGTCCACACTGACCAGGAGTGTCTGCCCGTCTTAGCCTATTCGGGTGATCTTTTTTATTAAACATATTTTATTGATTTTATACAGAGAGGAAGGGAGAGGGATAGAGTTAGAAACGTCGATGAGAGAGAAACATCGATCAGCTGCCTCCTGCACACCCCCTACTGGGGATGTGCCCGCAACCCAGGTACATGCCCTGGACTGGAATTGAACCTGGGACCCTTGAGTCTGCAGGCCGACGCTCTATCCACTGAGCCACACCGGTCAGGGCTCGGATGATCTTTTTCTAAAAAATGTATTTTTATTGGTTTCAGAGAGGCAGGGAGAGAGAGAAACATCCATGATGAGAGAGAATCATGGACCGGCTGCCTCCTGCATGCCCCCTACTGGGGATGGAGCCCACAACCTGGGCCTGTGCCCTGACCGTGACCTCCATTGCCGAGCCGCACCGGCCAGCCGGGCGGGCCATCCTGACCAACACCCCACCGTGGGAGGGGCTATCCGCAGACTCTCTTCCTCCCGGTTCCGGAGGCCGGAGCCGATCGGGGTGCCCGTCGGGGCTGGGATGGCTCTTCCTGCTGACGGTCCGCCCCTCACCGTGTCCCCCCCGGACGGAATGGCCGGGTCCCCTGCGTAACGGCGCCCACGGCCTCCACACCCCACCCCACTGGGGGCCAGGCTGGGACCGGGGACGGGGACACGGCGCCTCCTGCAGCCGGGCCTGCGCGTGAGGAGGGGAGGCAGGAGGCACCAGTGAGCCGCCGTGTGGGGCCAGCACGCTCGGAGCCTGCGAGCACGGCCCAGCGTGGGCGCCTGGCGTGCTGCTTCCTGTCCCAGCCCTCGCCTGGGCCCGCATCCTCTCCGCGCCCCAGCCCGGCCCAGCACGGAGGTCACCGCCCCCTGCGCCTCCGAGCGCTGACGGAGGCCAGGCCCCTTACACACCGCCACCGGCCGGTGCGGCTCGGGGAGCGTCCACCCGGGACCCAGGAGGTCACGCTTCCATTCCCGGTCCGGGCACAGGCCCGGGTTGTGGGCTCGATCCCGTGCGGGCGGGCAGGAGGCAGCCCGTCCATGGTTCTCCCCCATCATGGATGTGTCTCTCTCTCTCCCTCTAAAATCAGTAAAAACATTTTTTAAAAAAACTGAGTTATAACCACATGAACTCCCAAACGCCAGCTGGGCCAGGACGGGACGGTGTCCACGCCGTCAGAGGGGGGTCACTCGCACCCCGTTTTCCCACGGGGACCGGGGTCCGGGCCTGGCCCGCGGAGCAGCAGTGCGGCCTGGGGAGCCGGACTCGGGGGCTCACGCTCCGCACCCCTCCCCTCCTCCCAGCTCGCCCCCCTCCTCCTCCACAGCCCTCAAAGCTCCCACTCCACAGCCGAGACCGGGCCGCCCGGAGCCAGGCCACACCCTCTGACCTCTTCCCCTCTGACCTCTCTGGGCATAATCTCTTCACACTTTTTAAAAAATAACGAAACAAAACTCAGACAGGAAGCTGCAAAGACGGGGAGCCTCCCCTCCGGCCTCCCTCCAGCCCCCAGGCCTCCCCTCCGGCACCCCCTCCGGCCCCCAGGCCCGGCCCGCCTCCCCGGCCTCCCTGACCAGCACCTCTGGGTGGGACGCTCCCCGGGGGCCCTGCCTGAGTCACCTCCAGGCCTTTCCTAACCCCAGGTCCGCCCCCAGGATGGGGTCGTCCCAGATCTGTGGGGCCCAGCCGTGGGGGTCACCTCTGGGGGCGCAGGCACCAGCCTCCGCCCGCACCCCGGGCAGCAGGCCTCGGCCCGGTCTCCCCTCCCTCCCACCCGCTCCCGCCGGGCCGCCGGGAGCCAGGCCACCGCTGCTGGGCGGCGTTTTCCCTCTTTTTGGGTTCAGTGTGTATGGGGGGAGACAGGGACAGAGGGGGGGAGACAGGGACAGAGGGCGGGAGACAGGGACAGAGGGGGGGAGACAGGGACAGAGGGGGGGAGACAGGGACAGAGGGCGGGAGACAGGGACAGAGGGCGGGAGACAGGGACAGAGGGGGGGAGACAGGGACAGAGGGCGGGAGACAGGGACAGAGGCCGGGGAGCGCCCACAGCGGGGGACCCTCTGGGCCCCCACGGAGTGGATCGGCACCGGGCGGAGCCCTTTCCCAGGGGCCTGGGCGCCCGATGGGAGCGGGGACCCGCGGACCCCGGCCCCTCGAGGGGCGGCGGCGGGAGAGGAGGCGGGGCCCGGCGCCCAGGGAGATGGGTACCGGCCGCCGGTCCGCGCGCCCCGCGCCCCGCCCGGACCTCGCCCTCCGCGGCCTGCGCCCCGCGGCCCCTCCGCCCCGCGGCCCCTCCGCCCCGGCCGGAGCCCGGAGCCCGGCGCCCGGAGCCCGCGGCGGGAAGGGGACCCGCTCCCCGAGCCGCGCAGAGGCCGCCACCCCGCGGGCAGCCGGCCGGGGGCGCCCGCACGGAGCCCCGCTCCCCGCGCCCCGCCCGCCCGGTGCGGACACAAAGGAACGTCCGCGCGTCACGCACCGGCCCGCCGGCTCCGGCTCCGGCTCCGGCTCCGGCTCCGTCCGCTCCGCCGCCGCCGCTCCGAACGCTCCGCACAGGCCCGTCTCCGCCGCCCGCGCCTCGGCCCGCTCCGCCGGCGCCTCCGCCTCCCCCGCTCCGGGCGCGGCGCGAACGGCACAAAGACCGCGGCCCCCGCCCGCCCGCAGCGCCCCCTGCCGCCCGCCCGCGGCGCCGCACGCCCGCAGGGAGGACAGGGGGCCCCTGCCAGCCGCCAGGAGCGCCCCGAGGCCGGCCTGGGGGCACAGGGGGACCCAGAGGCCGGCCTGGGGGGACGGGAGCGCCCGGAGGCTGCCCTGGGGGAGGGGGACAGGAGCGCCCGGAGGCCGGCCTGGGGGGACAGGAGCGCCCGGAGGCCCGCCTTGGGGGACAGGGGGGCCTGGGGAGACAGGGGGCCCAGAGGCCGGCCTGGGGGGACAGGAGCGCCCGGAGGCCGGCCTGGGGGGACAGGAGCGCCCGGAGGCCTGCCTTGGGGGACAGGGGGGCCTGGGGAGACAGGGGGCCCAGAGGCCGGCCTGGGGGGACAGGAGCGCCCAGAGGCCCGCCTGGGGGGACGGGAGCGCCCAGAGGCCCGCCTGGGGGGACAGGAGCACCCAGAGGCCCGCCTGGGGAGACAGGGGGCCCAGAGGCTGGCCTGGGGGGACGGGAGCGCCCGGAGGCTGCCCTGGGGGAGGGGGACAGGAGCGCCCGGAGGCCGGCCTGCGGGGACAGGAGCGCCCAGAGGCCGGCCTGGGGGGACGGGAGCACCCCGAGGCCGGCCTGGGGGGACGGGAGCGCCCAGAGGCCCGCCTGGGGGGACGGGAGCACCCACGCCAGGGGAGAAGGTGCCAGGCAGAGCTCAGCCCTCAGCCCGGGCGGCCCCGGTCCCTCCCAGCAGGTCCCCCCGGCCCTGGCACACGGGCTGGCCCTGGAAGTCTGTCCCCGATGCCAACAGCCACGGGGGCCCCTGAGCCAGCTGGAAGCAGCGGTGCCGCCTGGCCCGCTGGCCCAGGGGGTGAGCTTCCACCCAGGAGCCCGGAGGTCAGGGTTCGATTCCCGCTCAGGACTCATTCCGGGTTCCAGGCGTGCAGGAGGGGGCGTGCAGGAGGCAGCAGGGCCGTGACTCTCTCATCACGGACGTTTCTGTCTCTCTCCTTCTCCCCGCTGAGATCCATTAAAAAACACACACCTCTACATGTTTTAAAATAATTTTTATTGAGTTTTTACAGAGAGGAAGGGAGAGGGATAGAGAGCCAGAAACATCGATGAGAGAGAAACATCGGTCAGCTGCCTCCTGCACACCCCCCACCGGGGATGTGCCTGCAACCAAGGTCCATGCCCTTGACCGGAATTGAACCCGGACCCTTCAGTCTGCAGGCAGACGCTCTATCCATTGAGCCACACTGGTTTCGGCCACACACTTCTATATTGTTTTTAAAGAAAGAAAGAAATGGGTGCCTGGTGAGAGGCCCTCCCTCTGCCAGATCACACGGCCTTCTCCTCTCCCCCGTCCCACCGCGGGGCTGCTCTGGGCATGGGGGGGGCGGGGGCCTGCATGGTCCCGGCTCCGGATACCTGCTGTGCGGGCAGAGCCGGCCCGGCCGTTGAGCGCCCCCCGGGGGATCTGCGGGCAGAGCCAGGGGCCCGTGGACCCTGACGGGGTGTCCCTGTGGGCGGAGGCCGACCCCACTCACGCCGCCTGGCCCGGTGCGGCCCGCCAACAGGAAGTGGGCACAAGATCGCGGCCAGGACTCCGCTGCCCGAGGTTTAGCGCGAGAGAAGGCGGTTTCGGGGCGGGGGCTTCACCCCAGAGCAGGGCGCCGGGGGACCGGGCAGGCGTGACGACCTCATGCCGACCCCACCGACCCCACCGTGTGACCCGCGTCCCATCCCTGGCCTTCCAGGAGGGAGAGGTGGGCCCTGAATCACGGCCAGCGCTGTCCTCACACGTGGCCGTGGACCGCTGTCCCCGGGACCCCCAATGGGCTCAGAGCGCTTCGGGGGCTCCCCTGGCGACGTGGGGCCTGGAGGTGCCTTCCCACAGACTCCCTCTGCCCCTCCCGGCCGGCTTCCTAATAAACAGCCATCGGGCCGCCTGGGGGAGGGCCTCCCTTGGGTGTCAGTGCGATCCGGCCCGCTCTGGCTGCGGTGTGGGAGGCAGGGACTGGCCGGCCGGCTGGTGTGGGAAACGGTAACCACCGCGGGCAAACCGGGAGCAGAGCAGCCGGGACAGGCTGGTGCTATGACTCCCACGCCCGGGGCTGTTGCTATGGCACCCACGCCTGGGGCTGGTGCTATGACTCCCACGCCCGGGGCCGGTGCTATGACTCCCACACCCGGGGCTGGTGCTATGATACCCACGCCCGGGGCTGGTGCTATGACACCCACACCTGGGGCCGATGCTATGACTCCCATGCCCGGGGCTGTTGCTATGGCACCCACACCTGGGGCCGATGCTATGACTCCCACGCCCGGGGCTGTTGCTATGGCACCCACACCTGGGGCCGGTGTATGACTCCCACGCCCGGGGCTGTTGCTATGACACCCACACCTGGGGCCGATGCTATGACACCCACACCTGGGGCCGGTGTATGACTCCCACGCCCGGGGCCGATGCTATGACACCCACGCCCGGGGCCGATGCTATGACACCCACGCCCGGAGCCGATGCTATGACACCCACACCTGGGGCCGGTGTATGACTCCCACGCCCGGGGCCGATGCTATGACACCCACGCCCGGGGCTGTTGCTATGACACCCACGCCCGGGGCCGATGCTATGACACCCACGCCCGGGGCCGATGCTATGACACCCACACCTGGGGCCGATGCTATGACTCCCACGCCCGGGGCTGGTGCTATGACACCCACACCTGGGGCCGATGCTATGACTCCCACGCCCGGGGCCGATGCTATGGCACCCACGCCCGGGGCCGATGCTATGGCACCCACGCCCGGGGCTGTTGCTATGGCACCCACGCCTGGGGCCGATGCTATGACTCCCACGCCCGGGGCCGATGCTATGACTCCCACGCCCGGGGCTGGTGCTATGACACCCACACCTGGGGCCGATGCTATGACTCCCACGCCCGGGGCTGGTGCTATGACTCCCACGCCCGGGGCCGATGCTATGACTCCCACGCCCGGGGCTGGTGCTATGGCACCCACACCTGGGGCCGGTGTATGACTCCCACGCCCGGGGCTGGTGCTATGACTCCCACGCCCGGGGCTGTTGCTATGGCACCCACGCCCGGGGCCGATGCTATGACACCCACACCTGGGGCCGATGCTATGACTCCCACGCCCGGGGCTGGTGCTATGACACCCACACCTGGGGCCGATGCTATGACTCCCACGCCCGGGGCCGATGCTATGGCACCCACGCCCGGGGCCGATGCTATGGCACCCACGCCCGGGGCTGTTGCTATGGCACCCACACCTGGGGCCGATGCTATGACTCCCACGCCCGGGGCTGGTGCTATGGCACCCACACCTGGGGCCGGTGTATGACTCCCACGCCCGGGGCTGGTGCTATGACTCCCACGCCCGGGGCTGTTGCTATGGCACCCACGCCCGGGGCCGATGCTATGACACCCACACCTGGGGCCGATGCTATGACTCCCACGCCCGGGGCTGGTGCTATGGCACCCACACCTGGGGCCGGTGCTATGACTCCCACGCCCGGGGCTGTTGCTATGACACCCACGCCCGGGGCTGATGCTATGACACCCACGCCCGGGGCTGTTGCTATGACACCCACGCCCGGCGCTGGTGCTATGACTCCCACGCCCGGGGCCGATGCTATGACTCCCACGCCCGGGGCTGGTGCTATGACTCCCACGCCCGGGGCCGATGCTATGACACCCACGCCCGGGGCTGGTGCTATGATACCCACGCCCGGGGCTGGTGCTATGACACCCACGCCCGGGGCTGGTGCTATGACTCCCACGCCCGGGGCTGGTGCTATGACACCCATGCCCGGGGCTGGTGCTATGGCACCCACGCCCGGGGCTGGTGCCATGCTGGCTGCCCACCTGCAGGAACTCAGCTTCTCTGGGGTGGTTTTGGGCCACTGGGCCCCTCAGATGCAGACGCCAGCTCCCGTTGGAATACAAGGCCCTCTGACCGTCACGCCCTCTCGTCGCCGAGAGGCTAAAAGGTGCTCAGGCCCCCGGGCGGCCTAGCTGATGCTTCACGTGGCCTCGCCTCTGGCGATGGCAGCTCGCAATGACCTCACACACTGTGTCACGCGCACGGAGAGGGGAGGCTGACAAAACACGTTTTAATATATTATATCTCTGACACAGGGGCAGACATATACACACATCAGGACAATATGTACACGCGTTTCCCCGGCGGCTCAGGCAGGGGTGGGGTCACGGCGGCCGCAGACACAGAGCAAAAGCTGAGGCTTGTGTCCGAAGGACAGCGTGCGCTGACGCTGTGGGATGTCCCCTCCAGGCGGGAGCAGGCCGCCTGGTCAGGGTCAGGGTCAGCGTCTGGACCAGCGTCAGGGTCAGCGGGAGAAAGCGTCCCTCGCCGGAGGACTGGCTGCGGCCGGGGTTCTGTGTCAGAGATGCCGAGGGTTCGCCGCGCTGCCTCTCGTGGAATCGGCGGCCGTGGGCACCGCGCACTCACAGAAGCGAAGAAAACAGTCTGAGCTGTGTTTCAGCCGATGGCCTCGCTGCCATCAGGCCCACGGGAGCCGCTGCCTGTGTGTCTCCTCCTCTGGCCCCGGGAAGCCGGTGTTCACAGGCCCCTGACAGGAGCCGCCTCCTCTGTGTGTGTGTGTGTGCTGTGGTTTGACCCCCACGGAAGACACATGACAGCACCACGGGGCGCACGCACACACTCACACATACATACATACACACACACACACACACACTCCTGCTGAAGGACAGGGGCTTGAACTCCAAAGCAGGGATGTCTTTCCCGAGAAGCAGACTCCAGCCAGGGCAAAGCCTGCCGAACCCGCAGGCAGTGAGACAGATGGGCCAGCGGGCGGGCGACGTGGCCGGGCACGCGCCCCCTGGTGGCGGGCAGCGGAGCGGCAGCAGGATGGAAATAGCTCTTCCCTCGGCTCCGGCCAAAAATTTCCCATGATTTTGCTTTTTTGGAAACAATGACAGGAAGCTGTGCTTTTCCAGGCCACAAACAAGGACCGGGTTACATAAACGAGGGCTCTGGCCCTGACCCCGCTCGGGGCAGGTCCCTCCCGGTCCATCGTGGTGCGTGGGAGAGACGCGGGCCTGTCCTGGGGCCTAGACCGGCTTCGCTCCCCGGGACCCCGCTGACTCAAGAAGCAGGACCGGCCCTGGGCTCCGTCGACATGGGGTCCAGGAGAGAGAGAGAGAGAGAGAGAGAGAGAGAGAGAGCCCTCGTTTATGGAGCCGTAAGCTGGGCCCTGGGCTGGTCCCGGCACCATGGGGGGACGCGGCCACCTGTCCGGCCGGCCCCTAAGCCTGAGGAGTGGCCGCTCCTGAGCCGGCCGCACCCGTGCCGCGCTCGGCACGCGCGGGAGGGAGTCCGGGTGGCTACCGTGCGAGGGCGGCAGGCAGTCGGCGTTGCCACAAGCAGCTGTGGCTGCAGGACGGTGTCCCCGTCGTCCCAGACGCGGCCGCTGGCCGCTGGCCGCTGGGGGTCTGGCAGAAAAGGCGTGGCCATCGCACGGACAAACTGGAGAAGCCACTTGGCTGTGGACACGCAGGCATCCAGGACTCGGTGCTCAAAAGCCAAACCAAGCGAGCGAAGCGGCCCCGGCGAACGGCCTGCACCGAGGGCCTGTCACCACGGTAACTGCCGCCGAGCACAGCAGGGGCCGCCGGGCCGGGCAGGGCGGGGCGGCAGGAGGAGCGGCGGGAGGACGCGCCGGCGCCCCTACCAGTCCAGCTGCAGGTCGGCCTTGCTCCACACGTACTTCCCGCCGCGCTTGAGGAAGGTCTGCTGGTCGAAGCCGCTGAACTTGATGGCCTCCTGCACGCCCACGTCCAGGATGGACGGGGACGGGTCTTTGCGGCCCGCTCGGCAGTTCAGGAAGCGCATCTGCAAAGGGCAGGGCAGACATGGGGTCCCGGCCTGTGCCCGCCAGACCCACTGCTGGGCTTCACCCCGGTGAGTGGGGGGGTACCCCCTCCCCCCGTTTCAGCCCGTGTCCGCCCGGAGCCGCGGGCCGGGCGCCGCTCAGCTGCCGGCCCCCGGGCGCCGTGCGCTGACCTCACCCCTCAGGCCCCCAAGAGGAACGCGGAATAATTGGCCGTGAACTAACTTGGAAACAGTGAGAAGCTAAAAAGTCACAGGCAGCGCCTCTCCAAAGACCAAATCCAACTTAAAAACTTGCCGCCGTAGTTCGCATTAGACTCATTTTTTAAGAACGGGCCTTTGGGCCCTGGCCGGTGCGGCTCAGTGGGTAGTGCAGGAGGCAGCCAAGGGATGAGTGTCTCTCCCGTGGGTGTTCTTCTCTTCCACTCACCCTAATGTCCGTGGGAACATATCTGACATTACGGGTGAGGGTGAGGATTGAGGAAACAAAGAGAAGAGGGAGAGAGGAAACGCTGGCCCCGGACCGCCGTGGCTGCCTCCCCTCTGCAGGACGGGGGTAGCGGGGGGGGACTCACATACTCATCCAGGATCAGGTAGGAGTCCTTCATCTGCAAAGGGAGGGGCACGGTCAGTCTGCGGTCAGCCTCACGCCCAGGGCCTGCGATCGTGGCCCGGGCTCAGCGCCCCCACTGCGCCTCAGCGTCTGCCCAAGTCCCCCACGTGAGCTTCCCCTTCCCAGCTCCCCCCACCACCCTCCAGTCTCACAGCCCGGGTCCCCGCCCTGTGCCCAGAGGGTCCCGTGTCGCTCGGAAAAGTCTCCCGGCGGTTTCCCGCCTCCTCTCGTGGTGGGAGAGCCGCTCTGTGTTACCCAGCATGCCCAGGGCCGATGCCCCGGGCACCCTCTGCCCCCTCGCCCCAGGTCTGCGGTCCAGGAGGACAGACAGCGCTCCGCTCTCATAGCGGCACCACGCCCGCTGGAGGAGGAGCACCCTGCGCTCACGCCAGTGCGGCCCAGTGGTTAGAGTGTCGGCCTGCAGACTGAAGCGTCCCGGGCTCGATTCGGTCAGGGCACAGGCCTCGTTTCGGGCTTGACCCCCAGGAGGGGGCGTGCAAGAGGCAGCCGATCCATGGTTCTCATCATGGATGTTTCTCTGTCTCTCTCCCTCTCCCTTCCTCTCTCGAGAATCAGTAAAAATATATTTAAAAAACCAACAAACTAAGGCCCCAGGGCTGAAGGGCGCAGGACGGATGCCGGCCGCAGCCCTAGACTCCCCCCGGCCCGGTCTCTGTGTGACCCCGTGGGGCGGGCGAGGGGCCTTGGAGCGGGTGTGAGCGTGGGCCCGGGGGCCGGAGGGGTCTGAGCGTGGGCGTGCCGGTCGGGGGGTCTGAGCGGGGACGTGCGGGTTGGAGGGTCTGAGTGGGGACGTGCCGGTCGGAGGGTCTGAGTGGGGACGTGCCGGGTCGGGTCGGAGGGGTCTGAGTGGGGACGTGCCGGTCAGAGGGGTCTGAGTGGGACGTGCCGGTCGGGGGGTCTGAGCGGGGACGTGCGGGTTGGAGGGTCTGAGCGGGGACGTGCCGGGTCGGGTCGGAGGGTCTGAGCGGGGACGTGCCGGTCGGAGGGTCTGGGTGGGACGTGCGGGTCGGAGGGGTCTGGGTGGGACGTGCGGGTCGGAGGGTCTGGGTGGGACGTGCGGGTCGGAGGGGTCTGAGTGGGGCGTGCGGGTCGGAGGGGTCTGAGCGGGGACGTGCCGGGTCGGAGGGGTCTGAGTGGGACGTGCGGGTCGGAGGGTCTGGGGGGACGTGCCGGTCGGGGGGTCTGAGCGGGGACGTGCGGGTCGGGGGGTCTGAGCGGGGACATGCGGGTTGGAGGGTCTGGGTGGGACGTGCCGGTCGGAGGGGTCTGAGCGGGGACGTGCGGGTTGGAGGGTCTGGGTGGGACGTGCGGGTTGGAGGGTCTGGGTGGGACGTGCCGGTCGGAGGGGTCTGAGCGGGGCCGTGCCGGTCGGAGGGGTCTGAGTGGGGCGTGCGGGTCGGAGGGTCTGGGTGGGACGTGCCGGTCGGAGGGGTCTGAGCGGGGACGTGCGGGTTGGAGGGTCTGAGTGGGGACGTGCCGGGTCGGGTCGGAGGGGTCTGAGCAGGGACGTGCGGGTTGGAGGGTCTGAGTGGGGCGTGTGGGTCGGAGGGTCTGGGTGGGACGTGCGGGTCGGAGGGGTCTGAGTGGGGCGTGCGGGTCGGAGGGTCTGGGGGGGACGTGCCGGTGCGGGTCGGAGGGGTCTGAGTGGGGCGTGCGGGTCGGAGGGGTCTGGGTGGGACGTGCCGGTCGGGGGGTCTGAGCGGGGACGTGCCGGGTCGGAGGGTCTGGGTGGGACGTGCGGGTCGCAGGGTCTGAGCGGGGACGTGCCGCTCGGGGGGTCTGAGTGGGGGCGTGCGGGTCGGAGGGGTCTGAGTGGGGGCGTGCGGGTCGGAGGGGTCTGAGTGGGACGTGCGGGTCGGAGGGTCTGAGTGGGGACGTGCCGGTCGGAGGGGTCTGAGCGGGGACGTGCGGGTCGGAGGGGTCTGGGGGCCGGTCGGGGTCTGAGTGGGGACGTGCGGGTCGGAGGGGTCTGAGTGGGGCGTGCGGGTCGGAGGGTGCGGGTCGGAGGGGTCTGAGGAGTCTGAGTGGGGACGTGCCGGTCGGGGGTCTGAGCGGGGACGTGCGGGGGGGGTCTGAGTGGGGCGTGCGAGGGTCTGGGTGGGACGTGCGGGTCGGAGGGTCTGAGTGGGGACGTGCCGGGTCGGGGTCTGAGGCCGTGCCGGGAGCGGGGCCGTGCCGGTCGGAGGGGTCTGAGTGGGCCGTGCCGGTCGGAGGGGTCTGAGCGGGGCCGTGCCGGTCGGAGGGGTCTGAGTGGGACGTGCCGGTCGGAGGGGTCTGAGCGGGGCCGTGCTCGAGGGGTCTGAGTGGGCCGTGCCGGTCGGGGGGTCTGAGCGGGGCCGTGCCGGTCGGGGGGTCTGAGCGGGGCCGTGCGGGT
Source organism: Nyctalus aviator (assembly GCA_036971965.1). NCBI lineage: Eukaryota > Metazoa > Chordata > Mammalia > Chiroptera > Vespertilionidae > Nyctalus > Nyctalus aviator. The sequence goes on from CM072932.1 coordinate 58,604,487, forward strand.
TGGAGGGTCTGAGTGGGGACGTGCCGGGTCGGGTCGGAGGGGTCTGAGTGGGGCGTGCGGGTCGGAGGGGTCTGGGTGGGACGTGCCGGTCGGAGGGTCTGGGTGGGCCGTGCGGGTCGGAGGGTCTGAGCAGGGACGTGCCGGGTCGGGTCGGAGGGGTCTGAGCGGGGCCGTGCCGGTCGGAGGGTCTGAGTGGGGACGAGCCGGCGGCCGGGCACCCACCTTGGCGTTGCTCTCGGGCACCAGGCAGGGCAGCCCGCGGTGCCGGTCCAGGAAGGCCTGGAACTCCTCCTCACTGATAAGGAAGCGCTCGGCCTCCCGCAGGGCGCTGGCCCCCACGTTCTCCCCCTCGATGAGGAGGCACTGGAACACCTGGAACACGCGTGTGCTTGGTGGGCGTGTCCCGTCGGGGCCGCCCGAACCGGCCCCGCCCCGCTTCCTCCCCCCAGAGCGGAGTCCACCCCTCAAACCGAGGAACATTCTAGAAAGTCATGGCTGGGGGCCCCGGAGCTCGCCCTGGGCTTAGGGAGCACGGACATGACGGGCCTCGGTGACATTTGATCTGGTTTCATCACCTCAGTCTTCGGACTACAGAATAGCCAATGCTCCTGGAAGGAAGTATGGGCCATGCGAACACATACGTGACCTGTGTTTGCGCGCCAAAGCCCGGGTTGTGGGCTCCATCCCCAGTGTGGGGCGTGCAGGAGGCAGCCGATCAATGATTCTCTCTCATCATGTCTGTTTCTATCGCTCTCTCCCTCCTTTCCTCTCTGACATCAATCCTATATAATAAAAGCATAATATGCAAATCGACCAAACAGCTGAAGGAACGGTGGAGCCACCGGTTGCTATGATGTGCACTGACCACCAGGAGGCAGATGCTCAAAGTAAGAGCTGCCCCTAGCCGTAGGCCCCAGGACAGCCAAGGCAGGTGCCAGTGCCCCCGCACCCCAACACCTCGCTGGTCAGAGGAGCTCTGATGGCCAGCCAGGCCAAGGCGCCTTTCCCAGGCATGAATTCCATGTACCAGGCCTCTAGTAAAAACACATTTTTTAAAAAAGAAGGACCGGGCTCTGGCTGACTCTGCGGCTCAGAGCTGCAGGCTCAGCACCTCCACTCCGCAAAGCCGGTCCCGCCAGCGCAGTGCGGCGTGGCCGTGGGCGGAGCGCGGACTCACCTTCCAGCGCACGGGGTTCAGCTCCTGGATGTGGGCGCGCATGTCCTCGTCCACGTTGAAGCGGTTGATGACGGAGTTGATCTTGAAGGCCACGCGGTACTGCCGGCACCAGCGCCGCAGCCGCCGCAGGTTCTCCACGTGGTTGAGCTGCCCCTGGCCGCGGCCGATGAGCACGTTCACCTCCTCGTTGAAGCTGTCGCAGGAGACGGCGAGGATGTCCAGGTACTGGCCTGCGGGGAGGGCGGCCGCTCAGACCCGCAGCGAGGCCAGGCCCGGCCCGGTGGTGGCCGCCACCTCCCCGCCTTACCCGCCCGCCGTCACCGTGTAAACGCCGTGAGCCCTGCCCCACAGCTCCCGCGGAGACACGTGTGCATCCTGTGAAATAATCTTAGGAAAGGAGCCGCCTCACAGGACGCCAGCAATGTTTACAAGCCCGTGTGTGTGTGTGTGTGTGTGTGTGAGCGTGTGTGTGAGTGTGTGTGTGTGTGTGTGTGTGTGAGCTCCTATCCGCACGTCCTCCAGGGCTCACTCACTCCTGAGGGCGTTGGTGTGCTGGAGCTCTGCAGACCTACATCTTTCCACACACACACACACACACACACACTCACACACACACACACACACACGCTCACAAACACACACACTCACACACACATATGCTCACACACACTCACACATGCACACGTGTACACGCATGCTCACACATGCACACATGTACATGCACGCTCACACATGTACACGCACGCACACACTAGAGGTCCGGTGCACGAAATTCATGCAAGGGGCTCGGCCCTCACAGACCCGGTTTCGTCCAAAAGATTATCTGGAAGTTCGTTGGGCTGTCTGGCCTAATTAGCTTATTACTTTTTTATTGTGTGTGTGTGTGTGTAATTGATTTCAGAGGGGAAGGAGAGGAGAAAGAGAAATATCCATGATGAGAGAGAATCACTGACAGGTTGCCTCTTGCACATCCCACACTGGATGGATGGAGCCCAGAACCTGGGCCTGGGCCCTGACCGGGAATCGAGCCGTGACCTCCTTGTTCCCGGTGGGCGCTCAGCCGCTGAGCCAGACCCTGGTCCGGCTGCTTACTTTCTCGGAGACTGAACGTTGATAACAGATGAGCAAAGCGGTGGGGAAGCCGGAGCCCAGCCCCCTGCTCTCTCCCCCTGGCAGGCCCTGTGCGCACACACGCTGTTATCTGCCCGAGCACGTGTGTACGGGAGCCCTGCGGACCCACCCATTGCTCCCCCCACACGCAGCTGCGCGGAGATTAGAACGAGGCTAGAACGAGCAGGCCTGGCCCGGGAGGGAGGGAGGGAGGGAGCGCAGCAGGGCGGCCGGGAGGGAGGGAGGGAGAGAGGGAGCACAGCAGGGCGGCCGGGGGGCGCGCTCACCGTACTCCTTGAACCAGCGCTCCCGGATGAGGCTGCCGTTGCTGACGATGCTCACGCTGGGCAGGCCCAGCTCCTGCTTGCAGAACCGCACCAGGCAGCCCAGGTACTCCCCGCGGTCCTTCAGGAACGGCTCCCCGCCCGAGAAGTTCACCTTCTCCATGCCTGGGGCCGAGACACAAGCGGTGAGAGAGCGCCCGGACCTGCTGCTCCTGCATGCCCCGCACGCCCCCTACAGGCCGCCCACTAGGCCCAACCAGGATTGAACCCGGGACTCTTCAGCCCACAGGCCGGTGCTCTACCCACTGAGCCACACCAGCCCGGGCCAAGGCACATTTTTCTCCCCTTTCTCCCGGCACAGACAGCCGTCATCACCTCACGCCAAAGTCTTCTTTTCTCCGCCGGGCAGCCCCTGTGCCCGGCCACCGGCCGGCATGCCACTCCTGCCCGCTCCTGCCCACTCCTCCCTCAAACCCCAGAGAAGGGGGCGGCCCCAGGACTCCCCGGCCTGTGTGTCCTGTTCTCCCCAAGGAGCTTTATAAAGAGGGTGCCCCGACCTTGCCCTGAACAGTCCCGGGAGGGCACCCCAAATCCCAGCTGTGGTCCCTCCAGGCCCTCTGCCCTCAGGGGTGCTGATTGGCCAGCTCGTCGCCGTGGACGACTCACAGGCTGGGGAGCTCCAGGCGAACACCCTCTCCCCGAGTCTGGGTGAACAGGCAGGTAACGGGGCACACCCCCCGCCCGTGCGCCCCCAGCCCCTGTGCCCCCAGCCCATGCGCCCCCAGCCCCTGTGCCCCCAGCCCCTGTGCCCCCTGCCCGTGCGCCCCCAGCCCCTGCGCCCCCAGTCCCTGTGTCCCCTGCCCGTGCGCCCCCAGCCCCTGTGCCCCCCGCCCGTGCGCCCCCAGCCCCTGCGCCCCCAGTCCCTGTGCCCCCAGCCCGTGCGCCCCCAGTCCCTGTGCCCCCCGCCCGTGCGCCCCCAGTCCCTGTGCCCCCAGCCCGTGCGCCCCCAGCTCCTGTGCCCCCAGCCCGTGCGCCCCCAGCCCCTGTGCCCCCAGCCCGTGCGCCCCCAGCCCCTGTGCCCCAGCCCCTGTGCCCCCAGCCCCTGCGCCCCCAGCCCGTGCGCCCCCGCCCGTGCGCTCCCAGCCCCTGCGCCCCCAGCCCGTGCGCCCCCAGCCCGTGCGCCCCCAGCCCGTGCGCCCCCAGCCCCTGTGCCCCTGCCCGTGCGCTCCCAGCCCTTGTGACCCCAGCCCGTGCCCGGGGCGGAGCCCAATGCCCGGGGGACTCACCGGCCTCCTTGAGCAGCCGCAGCCCCCGCTGGGCCTCCTCCAGGGGCAGCACGAAGGAGGTCTTGGCCGTGTGGAAGCAGAAGCCGCACTTGTAGTTGCACTGGCGCGTGAAGTGGTAGTTGACGCTGGTGGGTGTGAGGGGCCCGTCCTGATCGCCGCCTCGATCCTCCTCCTCCTCCTCCCCGGCCCCCTGGGGCCGCGGCCCCTCCGGCCGCCCCTCCGGCCGCCCCCGCAGCGCCGCCCAGAGCCCCAGGAGCAGGGGCGCCAGGAGGCTCCACAGGGCGCCCAGCAGCTTCCCGGGCACCGCCAGGGCAGCCAGCGTCCACATGGTGAACCGGCGGCCGGCCGCTCCGCGGGCTTATATGTGTGCAAACACCGTCCGCGGCGGACACGCCCCCGAGCTCAGCGGCTGAGTTTCGGTTCTCACTTCCCCGGAGGAGCTGGCGCGGGGCCAGGCGAGCACGCCCCGGCCGCCCGCTGCTGCCGGCACCGGTGCCAGCGCGACAGACACGGGCGGCCCCGCTGTCCCCGCTGACTCACCCCGCGTCACCGAGGGCTCCGGCCTCACCTTCACCCTCACCTTCACCGTCCTCACCTTCACCGTCCTCACCTTCGCCGGCGCCGCGGGGAAGGTCCCTGCGAAAGGTGTGGCCGCCACCGCCCTGCCCGCGGCCGCCGACCGCATCAACCTGTGACCCTCACCGGCCCCGTGACCCCTCACCGCCCCGGGACCCCCTCACCGGCCCCATGACCCCTCACCAGCCCCGTGACCCCCTCACCCGCCCCATGACCCCCTCACCGGCCCCGTGACCCCCTCACTGGCCCCAGGACCCCCTCACCCGCCCTGTGACCCCTCACCGGCCCCGTGACCCCCCCCCACCGTCACTCTCCCGTGACCCCCTCACTCGCCCTGTGACCCCCTCACTCCCCCTGTGACCCCCTCACTCCCCCTGTGACCCCCTCACTCCCCCGTGACCCCCTCACTCCCCCGTGACCCTCTCACTCCCCCGTGACCCCCTCACTCCCCCCTGTGACCCCCTCACTCCCCCGTGACCCCCTCACTCCCCCGTGACCCCCTCACTCCCCCGTGACCCTCTCACTCCCCTGTGACCCCTCACTCCCCCGTGACCCTCTCACTCCCCCGTGACCCTCTCACTCCCCTGTGACCCCCTCACTCCCCCTGTGACCCCCTCACTCCCCTGTGACCCCCTCACTCCCCCGTGACCCCCTCACTCCCCCGTGACCCCTCACTCCCCCTGTGACCCCCTCACTCGCCCTGTGACCCCCTCACTCCCCTGTGACCCCCTCACTCCCCCGTGACCCCCTCACTCCCCCGTGACCTCCTCACTCCCCCTGTGACCCC
>CM072932.1:58614706-58642206 GCA_036971965.1 Nyctalus aviator
TGCTTCGCGCTGGAGCTCCCGGGCGGCGGCCTGGCGCACTTCGCGGTGGGCGCCGGGGGCTCCGGGGGCGCCGAGGCCCCCGCCCCCGACCCGCGCGCCGCCGCGCTCCTGGGCCCGCCGGGCCGCAGCTACGCGCTGCTGGTGCCGGGGGCGCCGGGCGCGGACCTCGCCGCCCGCGTGCGCGCCGCCCGGCTGCTGCGGCGCCTGCTCCCCGCGCTGCGCCGCGGGCCCCTGGGGCGCTGCCAGCGGCTGCGGCTGCTGAGCTACCGGCCGGGCGGCGGCGGCCTGCAGCGGGGCCTGCTGCTCCGCGACCCCGGCGCCGGCCCCGCCACGCGGCGCGCGCTGCTGGCGCTGCTGGACTCGTGCCTGGAGGCGCCGCGCCCCAGCCTGGGCGAGTTCGGGGGCGAGGACGCGGGCGACGGGGGCCCGCGGCTGTGGCAGCGCCCGTGGGAGCTGCGCGGCGGCCGCGAGTGGCGGCAGGCGGAGCCCGAGCGCGTGGTGGCCGCCCCGGAGCCCGCGCTGCACCCCGCGGTGCCCGACCTGCCGCGCGCGGCCGTCTTCCCGCACCGCGAGGCCGCGCGCGCCGTGCTGGAGGCGGTGAGTGGCGGGGACGGAGCCCGGGTCCGAGGGGGTCCGGGTCCGAGGAGCGGGCAGGGCGGGGGCGGGCTGCCCGCCTGGCTCTGCCCGGACCCCTGGCCTCCTGGAGAGCCCAGCCGCCAGGGCCGCCCACCGGTGTGGGCACCTGCCCCTGGCGCACAGCTGGACAGGACAGGAGCCGCGGGTGCGGGGATGGCGGCAGCTCAGGGCCTCACGGGGAGGTGGGGTGGGGAAAGGCAGGCCGCTGGGGTGCAAGCACCGGAGACTGAAACAGGCCCCCTGCTCAACCACTGAGCCGCCCGCTCCCCTCTCCGTCGCTCCCGGTGGAACCCCGCCCTGCGGGTGGGAGTGAAGGGGGCACTGGGCCCCTCAGGGCTCAGGAGCCAGGGTTCTCGGGGCCCAGCCTAGCCAGGGCCCCGGGTCCAGGGGCGCCCGGGCGGCCGCACTGTGGGCCCGGAGTCATTGGACAGGCTGATGGGGTGTCCCTGCAGGCCCAGCCGCTTGGGGTGAAATCCAGACTCTGGCATCGAGGGCCTGTGTCACTTCACTTTCTTTTTAAACTTATTTTACTATTTTTTTATTATTTTTATTGATGTCAGAGAGGAAGGGAGACAGAGAGGGAAACATCAGTGATGAGAGAGGACCATGGGTCAGCTGCCTCCCGCACGCCCCTCACTGGGATGGAGCCCCCAACCCGGTCCGGATCCCGATCCCTGCCCGGGAATGGAGCTGTGATCTGGTTCATAGGCCGGCGCTCAGCCCCTGCCCCCGCCGGCCGGGCTCAGCAAGTTTCTTAAGTGTTTTTGCATCTGTTTCCTCAGCCGCAGAGGGGATGCTGGGGCCGCCCCTGCCAGAGCTGTCGGATGCCCGGCTCAGCCCGGAGCTGCCGGTGGGGGCCGCAGTGGGGCGACCCCAGGTCCGCTCCCTGAGCCCCTGTCACACCCGCTCTGCTCCGCCTGAGTCCGCGCTCCCGCCAGCTTGTAGAAGGAATCTGGGCCCACAGTGCGGCCGCCCCCCGGGCGCCCCTGGCCCCAGGCCCTCGCTAGGCTGGGTCCCCGAGACCCAGTGCTCCCTTCACTCCCACCGCAGGGCGGGGTTCACCCAGGAGCGATGGAGAGGCGGGGGGGGGGCACTGCTCTCCTCAGAGCCACCGGGGTGCAGCCCACCCTCCAGGGGTCTGGACGCGCTCCCCAGGCGGGGCCTGGGTCTCCCCATCGCTGGGGGACGCTGGCCCATAGTGGGGTGTCACTCCTGACTTCCTCCTCCGGGAGGCGGGACCCTGACCGTGGCCCCGCCCCCCAGGTCCACACACTGAACCGGTGGTGCCAGCCGCCACCGCTGCCTGGACTCCAGGCTGCTCTGGGCTCAGCGGAGGCCCCCTGACCCTCCTATGACCCTCCCTGACCCCTCACTCCCCTGACGCTTGCTTCGGCTGTCCGCAGTGCACGCCCTTCCTGCCCGCGGCCCGGGCCGTGCTGGAGCTGGTGGACCGGTGCCCCCGGCAGCTGCACCGAGGCCCCTTCCCGGTCATCGTGGTGGAGGGCCTGGACGCCACAGGTGAGCCGCTCCCTCCAGGCGTGGCCCGGGAGCCGGAGAGACACAGAGCCCGCTGGGGTGCCGAGGGGGCTGGGGGTGTGGCCCCTGGGCGGCCTGGGGTGGAGCCCAGGGAAACGGGTGGCAGTGGGCGCGGCCTGGGTGGGAGGCCAGGGGGTCGGAGACAGGGAGAGCTGGTGGGGGGCGTTGGTGAGGGGGGTGGTGTTTGGCTCAGAGAGGGGCTGGGCCGGGAGGAAGGCGGATGGGTCCTCCCCACGGAGAACTGGCGCCTACGGAGGCGTGGTCAGTGCCCAGTGCCCAGAGCCCCCGGCCGGCGGGAGGCGGCGGAAGCCGCGGGAGTGAGAGCACTGTGGAGGCCCGGGGCTCAGCCCCAGCGCACGCAGAGGTGCGGCTGAGGGCAGAGGAGAGACCCGGACACGGCTATTACTGTAACTATTACTATTACTTTCTTTTTTTTTTTTTTACATATATATATTTTATTGATTTTGTACAGAGTGGAAGGGAGAGAGATAGAGAGTTAGAAACATCGATGAGAGAGAGTCATCGATCAGCTGCCTCTTGCACACCCCCTACCGGGGATATGCCTGAAACCAAGGTACATGTCCTTGACCGGAATCGAACCCGGGACCTTTCAGTCCCCAAGCCGACGCTCTATCCATTGAGCCAAACCGGTTTCGGCTACTATTACTTTCTTTAAAGAGAGAGAAAGGGAGAGGGAGAGGGAGAAACATCACTGAGAGGAAGCCATGGATCGGCTGCCTCCTGCACAGCCCACACGGGGGGTGCAGCCCACTACCAGAGCAGGCGCCCTGGCCGGGCACCGAACCGGTGACCTCTTCATTCCTGGGTCAGCGCTCACTGCTGAGCCACCCGGCCCGCCAGGGGACAAGCCGTGCTCGGGAACAATGGTGTCCCCGGCCAGGCGGCTGGAGGGCCTTTCCCGGGCGGCCGGCAGGCGGGAGGCGTCAGCAGGGCCGATCCAGCCTCCACGCCAGAGCTGGCCCGTCCCTTGTCCACGGAGGGCCAGCTGGGTCCCCTCCCGGTATCCCGACTCTCAAGAGCGGGTCCCGGGTCCGCAGGGGCCTACCAGCGTCCGTGATGCGAGCCTGTACACTCACCGGCCAGCCCGGGCCAAAGGAGCCAGGTGTGCGGCCCGCGGGCCGGGAGCCTGACACGCCGGCTCCCCGGCTCCCCGGGACCTCGCCGCGCTGAGGGCCGGGCCGGGAGGGGCCGCCCTGCTCCCGGGGAGCGCCGCCCGGGAGGGGTGACGGGGCGGGCTGAGCCGTGCCGTGTCCGCAGGAAAAACCACGCTGACCCGGGCGCTGGCCGACGCCCTGGGGGCCACGCTGCTGCGGTCGCCGCCCGCCGGCCTCAGCCCGTGGCGCCAGGCCTTCGACGAGGAGCCCGACATCGTGCGGAGAGCCTTCTACTCGCTGGGCAACTACATCGCCGCGTCCGAGATCGCCGAGGCGTCCGCCCGCGCCCCCGTGGTGGTGGACAGGTGGGCGAGGGGCGACGGCCTCCTGGCGTGTGTGTATACATGTGTGTGTGCGCGCATGTGTGTGCGCGCGTGTGCACATGCCTGTGTTGTTACGGGAACTAGCGTCTGTGATGCGTGGATCGCCTGGCCTGGCGCTCAGGAGGCTGCACACGCTGTCCTAAGGCTGGTGGGCACGGAGCGCCCTCCACCGTCCTGCCCAGCAGCGCCGGCGTGAGAGACGCCGCCCGCCCGGGCCCTGCGCTGCCTTGCCGGGACCGTGGCCACCGTCCCCTCCGCCATCCGCCACGTCGGCGCTTTGCCGGCTCGTTGGCCGAGTGCCCCGCTGTCACGGAACAAGCACACGGTGGCAGGAGAGGGTGATACCCACAGCGTGTCCCCAGCACGTATGCGCACGCTGTGCGTCCTTCTGAAGGCATGTTTATGGGGACACGTGTCCCTTCTGAAACCGCACGGTCAGCCGTGAGTCTGTCCGCTCCGGGACCCGCTGGACAGAGCAGGCCGCCCGGAGACGGATGAGCCCCTGGAGGAGACGGGCAGGCGATGCGACAGCGGACTCCCCCTGAGAGCGGTTCCCGCTGAGGAGCCAGCTCTGCGGGGAGCCCACCGCATCCTCTCTGTGGTGGTGCATTTACTCCTTTTTAAAAATATACATTTTTATTGATTTCAAAGAAGAGGTGGGGAGACAGAGAGAATCATGGATCGGCTGCCTCCTTCCTGCACGCCCCACACGGGGGATCGAGCCTGCACCCCGCCTGTGCCCTCACGGGGATCGAACTATGACCTCCTGGTTCAGCCGATGCTCAGCCCCTGAGCCGCGCCAGGCTGGCTGTTCTTGATGATATAACTACGTTAGGTGTAAGACGCAGGTTTGTTTGTTTACTGGGTGCCGTGCTCGGGGGCTGGAGCAGAGCCGTCCCTGGGGCTGGTGCCCGCCGCCTCGATTCCTCCTGCGGACGGGGATCTCACCGCCCCCCCCCCCCAGGTTCTGGCACAGCACGGCCGCCTATGCCATCGCCACCGAGCTGAGCGGGGCCGTGCCGCACCTGCCCCCGGCCCGCCACCCCATCTACCAGTGGCCCAGGGACCTGCTCCGGCCCGACCTGGTGGTGCTGCTCACCGTGAGCCCGGAGGAGCGGAGGGAGCGGATCCGGGGCCGGGGCCTGGAGAGGACCGCCGAGGAGGAGGAGCTGGAGGCCAACAGCGCCTTCCGGCAGAAGTGGGTGTCGCGCCCGTGGGGGGGGGGAGGGTTGGGGAGCACGGAGACGCCCGGGGAGAGAGCGTGTGCACGCCGACCTGACGGCCTCAGGCTTTGTGACCTCTGGCACGCAGACGACCTCAGGCTGGTCGGAAACCCTCCGGGCGCAGGCCGCAGAGACCTGTCATTGGCGTGTGACCTGTAATCTCTGCGCCTCTGCCGCTCGGCCCGCACATGGGGGTGCGGGGGGTGCTCCCAGGGTCACCGGGTGTGAGGAGGGGAGGCTCACGCACAACCCTTCTGTACGGCGGACAGTGGGGACTCATAACGCTGGCTGCTGACAGCACTCCTAGCCCATCAGGTATTTTTAAAAATACCTATTTTTATGGGTTTCAGAGGGAGAGGGGGAGAGATGATGATGATGATGATGATGAGGGAGAATCAGGGACCGGCTGCCTCTCGTGCCCCACGCTGGGCATCGAGCCCACAACCCGGGCCTCTGCCCTGACCGGGAATCGAACTGTGACTGCCTGGTTCCTAGGTTGGCGCTTAACCACTGAGCCACACAGCCGGGCCCTCTCAGGCCCTAAACACAGTGTCTCAAGCGTGGCCAGTGGGCAGAGCGGGCGCCAGGGAGGTGGTGGTGACCCCACGGGGACTGTGCTTCAAGCTGCGGGTGGCACAGCGGGAGGGACAGCGGGTGGCTCAGTGGATGGGACAGCGGGAGGGACAGCGGGTGGCTCAGTGAGTGGCACAGCGGGAGGGACAGCGGGTGGCACAGCGGAGGGACAGCGGGTGGCTCAGTGGATGGGACAGCGGGTGGCTCAGTGGATGGGACAGCGGGTGGCTCAGTGGATGGCACAGCGGGTGGCTCAGTGGATGGCACAGCGGAGGGACAGCGGGTGGCACAGCGGGTGGCACGGCGCCGAGTGCCGGAGAGCCGAGCGGAGACCTGTGCCAACCCTGCTCCTCTCCCGTCCAGGGTGGAGGTCTGCTACGAGCGGATGGAGGACCCGGGCTGCCACGCGGTGGACGCCAGCCCCGCCCGGGAGCAGGTGCTGCAGGCCGTGCTCGGCCTCGTCCGCGCTCGCTGCCCGCAGCTGCCGTGACGGCGCCGGCCCTGCGGGCGCCTCCCACCCCGGGCAGCGCACACGTCCCAGCGCGGTGCCTCCGCGTCGGGCACAGACCTCCGTGTCCCCGCCCGTCGCTCTGGCTCCCGGCCGACGACCTCGGGGCGAAGACGGCCACGTCCCCTGAGAGCCACGAGGGTTCCGCCCAGGCCCACGGCCTGTCCCGGGAGCGTGGCTCACGCTGTCCCAGCGAAGGCCCCCGGTCTGTCCTGTGCGAGGCCGAGGTCCAGGCCGCGAGGAAGCCCTCCCGCCCGCGTCCCGCCCGGCGTCCCGCCCGGCCTCCGCCAGGCCCACCAGCTCCGTGGCAGAACCTGGACATGGCGGGCGTGGGCGTCTCCCAGCCTGGCCGAGCCCATCCTCCTGGCCGAGCCCGGATCCCGGAGCCACACACTCCCCCCCAGGACGTGTCTGCGTGTCCCGGCTCCCGGGAGCCGTCTGGTGTCCGCCTGTCCCTGCGGCCACAACCCCGGGGTCCCCGGAGCCGGGCCCACGGCCTCTCTGGGATTATGGGATCACCTTCTGCTTGTTTGATCCCATCCCTCCCTCCTGACCTGGCTTTGGGGGCGGGGAGCGTTCTGCCCTGAGCTGGACGTCCCCACGTGGCCGGGCAGCGGTGTGGCCACAGCGCCGTGGCCCGCAGGCTGCCGGGGGCGGGGCTTCACCAACAACAACGGGGCCAGGAAGCCCCGACGCCGGCGTCCGCTCGCCCCGCGTGCGGTTCGCCCTCCGCCTGACACGGCCGGGAGGGGCCTCCTGAGGAGGCTGTCCCGCGCTGCGTGTCAGTGATGGCCCGTGGCATCCGCTAGCGGTCTGTGTGGCTAGAAAGCGCTGGCTGAGAGGCGAGGACGCTGAAGCGCTCTGTGCCTTGGGTGAGTCGGGGAATATTGGCAGTGACCTGATCAAACGTGTGACAAGGACGCTTTTTGTGATTTAAGGGGTGAGCAGAACCAGGCGGTCGCCTCGAATCTCTCCCGGTTCTAAGATGGATAAATGCTTGTCTTCTTGAGACAATCCTCCCCCCCCCCCCCCGCCCCCAGATAATTATGTTTGAGGCCTTACCAGGTTCACGCTGTGGAATCGTAAATTGCAGTAATGTTTAGTATTAACGATCTCATCCTATTTTTCTAAAGAACTCCGGGTAATGTATACGCTCTGTATCTGTGCATAGAAATGGAAATGTAATCTCGGCCGAAGACATTTTTAAAGCTGATACACGGTGTCGGGATCCTTTAAGATGCAACGCCGAATCATGTTCTTAGCGTTCGTGACTTCACGGCCCGGACAGCTGGCGTGCTGCCCGGGGAACAGCCTCCGAGCCCCCTTCCTGCCTCGCCGTGTCTCGGCCTGCGCTGTCCTGCCCCCGCGCCCGCCTGCTGCCCCCGCGCCCGCTGGTGCCCGCGTCCCACGGGTCCCACGCTCCGACGGGCGATCATCAGCAGCCTGGTGGCCAGTTCTCCCGGCGGGAGCTCAGTGCAGAGCACCTCGCATGGGCCTGTGGCTCCCGGGGGCTGGGCCCGCTGAGGTCTGCCTGGCAGCGCTTCGTGGCTGATCTGAACTTTAAGAACTGTCACGTGGGGAACGGGGAACGGGCTGCCTTTGGTTCCATCCCCGCTTAGGGTTCGGCTCTTCTGGATTTTGTTTCATGAAAATGGAAGCCAGTGGCCTCCCAGCCAGTCCCTCCTGCGCCCACCAGGGGGCGGGAGGGAGCTCACGGGCAGCAGTCCCCGAAGCTGTGCCCCAGAACGACAGAGGTTCCTTTATGGAAACCTGCCCTCATGGGAGCAGCAGGGAGAGCCCGGGGCGAGTCCAGGCCGAGGCAGTGTCTCTGAAGGGGCTGGCTTCCTTCTCCCAGGATCCGAGTCCAGCCCGAGTCAGAGCGTTCCAGGAAAGACCTCGGTGAGCATGTCTGTCTGACAGCGTGGGGGGGGGGGGGGCGCGGCCGAGCAGCTTGCCCTGGGCGCCTGTCAGGCAGATGTGTGACCACGTGCGTTTCCGGCTTCCCATGCTCCGCACGGAGCGTCAGCCTCACCGGCATCGCCGCCGCCATCGCCCGAGCTCCATCACCTGGGTTCCAGAGGGTTCCGGGCTCTGTGTGTGTCCACGTGCTTGTAAAACTTGGCACATCCCAAAAAAAACACAAACCTCACACCCCACTCCCCACCAGCCGCTCTGGGCACACGGGCTGCTTCTGCTGAGACTGGTAAGGCCCCGCCGGCCCCCAGCCCCTCGGCAGCCGCCCGGTCACCGAGCCCGCAGCCGTAACAGCGTCCGCGTCAGCGTCACCGGGCCTTAGCCAGACCCGCGGCCGCACAGGGAGGGGGGTTCCCTCACGGCCCTGAGCCCTAAGCGTGTGAAACAGGATCGGAGCTCAAGGCGTGTTTCTGTTCCATGCTGTCATGTTCCAATGACCGGGGAGCCCGGTGCCGGTACACGCCGGTGACACGCGTGGGCTCCCTAAGCCCGTGAGGGGAGTCGGTCTTTCCTGCACCGCCTTGGGGGGACACGGGCGCCGTGAACACGGGTGCAGGCGTGGGCTCTGTCACAGGTCAGTGCATGGCGCCGGGAGCCCACCACCCACGTCGCATCCCGGTCAGCTGTGCTCTGACCCCGCCTCCCTCAACACTCCCCTCCGGCGACCACAAATGGGTATTTTACAAACCAGCTCGCTTCAAACCCCCGGAAACCTGATGGCAGCTGTGAAAGCGCCTCCCAGCACGCCCATTGCCCTGCTTTTCCTCCCGGGAACTTCATTCCCACCAGCACTCTGCTGCCCCCTGCAGTCCGGGGAGGCGCAGCACCCAGCGCCATCCCCACCGGTCACTGCTTCCCCCTCAGGGCCTCCTGCTCCTTCCTGCCCCCCCATCTCCCATCCCATCGCTCCTGGGAGGGCCCTTCCCATGACTCAGCCTCGGCCGTCCCCGCCCGCCCCCCTGCCCTCTGATCACACACTGCTCTGTCCATGTGCAGTCCACGCCCACATCTACGTCAGCACCTACACCGTCATGGCCATGTCCTCACCCATATCCGTGCCCATTCCCATCCCTATGTCTCCATCCTGTATCTACAGCCATGTCCATGTCCATCGCTGTGCACACATGCCTGTACCTGTAATTATAACTATGTGTGTGTGTATGTGTGTGCACACACCAACACCTGCACCGTCATATCCACACCCACACCCACACCCATATCCGTACCCAGCACTGTCTTCATCCCGTTTCTACAGCCATGTCCGTCACTGTACACCCGTGCCTGTACCTGTGATTAGAGCTGTGTATGTGTGTGTATGTATATGTGTGTACGCATGTATGTGTGTATGTGTATATATGTGTGCATACACGTGTGTGTGTGTGTCCTCTGCTCCTGCGCTGGAACACTCGCCCCACCAGGCCACGGGTGCTCACCGCGGGGCCCCGCGCCCACCCCGCCGGGCGCCCAGCCGCTCCGTCCGCATCTGTGAAATGGAGAGCGAACCCCACCCTCAGACCCCCTGGGTCAGGCCGCCCCTGACCAGCTCCGTGGGCACGTGGGTGAACTTCAGGCACCATCCTTTTCTCGGGTCTCCCTCCGGGCGCCCTCCCACCCCTCCCGCCCGAGGGTGAAGCCTGGCCGCGGCGAGGGGGACAAGAGGGGGCTCTGGTCCTGCCCAAGGCACCCGTCCCGGTCTCTGTCCCTTCTCCTCCTCCGCTCCCCGGCCGCACCCGGCTCCCGGGGACGCCCGTTCACGGTCACTCCGGCTCCCAGGGGGAGCCCGTTAACAGTCACCGGGGCTCTGGCGGTGTGCACACCGGCTCCCGGGGATGGGACGCCCGTTAACAGTCACCGGGGCTCTGGCCGCGTGCACACCGGCTCCCGGCTCCTGGGGATGGGATGCCCGTTAACAGTCACGGGGCTCTGGCTGCGGCACACCAGCACCAGCTCCCGGGGACGCCCGTTCACGGTCACACCGGCTCCGAGGACGCCTGTTAACAGTCACGGGGCTCTGGCTGCGGCACACCGGCTCCCGGCTCCCGCGGACGCCCGTTCACGGTCACACCGGCTCCGAGGACGCCTGTTAACAGTCACGGGGCTCTGGCCGCGTGCACACCGGCTCCCGGGGATGGGATGCCCGTTAACAGTCACGGGGCTCTGGCTGCGGACACCGGCTCCCGGCTCCCGCGGACGCCCGTTCACGATCGCTCCGGCTCCGAGGACGCCTGTTAACAGTCACAGGGCTCTGGCCGCGTGCACACCGGCTCCCGGCTCCCGGGGAAGCCCGTTCATGGTGCACACCAGCCGTCCCAGCTCCTGACACCTGCTGCCTGCAAGGGGGGCGGGTGACCGGGAGGTCAGAGCTGGACAGGAGCACCAGCGGGTGTGTCTCCCCTGATAAAACAAGGTTCCTCAGTTCCCCCCTCCCCTCCGCTCCGCTCCCCTCCCCTCCCCTCCCCTCCCCTCCTCCCCGCACACGGAGGCCGCTGGGCGGCGCTGCGGCTCCACGGCGGCCGCGGCTCCCGGGGGAGAGGGCAGGCTGGGCACAGGGGCTGCTCAGGGTGCGGCTCCCTGTCTGAGGCCCCCCCCCCACCCGTGGACCTGCCGGCAGGGAGCCAGCCCCGCACCCCGCACCCAGAGCCCGGACCTGGCCCAGGCCCAGGCAGGGCCCGAGCTCGGGGAAGGGGGAGCAGGTGCCTCCGCCCCGCTCCCGCCGCTCCGTCCCCCTGGGAACCGGGGAGCCGCCCGCCAGCCCCGTCCGTCCTCCGCGCGGGTGGGGGGAGGGGTAGGTCTCGGAGCGGCCTGCACCCCCGCGGGAGGCCGCCCTGGCAAGGTGGGGAGGGGGGCGGGCACCCCCTTTCCCGGCCGGACCAGCGGGTCGGCAGGTGGACCGGTCTCTCTCTGCAGCCTAACCCCGCCCTCCCCCACCAGCTGGGGCTTTGTCCCCGAGCCCGGCCCCCCTCCCGCAGCCCGGCCTCTCAGCCTCTGCCTCCTCCTCCAGCTGGTCAGGGGCCTCTTGGGCGGGGGAGAGAGGGGAGGGGGAAGGGGAGGGGGAAGGTGGGAAAACGGGAGAGGAGGGGAGGGGGAAGGTGGGAGGAGAGGGCTAAAGGGCGAGGAGGAAAGGAGAGGAGGGGGAGGGAAGGGGGGAGGAAGGGAGAGGGGAGGGGAAGACAAGGGAAGGTAGGGGGAGACAAGAGGGGAGGGGAGAGGGGAGGGGAGGGGAGGGGAAGGGAGGGGAGGGCAGGCGGGGAGCGAGCTGGGCAGAAGTCCTGATGAAAGATGTACGGGCCAATCAGGGCTGCGGTCCCCGGGGCCCCTCCCCGCTGCCGGCTGGGGCTGGAGAGCCTCCTTCGGGCCTTTGGGAGGAAATGGGCTGCAGGGCCGTCCCGGGACCGGGCACACGGGCTCAGGGAGATGATGTGCCCTCTGGGCTGCGGGTCAGAGGTCACGGCTGCGGCTGGGGACGGGCCGGAGGAGGCAGGGCCCCACCCTCCGGGCACCTTCCGGGGGCCACACCGCTGACCCCCAATGAGCTCCTGGGTCAGGGCCCCCTCCCCTGCAGAGCCCACCCCACCCCCTGCTGCCTCTCCCGGGAGGAGAGCCTGGCCATTGGGAACCACGGGGGCCGCCCCACCCCCCGACTTCCTGTGCAGCTGGCACCCCCTCCCCGGGCTCAGGGCCGGCTCCTGACGGGAGGCTGGCCCGGGGGGCCGCCTGCACAGAAGGCTCTTTGGCCCTTGAGTGTTTAGCGAAGGCCAGCTCAGGAGGCCCCTCATTAAGTTAATAACCATGCACCTGCCCATCTAGTTTGTGTTTAAAACGTGTGGCTCTCAAGGAATCGGAGGCGCCATCCTGTTGGTGCTTGCTCTGTGGACGAGTGAGTTTGCCGACCGCGGCCCAGCGGTGGGCTGTGCGTCCCCCGGGGGCGGCCTCGGCGGCGATTCGGGAGCGGCGTCCAGGACAGTCCCCTCGGCCTGCCGTGCTGGCTGCCGGACGCCGGGTCGGCGATGGGCTGTCTCGGGTCCCCGTGCCTCTGAAATGGGGCCGGAACGGGCCCCTCCGTGGGCCAAGGTCATTGTCCCGGAGGCACTGGAGGGAGAGAGGGGAGCGGAGGGGCCGGCCCGACGCCGGGGACGGGGGTGACCGGCCCGGCAGGCGGCCTGCCCGCACCCCGTTCCCACGGAAACCGCGAACAGCTGGCCCCACAGCTCCAAGCTTCGCTGTCAGCCCCCCCGGGGGGGGCGGGGAGCCGATGTGTGCGTGTTTGGGGTGAACAGCGCCCTGAACAGGGAGGCACCAGACGGGCCCTGTGCGGGGGCTGCTCTGCTCCCCGATTCCCGGTGCACCTCTCAGTGCGGGAGCCGGGGCCCGATCTCAGAGCGGCTCCCGAACAGGCCGAGCGCCGGGCGGAGGGCGTCTGGGATAGATGTGCGATGGCGCCGGCCTCTCCGCCGGCTGGATCGGTCGGACCCTCGTCAGGGAGTCCCGGGGGGTAAGAACGGGCCTCGTCGCTGGCATCTCTCGGGACAGAAACTGGGAGCCGTCAGGTGGACCGTGGACGGGACAGAGCAGGACGGCCCAGCCTGGCGTCGGGCCCCGGAGAGGCCGGCCACGCCGCCCAGGCGGGCGCTCCCAGGGCCAGCACGGACAGCGCGGGCTGCGGCCGGCTGCCCTGCCCCCGAGGCAGCACGGGGGAGGGTACAGTCGGCGTGGATGGCCACGCGGGCCCTTTCCAACCGCAAAACCCGCAGAAATGAGTCCTGTTCCTGTCACCGCGGGTCCACACTCCGCCCACAACACTAAGGGCCCTGCGGGCGCGGGCGGCTGTGAGCCCGTCCCCGCCGTCACCGCGATGCCTTACGGTCGGGGCTGCTGCGGTCAGAGAGGCGGGTGCCCGATCCTCAGACAATGGCGGGTCCCTGCCCAGAGGCTCCGAGCGCCCTGGCGCCTCACAGAGGGCCTCGGAGCGGACCCGGGCGCGGCTGTGGTCGGCGTCTTTGCTCGGAGGCTCCTCCTGACCCTCCAGGGAGAGGTCAGAGACACATCGCGGGGCCCCACAGCCAGGCCTCCGGGACTCGGGGTCCTCCCCGAGGCTCGTGGACGGGAGCCTGGCCACCGAGTGCGGCTGGTGTCCGAGGGAACGAGAGGGGGCGCCCGCAGCACGCCCACAGCACGCTGTGCCTCACTCACCCTGCCGCCTGCCGTCCCCGATCCCGCCCGCATCCCCCTCCCCATCCCGCCCGCATCCCCGTCCCCGATCCCGCCCGCATCCCCCTCCCCATCCCGCCCGCATCCCCGTCCCGATCCCGCCCGCATCCCCGTCCCCGATCCCGCCCGCATCCCCCTCCCCGATCCCGCCCGCATCCCCCTCCCCATCCCGCCCGCATCCCCGTCCCCGATCCCGCCCGCATCCCCGTCCCCGGACAGACGCCCACGCCAATGGGCGCTGCAGGGAGCTGACGGCAGCCAGAGGCGTGGGGGGCGGGGGGAACGGCGCTCGGCTCGCGCCCCGATGACAAGCACAGGAGGCCGGGCCGGCGTCTCTGAGGTCACAGGGCACGCCGCGGTCAGTGGGGGAAGCGGGCGGCAGGCAGACAGGTGGGAATGGGCAGCAGCGGTCCGTGTGCCGAGAGCCTTTGCCAGATCCTGGCCGTCCCGGCGCTCGCCTCCTGCCTGGCTGGCGTCCGGCTGCGGTTCCCGTCTCCGGTGGACGCCTCAGGCCGCGGGCGCAGCCGCCTGCCACGCGCCCGCTGCCGTGTTTCCCCAAACGTGCCGTCCGCGTGTGCGAAGGGCCGGCGCTGGCACCGTGGAACCCCGAGCTATTTTTTTTTAAATTTTTTATGGCGAAGCCAAAAACCTCCACTGATTGCCTCCCTGAGCGCGCAGAGGTCTGGGCCATGATCGGAGGCCAGGCGGGGCCGGCGAGGCGGGAGCAGGCGGGTTAACGTGTGCTTCCCGCCGAAGCCCGCCTCTCCCGGCTGTGCTAATGGAAGGTGATTACGGAGCATTTTAACGCCAAAGGTTTGAGAGCCATTATGTGTCCCAGCAGATCCCGGAGCTCTCTGCCGATGACTAGAGCCTGGGTAAAGCGGCGTGCGTGCTCACAAGCACACATGTGCATGTGTGTGCACATGTGTATGCATACAAAGCACACGTGCTCACACAAGCGTGCATGTAACGCATGCACATGCACGAACACATAAAGCATGCATGTGCACACGGGGGCACAATGCACATGGGTGTGAGTGTGTGTAAACACATGTGCATACACCTGCACACACGTGTGCACACACTCTGGGTGCAGCAGTGAGGAGCTGGCTGCATTTCCTGCTAGGCCGCCCCCAGGCCCCGGGCTGCTCCCGGGTGATGCTGGGGACCCGGGCACCCCCTCCCTGGGCCACTGAGACGCACAGGCTCAGGGGAGGGCGCCAGCGCTCATTTCTCAAAGGGAGACTTTGCTTTCTTTTCTCAGTGTGTGTGTGTGTGTGTGTGTGTGTGCGCGCGCACACATGTGGTTGTGTGTGTGCATGTGTGTGCATTGAGAAGCAGGGACAGGCTTCTGGCACAGCCGCCCCGCCCCCGGCAGGCAGCGCTGTGTGGGGATTGGCCGGATGGAGGGGCCTGAGGGACCATCCCAGCGTCTGGGCGGGGGGGGGGGGGTGGGGGGCGGCGTTAACCCTGCCGGTGCCGGTGCCGGTGCCGAGCGTGAGGGCGGCCGTGGTCTCGGTCTGGCTGGAGGAGGAAGGAGCCGTTCGATGCGTTTCTGTGTCCGGAACCCTCACTGCTGGCCAGGCCAGGGCCGCCCCCGCCTGCCCGTCCCTGCCGACAGGCCGTTGAGGACGATTTCTCCGCTCCTGGCGGCGGACCGGGGCGGGGGGTTAAGCGGGAGGCGTGTCGCCACAGGACGGCTGCCAGGGCCGCCCCCGAGCCGACGCCGGCACAGGCGGCTCAGGTTCAATCGCGTCCGACGCCGCAGACGCCGATTTACGGGCCGCAGACGCCGTTTCCTGCCTCCGGCTTGTGCCCGCGAACAGACGCGGGGACACTGCGAATCGCAGGACAGCAGACCCGGCTCCAGCCCCGAACCCGTCACACTGACAGGGGACGCTCCTGCCGATGGCCCTCCCCCGGAGCTGCCGGGAGCTCCCGTGTCCCCTCCCCGTCCCCCTCCCCATCACCCCTCTTAGTCCCCCCTCCCTGTCCCCCTCCCCATCACCCCTCTTAGTCCCCCCTCCCTGTCCCCCTCCCCATCACCCCTCTTAGTCCCCTCTCTAGTCCCCCCTCCATGTCCCCGGCCCCTCCCCGTCCCCCTCCCCATCACCCCTCTTAGTCCCTCCTCCCAGTCCCCCCTCCATGTCCCTGGCCCCCCTCCCCGTCCCCCTCCCCATCACCCCTCTTAGTCCCTCCTCCCAGTCCCCCCTCCATGTCTCTGGCCCCCCTCCCCAGCCCCCTCCCCACCCCCCTCCCCAACACCCCTCTTAGTCCCCCCTACCAGTCCCCCCTCCATGTCCCCGTCCCCCTCCCCAGCCCCCTCCCCATCCCCTCCCCAACACCCCTCTTAGTCTCCCCTCCCAGTCCCCCCTCCATGTCCCCGTCCCCGTCCCCGTCCCCCTCCCTGGCCACCCTCCCCGGCTCCCCTCCCCGCCCCCCCCCCGGCCCCCTCCCGGCCCTCTTCCCCGGCCCCCCTCCCAGTCCCCCATCCATGTCCCTGTCCCCCTCCCCAGCCCTCCTCCCGGCCCCCCTCCCCGGCCCCCTCCCCGACCCCCTCCCAGTCCCCCTCCATGTCCCCCCCCCCCCCGCCCCCTCCCCGGCCCCCTCCCCGACCCCCTCCCAGTCCCCCCTCCATGTCCCCGTACCCCTCCCCGGCCCCCCTCCCCGGCCCCTCCCCGACCCCCTCCCAGTCCCCCCTCCATGTCCCCGGCCCCCCCCCCGGCCCCCCCCCCGGGCCCCCCCCCGGCCCCCCCCCCCGGCCCTCCTCCCCGGCCCCCCTCCCCGGCCCCCTCCCCGACCCCCTCCCAGTCCCCCCTCCATGTCCCCGGCCCCCTCCCCGGCCCCCTCCCAGTCCCCCCTCCATGTCCCCGGCCTCCTCCCCGCCCCCCTCCCCGGCCCCCTCCCCGCCCCCCTCACAGATCCTTGCCAAGCCCGTTCCTCCTGAGTGGGGTGACATACAGGCCCCTCTCCTGAGGCCCAGAGGTGTTGGTGGCGGGGCCCCGCTCAGAGGCGCCGTGCTCGCGATGTCAGAGCGACGCGGGCCCGAGAGGGGCGGCGGGCGGCGGCGGCGCTGGGCGGGGCTCACGCGCGGAGGGGGGGGGGGCTGCTCCGGGCCGGGCGTTCCCGGGAAGCGGCCGCACGGGACTGGATGGGCGCGCGTCTGGTGTACGGCACATACGATGCCGACCGACGTCGCCGACGGGCGGGGACGGGATTCTGTTTAACACGCGTCTCCTCCTCGTGAACATGAGGGTCTCCTCTGACCGGCGCCCGCCTGCACGGCTGCGCCAGCCGCCCGGGAGCCGGCGTGCGGGGCGCCGTCCTCACGGCGAACGGACGCAGCCGGTCCGGAGCGTCCCAGGCCGGGCGGCGCCCCCGGAGAGGTCACGGCCTGTGGACGGTTCTCCCTCCCTCTCCCCCGCCCTCTCCCCCGCCCTCTCCCCGCCCTCTGTCTGAAAGCCAGTCTAAGAATGATCCCTGGAACCCGCGTGGTCCGCTCCTGCAGCCTCTGCACTGCCGTCCCCAGCGGGGCAGCGCCTGCCTCTCCGCAGCGGCCGTTCCGCTCTGCTCTGGGCTGGAAGCGCCCGTGAGCATCTCCTCCCACGTCCACGTCCACGTCCCACGTCCCACGCCCCACGGGGCGGGAAGCGCCGGCAGCTGCAGGCCCGGCGCCCGCGGCGAGCTGCCTGGGGCGGGTGGGGGCTCCGTTCCAGAGCCGCGGAGCGGCCTCCACAGCACCCCGCTCCCTGGGCCGGGGGCGGCATTCCGTGACGGGCATTCACAGGCGGAAGCGATCCCCGGACCCCACCCCCGGGGCGAGGAGCCGCCCGCAGGGGGCCGGGAGCCGGGAGCCGGAGCTGGGAGGGGGCCGCAGCCTGGGGGACCCTGGGTGAGTCTGGGTGGAGGTGGAGGGGCTCGCCCTGTGGACACCCCGAAGGGCTGTGTTCCAGAGGCCCCCTCACCGCTGCTCCTCGGGGGGCAGCGCAGGCGCCTCTGACACCGCCGACCTCTGACACCACGGCCGGACCGCAGAAGGGAAGGGCGGGCCGGGAGGGTCCTGGGAAGAGCCGGGCTCACTGTGTGGGACGGGTGTGTGTGTGTGTGTGTGTGTGTGTGTGTGTCTCCGTTCCTCCCCTCCCTCCCTCCTTTCCTGCTCCCCCTCGGCTCGGAGCTGGGGCGCCCTCCGGGCGCGGCCGGTCTCTGAGCCGCCGGCTCCTTCCCGCCCGGCGTTCCCGGCTCGCGTCCTCCGCTTCCGCGCTGTCCTGTGGGCTTCAGGCTGCAGCTGCGGCCGGCGGCCCGGGTGCCCTGCCAGACCGCCCGTTTCAGCCTTTTACAGCCACACCTGGCACCCCGCTCGGCCAGCGGGACCGTGGGTCGCCGGGACCAGGCCTCAGCCCGGGGGGCACCCGCCAGGCCCCCGGGGGGCACCCGCCAGGCCCCCGGGGGGCACCCGCCAGGCCCCAGGGGGGCACCCGCCAGGCCCTCGGGGGCACCCGCCAGGCCCTCAGGGGGGCACCCGCCAGGCCCTCAGGGGGCACCCGCCAGGCCCTCAGGGGGCACCCGCCAGGCCCTCAGGGGGGCACCCGCCAGGCCTCCGGGGGGCACCCGCCAGGCCTCCGGGGGGCACCCGCCAGGCCTCCGGGGGGCACCCGCCAGGCCCTCAGGGGGCACCCGCCAGGCCCTCAGGGGGCACCCGCCAGGCCCCCGGGGGGCACCCGCCAGGCCTCCGGGGGGCACCCGCCAAGCCCCCGGGGGGCACCCGCC
Source organism: Nyctalus aviator (assembly GCA_036971965.1). Taxonomy (NCBI): domain Eukaryota; kingdom Metazoa; phylum Chordata; class Mammalia; order Chiroptera; family Vespertilionidae; genus Nyctalus; species Nyctalus aviator. Next base: position 58,632,630 of record CM072932.1, read on the forward strand.
AGGCCCCGGGCGCCAGGAGGGCAGTTCCGGGGTGAGGCGAGCGGCAGGAGAGGCTTGGGGAAGAGAAATGGGTGAAAGCATGAGTTTAGGCGTATTTACTTATTTATTATTTACTTTTAAAATATATTTCAATGATCTCAAAGAGGAAGGGAGGGGGAGAGACAGAAACATCCATGAGGAGAGTTTCATGGATGCCTCCCGCTCGCCCCTCCTGGGGATGGAGCCCACAACCTGGGCCTGTGTCCTGACCGGGAATCGAACCCTGACCTCCTGGTTCAGAGGTCAGTGCTCCGCCCTGAGCCCCGCCCGCCGGGCTCATGCTCCTTTCCTTCTCCACCCATCCCCACGGGCCAGGCCACCCGCCGTGCCCCTCTCCCTCCAGCCCCGTGATTGACAGGCCGGAGGATGGCGCCGTGATTGGCAGGCCGGAGGATGGCGCCCTGGCCACAGTCACGGTTCTCCCTCCCGGGGTCCGGGCCCTAATTTAACAAAACGGTCAAGCGGGTCCCGGTGGGCAGGACGCGCTCAGACACGCCGCCCTCGGGGCCGCCGGCGGGCGGAAGGGCACGGTGCTCGGCGGCCGTGTTTGTGCCTGTGCCGACGGAATACCTTTTAAGCTGTCATTTCTGCTTATCTTCCCCAAATACCTGGACAAACGCAAAGCAAACACTCGGCAGAGTCAAAAGTGCAGGAGAATCAATCAACCTGGCGGGCGAGGGGCCGAGCGCCCCCGCCCCCCCCCCCCCGGGGGCCCCAGGCAGCGGGGGAGGAGAGCCGGCAGTCAGGGGCGCAGAGTCCTGTCCGCCGAGTGGACTCGGCTCCCCGCTTGTTCTTCCTGGCCTCTGGGCAGAGGACACCCCGCCTGGCGGGCAGAGCGTGTCCGAGAGTCTGGAGGCCAGGCCGGCCCGGGCTCAGGTCCAGGCCCGGTGCGCGACGACGGCCCCTCCACCGACCGGCTCTCAGAGGTGACTGCCCCTCGGAGCTCCGCCCTTGTGCCCGCTGAGCACAGGGCGGCACCGCGGAGGCCGTGGGGCAGGGACCGGGTCGGAGAGGGCGGGACCGGGGCTCAGAGGAGAGGGAGATGCCCCCGGGAGACGGTGATGAGAGGAGACCCCACAGCCCAGGCCCCTCTGTCTTGGCCCCAGCCTGCGGGGAGCCCCACCGTGGATCTGAGAGGGAGCTCAGCCTTCACTCCTGGCGCACCAGCCGAACCTCACCAGACGCTTCACAGTGCGTCCCCGGCCGGGCCGGCGGGGCTTCGCGGCTGGGAGCCAGGCGGTCACGGCGCCATCCCCGGCCGGGCACAGGCCTGGGGTGTGGGCTCCATCCCAGGTGAGGCGTGAGGGAGGCAGCGATCAGTGATTCTCTCTCATCACTGGTGCTTCTCTCTCTCTCTCTCCCTCCCTCTCTCTCTCCCCCACTACCTCTCTGAAGTCAATAAAAATCTATTTGTTTTAAGAACTTGTTCTTCCAGGAGGGACTGCGGCTCTGTCCGGCCAAGGCTGGGTCTCCGCTCCTGAACGCCTGACCCCTGCCGGCAAAGCCCCATCGCCGGGGCCCGGGTGCAGGCAGGCCTGCGGGCGGAGGACCGAGGGCCCGGGCTGGGGGTGGCAAACCCTCCCTGGGCTGAGCCGTTCCCGCGCTCACCTGGAGGCAGCTCCTCCCGCCCCCCTCCCGCTGAAAGCAGCAGCTGCATGTTGGGGTGGGGCCCGGCCGGGCTGCCCCGTGTGGACGGGAGAGAGATGCCTTAGGGTTGGGGGTGGGGTCCTGACAGCGGTGCCGGCTTGTTTGTGGCGGAGGCACCGGTGGCCGGCCGTGCGGCTCTGTCACCGGCTGTCAGCTCCTCAGGCGTCACAGGCAGACGTGGGGGAGGCCACCTCTGTCCGGCCGGCGGGCGAGTCCTCGGGGGGCAGTGTGTTCTCGGGGCTCCCCCTGCGGTGAAGGGGGCCGGGGGCGGGGGGGGTGTGTCCTCACGGGAGGCCCAGGGCCGGGACGGTGGACTGCCCTGGGCTCCGGGCGCTCGTATCTCTGGTCCCTGACGTTACAGACGGAACCGCCTTCTCCGGCGGCTCTGGCCCCTCCGCTGGCTCTCTGGGAGCCGGGGGAGGGCGGCCTGGGGGGGGGGGTGTCCAAGGATGCACTCTGAGCCTGGGGGCTCCTCCCCCCACACGCCCCAGACCTCCGTCCGCCCCCCACCTCGGTGTGCGGGAGGGTCCGGCCGCCCGGGCTGGCCGATGAGGGCTAGAAAGCAGGAAGGAAGGAAAGAGGGAGAAGGAAAAAGGGGTCCCCTGGCTGCTCACGGAGCCCCACTGAGAGGAGAGCTCGGCTGGCTGGCTCCCTCTCCCCTTCCCGCCGTCCGCACGTGGGGGGGCACCGGGCGCCCCACGGACGCCTCCCCCAGGCCTGGATTGGGGGGAGTCAGCCACTGAGAATCTTTTCCCTCTCACGGCTTACACCCATTAATTATCAAAATTCTGCGGCACGCCAAAAAATGTGTTTTTTTGCCAGGCTGACCAAAAAGCAGGTGTGGTTTTGATTGGTTTTACACCCAATAAAATGAATGTAATTGCCTGCACCGGTGGTCGGCAAACTCATTAGCCCACAGAGCCAGATATCAATGGTGTAACGATGGACATGTCTTCGGAGAGCACATTTTTTAAACTTGAACTTCTCCTAACGCCACTTCTTCGACACAGACTCGCCCGGGCCGTGGTGTTTTGTGGAAGAGCCACCCTCCAGGGGCCAGAGAGCCGCCTGTGGCTCTCGAGCCGCAGTTGGCCGACCACTGGCCTACACTTTTTGCTCCAAAGTGAATTTACAGAAAAACCGTCCTAGACGTGTTTACAGGGATTTCCGGGGCCAGGAACTGACCCTCCCACACCTCATTATCTGACGTGACCACAGGTGCCGCCCTCACGTGACCCGTGTGTCTGTGGCTCAGGAGGCGCCCCCAGCCCGGCTGTGCGGGGCCGGCTGAGGGCTCTTGTCGCTGAGGGAGACGCGGTCACTGCCTGGCGGGGCGGGCAGGGCCGCCGGTGTAACGATTCCACGGCTCACGGCTGAACCGCCGTCTGAGCACCGTCACAGTCCGACTCCGAGGGCCAAGCCAGGACCCGGTTGAGTCAAAGCTGGAGGAGGTGGAGCTCAGGCAGCTGTCTTTTAAAAAATGTATGTATTTTTATTGGTTTCAGTGAGGAAGGGAGAGGGAGAGAGAGAGAGAAACATCGATGATGAGAGAGAATCACTGATCGGCTGCCTCCTAACCTCCCACCCTGGGGATCGAGCCCGCATCCCGGGCCTGTGTCCTGACCGGGAATCGAACCCTGACCTCCTGGCTCCTAGGTCAACCCCTGGCCACGCCGGCCGGGCCCAGCTGTCTTCGTAGCCGGATCCTCCGTGAGCGGGCGGCCGGGAGGAGGGTGCGCCCACAGCAGCGTCCGGGGAGCTGCTCCCTCGCCCGTCCCCTCGGAGCCCGGGGACACACACACACGCTTTTCCAGGTCGGCTCTGTCCTGGTTCCTGAGCGCAGCCTCGTCCACGCCTCTGCAGGCCCAGCGCGGTTTAAAACGGCCAATCGATCTCTTATTGCAGGAAAAGCACACGGAGGTCACACGCATAGAATGGTTTTCACCACAACAAATGGTGATGAATGGAGTGCTCTAGGTCAGAGCCAGCGGGCGGCCTGGCCGGTGGGCCGCGGGGTCTGGGTAGTTGGCGGAGAGTTCCAAGACGGGGTAACGCCAGGAGGCCCGCAGCCAGACCTGGGCCGGCCCACCTCCCCGCCCTGGCGCCCGGCTAATGCTAATGCTTCAGCTGCCCCTCCCGCGCTCCTCTGGCACCACACGGCTGACGGGAGACACAGCAGTGTCCCTGCTGCCTCTGCACCCAGGGAACCCGTGGCTCTGGAGACTGGGGGTGTGCAAAAGCATGCTCAAGACATTTATTTATTTTTTTAAAATATATTTTATTGATTTTTCTTACAGAGAAGAAGGGAGAGGAATAGAGAGCTAGAAACATTGATGAGAGAGAAACATCGATCAGTTGCCTCCTGCACACCCCCCATCGGGGATGTGCCCGCAACCAATGTACATGCCCTTGACCGGAATCGAACCTGGGACCTTTCAGTCCGCAGACCAACGCTCTATCCACTGAGCCAAACCAGTTTTGAAAAGCATGCTCAAGGCATTAAAAGGAGAGGGAGAGAGATGGAAACATCAATGAGGAGAGAGAGGATCATGGACCGGCCGCCTCTTGCACGCCCCCCACTGGGGATGGAGCCAAACCCGGGCCTGTGCCCTGACGGGAGTCAAACCGTGGCCTCCTGGCTCCCAGGTAGACGCTCACCACCGAGCCTCGCTCTCGGGCCATCGAGCGTCCTTGCTCCTGGGCGTGCACCTGTCCGGAGGCCCAGATCGCGCTGAGTCCCGCCTGGCTCCGCTGTCCCCGCCCAGGTGGCTCTGAGCGCGGCCTGCGTGAGCCCGGGCCACACCGCGTTCTCTTAAACAAGGACCCCAGGCCCACGGGCAGACGCTGGGGACGCTCCTGAGGGCGAGGTTCCCACCAACACCTCCCTGTCGACGGCGTGCAGCAGCGAGAGGGGTTTGCTGAGAGGCCAGCGGACACAGGGCACGGGGGGAGGGGAGAGGAGGGCTGTTCGGGGGGGAGGGAGGCCGGGGTGGGTCAGTGGGGAAGAAAGGAGACCTGTGTATTTCTGTGTGTGATACTGTAAACAATAAAAAAGTAAAAAGAGCAGCGGAGGCTGGAGGGAGAGCAGTGCTGAGCCTGGGGGCTGCTGAGCACGGGCACCCTCCCTCCTCCTACCCCACCCCCACTTCCTGTTTCCACCCCCACCCGCACGCCACACCCCGCACCCACACCCCGCACACACCCCAGCCTTGCACCCACAGAGCTCCCGGCTCCCGGTCCGCAGCGCCTCCTGGGCCGTAAGGGCCATAAATCGGGGAGAGCATAAACCAGCATAAACGGGGGAAGGTGTGAAGTCGCCTGAAGGCGCCACATTCCTGACGCAGCTTGTAAAGCCGTCCCACGTCCACGTCCCACGTCCACGTCCACGTGGTGCCAGAGCGCTGACTGGGGGGTGCTGCCAGGCCTGGCGGGAGAGGCCTCCCCACTGCAGGGCAGGGCCTCCACCCAGGGCACCTCTCCCTCCCCCCGGCTCTGGGCAGCCCCCGCGCCCCGGCCTGAGCTCAATGGGCTGTTCAGTTCTCACCTCCTTCGGGGGCTCGGATGGCGAGGGCGGCAGACTGCACGTAGGAGGCCGTTAATGGGAAACACATGGTGGTCCTGACGCAGGGCTTTCTCCCCACGCCGCCGCCCGCGCCCGGGCGGGCCTGGGAGAGCGTCCGGCTCACACACGCCGTTCGCCCTCAGAAGGGAGAGGGGGCGCGCCCAGGAAGCAGCTGTGTGCGTGGTGAGCGCTCGGGGCTGGGGACGCTGTGACACTGTCCACACCTCGTCCTGAGAGCCTGGTGCTCGCCCCGAAGGACCTGAGTCACCTCCACCAACAAGCAGCGGGGCGGGGTCCAGAAGCTTCTAGAGCTTTCTAGAATAGCGGGCCCCTGGACGGCAGGCTCTGATCCCCTCCTCACGCCGTTGGAGGTGGCCCCAACAGAGTCTCTCCCATGGCCTGAGGCCGGGGAGGAACCCCCGGGGGGCTAGGAATGTGGGGGACCCCAGCATTGGGTCCCCGAGAGTCCACAGGGGCTCCCTTCCCAGAGACAGAGCGCCTCCCCCTGGGCCCGTCCCAGTGTTCCTGCCCCCTGGCTGTGAGTCTCCGCTCACCCTCTCCTTCACCCTCACCCTCCCCCTAACTCCCACCCCCTCACCCTCACCCTCACCCTAACTCCCACCCCCTCACCCTCTCCCTCACCCTCACCCTCACACCCATCCTCTCCCTCACCCTCACCATCACCCTGACCCCCATCCCCTCACCCTCTCCCTCACCCTCACCCTAACTCCCACCCCCTCACCCTCTCCCTCACCCTAACTCCCACCCCCTCACCCTCTCCCTCACTCTGACCCCCATCCCCTCACCCTCTCCCTCACCCTCACCATCACCCCCACATCCACCCTCATCCTAACTCCCGCCCCCTCACCCTCACCCTGACCCCCATCCCCTCACCCTCTCCCTCACCCTCACCCTAACTCACCCCCTCACCCTCTCCCTCACCCTAACTCCCACCCCCTCACCCTCTCCCTCACTCTGACCCCCATCCCCTCACCCTCACCATCACCCCCACATCCACCCTCATCCTAACTCCCGCCCCCTCACCCTCACCCTGACCCCCATCCCCTCACCCTCTCCCTCACCCTCACCCTAACTCCCACCCCCTCACCCTCTCCCTCACCCTAACTCCCACCCCCTCACCCTCTCCCTCACTCTGACCCCCATCCCCTCACCCTCTCCCTCACCCTCACCATCACCCCCACATCCACCCTCATCCTAACTCCCGCCCCCTCACCCTCACCCTGACCCCCATCCCCTCACCCTCTCCCTCACCCTCACCCTAACTCCCACCCCCTCACCCTCTCCCTCACCCTAACTCCCACCCCCTCACCCTCTCCCTCACTCTGACCCCCATCCCCTCACCCTCTCCCTCACCCTCACCATCACCCCCACATCCACCCTCTTCCTAACTCCTGCCCCCTCACCCTCACCCTGACCCCCATCCCCTCACCTCGCCCTCGCCCTCTCCCTCACCCTCACCCTCACCTCACTGCCAGGCTGGGCCCCAGGGCCAGCTCCTGGAGGCTGTTCCCAGGGAGGGGGCTGAGCCACGGACGGGAGACGGGGGCTCGCGAAGGAGCGAATGCCTGGGCTCCATGGTCCTGGCCACGGGAGCGGGGCACCCGCCCGCCGCCTCTGACGTCCGTACACCGGGGCTCACTGTTTTCAAAGCCCAGCCAGCGAGACCCGAGCCCGATGCTGAGATCGAAGCTCACGGAGCAGCTCAATGCCCCACACGTGGCGCGGCCACACTTCCCACCCACGAGGCCCCACGGCCTGAGCAGGAGGCGTTCTCAGTCCTTCGGCGCCAGCACCACCAACGCCGGGGTGAATCACAGACTCGAGACCCGGAAACTGAGCCACGATGACGCCTGATGCCGGGAGACGGGCCTTCAGAGACCCACTGAGTCAGGTGACCACGTGTGGCCGGACGCCGAGGGCCCAGGAGCCGAGTGCCCGCTCAGGAGCCCCCCGCGCCAGGTAAAACAGTAGACACGGATGCCGTGTGCCCGGTGACCCCGCGTCCGGGGACAGAGCACCCCGGGAACAGCACCCGCCCCTCTGCACTCAGCAGCACCAGCCCCTTCGCTGAGACCACGGCCACGGAGCGCGGGCACCCTGTGGCCGCTGCACGGGGACAGGACGCAGAGGAGGAGGAGGCCCCTCGCCCTCTGAGGCCGCACGGAGGCCCGAGAGCGTCACACGGGGCGAAGTGAGCCGCCCAGAGAGAGGCAGGACCGCACGGCCTTGCTCACCGGAATCTAAGAACAACGGGATCCGACACACAGAATAGCCTGGGACAGACGGACGCGTCTCAGGGGGAGGGGGCGGGAGGGAGGTGTTAACCACAGATCCTGTCTGCACAGATGCAGGCCCCGGGCGCAGACCAAGTGGGGGAGGCCGGGGCAGGGGTGGGAGCCGGAGGGAGGGTGGGGGGAGGGGAAGGGCTCTGTAATCCTTTCAACAAGAAAGACAAATTTAAAGAATTGAGGACAAGCAAAACCATGGAATAGAGCCAGACCGGTTGCTGAGTGCGGTGTCCCAATGGCGTCTGGCCTGAGAGGGAGGCCGGGCCCGGGCCTGAGACTCCGCACTGGGCCCCCGGAGGCCGGGCTGAGACTCCGCGCTGGGCCCCCGGAGGCCGGGCTGAGACTCCGCACTGGGCGCCGGAGGCCGGGCTGAGAGGGGGGCCCCAGAGGCCGGGCTGAGAGGGGGGCCCCCGGAGGCCGGGCTGAGACTCCGCACTGGGCCCCCGGAGGCCAGGCTGAGACTCCGCACTGGGCCCCCGGAGGCCGGGCTGGAGGCTGGGCTGAGACTCCGCGCTGCCCCCGGAGGCCGGGCTGAGACTCCACACTGGGCCCCAGAGGCCGGGCTGAGAGGGGGGCCCCGGAGGCCGGGCTGAGACTCCGCACTGGGCCCCGGAGGCCGGGCTGAGACGCCGCGCTGCCCCCGGAGGCCGTCGCGGACACTCACGGCGGCCACAGGAGCGTGGGCCAGGCTCACGCTCTCCCGGACCCTCTGCGGCGGCCCCTCCGACCGCCTGAGCTTCTCTGAAGCCGCACCCACTTCTAACCCCACAAAACCAGCCTCACCGGACAGACAGAGCCCCTCCTGAGACTCGGCGGCCAGGGGTCAGCCTCCGCTCGGACCAAGCTGTGCCCGCCGCCTGTGTGTGCCGGGGCCCCCAGCCCCGGTGCGCCCCGTGCTCCTCTCCGAAGCGCCAGATGGAGAAGGCGGCTCGCCACACCCCCCCATCCCGTTCCTCCCGCAGCTGAAATCAGCGCCTGGGAAAAGCTGAGAGTCCGCGGAGCGCCATCTGCCGCCCGCCTTTCAGGGCCCAGGCTGGACGGGGTTCCGCCCCCACCCCGGGGTGGGGCTGGGGGACTCAGGGAACCTGAGCCTCAGGAGCTGCCTGACTCCAGCGGGAACCAGGCTTAACTCCTGAGCGGCCAGCGCAGGGCCTTCTCCCGCCTGGTTGTGTGTGTGTGTGTGTGTGTGTGTGTGTGTTTTAATAGATTTGTATGGGTTATAGGGAGGGAGAGGGAGGGGGAGGGAGGGGGAGGGAAGGAGAGAACATCCGTGTGAGAGGGACACGGCGATGGCTGCCTCTTGCTCCGCCCTGACCAGCCGGGGTCCAGCCTGCAGCCCTGGTGCGTGCCCCTGGCCGGACGCGCCTCCCCGCTCCTGAGGGGAGGCTGCTGGAGGGCCGGGGGCCGAGGGCCGTGCTCCGGCTCAGACTCCGTGCTGCTCAGTGCATTCTCTCTGGTCCTGTGACCACAGAGGGGGTCTCCGTGCCCCCGGCCCCCCTGCCCTGGTGACCACACCTGCCCTCCGCCCCGCCTGCCCTCTGGCCCCACCTGCCCTCCGCCCCACCTGCCCTCTGGCCCCACCTGCCCTCCGCCCCACCTGCCCTCTGGCCCCACCTGCCCTCCGCCCCACCTACCCTCTGGCCCCACCTGCCCTCCGCCCCGCCTGCCCTCTGGCCCCACCTGCCCTCCGCCCCACCTGCCCTCTGGCCCCACCTGCCCTCTGGCCCCACCTGCCCTCTGGCCCCACCTGCCCTCCGCCCCACCTGCTCTGCTGCTCACACCTGCCCTCCACCACACCTGCCCTCTGGCCCCACCTGCCCTCCGCCCCGCCTGCCCTGCTGCCCCACTGCCCTCCGCCCCGCCTGCCCTGCTGCTCACACCGGCCTCGGCCGTGAGCTCATTTTTCATACAGATCCCCCCTCCCACGCACACACACACACACACACACACACACACGGACCCCCCCCACACACACACAACCCGGGCTGGCTAGACGCGTCCCGTCCCCCTCCGGCAGAGC